>JBAMJR010000166.1:52500-112500 GCA_038501785.1 Myoxocephalus aenaeus
AGAGTACCTGAACAGGTAGAGAACAGAGAACCTGAACAGGTAGAGAACAGAGAACAGGTAGAGAACAGAGAACCTGAACAGGTAGAGAACAGAGAACCTGAACAGGTAGAGAACAGAGAACCTGAGCAGGTAGAGAACAGAGAACCTGAACAGGTAGAGAACAGAGAACCTGAACAGGTAGAGAACAGAGAACAGGTAGAGAACAGAGAACCTGAACAGGTAGAGAACAGAGAACCTGAACAGGTAGAGAACAGAGTACCTGAACAGGTAGAGAACAGAGAACCTGAACAGGTAGAGAACAGAGAACCTGAACAGGTAGAGAACAGAGAACAGGTAGAGAACAGAGAACCTGAACAGGTAGAGAACAGAGAACCTGAGCAGGTAGAGAACAGAGTACAGGTAGAGAACAGAGAACCTGAACAGGTAGAGAACAGAGAACAGGTAGAGAACAGAGAACCTGAACAGGTAGAGAACAGAGAACCTGAACAGGTAGAGAACAGAGAACCTGAACAGGTAGAGAACAGAGAACAGGTAGAGAACAGAGAACCTGAACAGGTAGAGAACAGAGAACCTGAACAGGTAGAGAACAGAGTACCTGAACAGGTAGAGAACAGAGAACCTGAACAGGTAGAGAACAGAGAACCTGAACAGGTAGAGAACAGAGAACAGGTAGAGAACAGAGAACCTGAACAGGTAGAGAACAGAGAACAGGTAGAGAACAGAGAACCTGAACAGGTAGAGAACAGAGTACCTGAGCAGGTAGAGAACAGAGTACCTGAACAGGTAGAGAACAGAGTACCTGAGCAGGTAGAGAACAGAGAACCTGAGCAGATAGAGAACAGAGTACCTGAACAGGTAGAGAACAGAGTACCTGAGCAGGTAGAGAACAGAGAACCTGAACAGGTAGAGAACAGAGAACCTGAACAGGTAGAGAACAGAGTACCTGAACAGGTAGAGAACAGAGTACCTGAGCAGGTAGAGAACAGAGAACCTGAGCAGGTAGAGAACAGAGTACCTGAGCAGGTAGAGAACAGAGAACCTGAGCAGGTAGAGAACAGAGAACCTGAACAGATAGAGAACAGAGAACCTGAACAGGTAGAGAACAGAGAACAGGTAGAGAACAGAGAACAGGTAGAGAACAGAGAACCTGAACAGGTAGAGAACAGAGAACAGGTAGAGAACAGAGAACCTGAACAGGTAGAGAACAGAGAACCTGAACAGGTAGAGAACAGAGAACCTGAACAGGTAGAGAACAGAGTACCTGAACAGGTAGAGAACAGAGTACCTGAGCAGGTAGAGAACAGAGTACCTGAACAGGTAGAGAACAGAGAACCTGAGCAGGTAGAGAACAAAGAACCTGAACAGGTAGAGAACAGAAAACCTGAGCAGGTAGAGAAGATTGATAGTTCATGTTTGTTTACACAGTGAACTGCTGATGCTTCAGGTGTAACACACACACACACACACACACACACACACACACACACACACACACACACACACACACACACACACACGCGCGCACGGACTCTAAGAAGACACCTGAAGGCATCACAGCAGGTATTTCTCACTATTTCCTTTGATGATAATATATAATATAATCATAATAAATAATAATATGAATTATCAGTTTAAACGTTAGATGTTGTTAACAGAAACATCTTCACCTTTGTTGAGACAAATTCTCAATGTATTCAAATCAATACATTAATTGGGGATATAAAAATAAAAAGAAGAAGAAAAAGAGGAAGAAGAGACAAAGAGACAGAAATCAGCAAACTGTCGAATCTCAGAGGAAGTTTTAAATCTAAAGCAGTGTGTGTGTGTGTGTGTGTGTGTGTGTGTGTGTGTGTGTGTGTGTGTGTGTGTGTGTGTGTGTGTGTGTGTGTGTGTGTGTGTGTGTGTGTGTGTCTATTCCTGAGACAGGAAGTGAGACTGTTGACAGCTTCATGAACCGCAGAAGCAGAAGTCTGAACCTCGTCCACACAGACGGACTGATGCCCTAATATAGTCATGAAGCGCTGATGAGTCACGTGACCAGCGGTCATGTGACCAGCGGTCATGTGAGGAACCGACGGCCTTTAGAAACGAGGAACTCTTCGTTTCCTGTAGATGTGGAGCTCTGAGATAAAAGACAGAATCAATACCTCAGTAACATGCCGGGTTCCTCAGGGGAACGTCCTGGGCTCTCTTCATTAAAGCCTAGCTTAGCATAAAGACCGGTAGCAGGGGGAGACTGTTAGCCTAGCTTAGCACGAATATTAGATGACTCAATTTGTTTGCGGATTGATTAAATATCTAAAAACATTATTAAGTTAAGACGGTTCAACATGGTTCTGACGTTCTGCAGCAGATAACGGTTCTCTGAGGACGTTCTGCAGCAGATAACGGTTCTAACAGGACGTTCTGCAGCAGATAAAGGTTCCAACAGGACGTTCTGCAGCAGATAAAGGTTCTAACAGGACGTTCTGCAGCAGATAAAGGTTCTCTGAGGACGTTCTGCAGCAGATAACGGTTCTCTGAGGACGTTCTGCAGCAGATAACGGTTCTAACAGGACGTTCTGCAGCAGATAAAGGTTCCAACAGGACGTTCTGCAGCAGATAAAGGTTCCAACAGGACGTTCTGCAGCAGATAACGGTTCTAACAGGACGTTCTGCAGCAGATAAAGGTTCCAACAGGACGTTCTGCAGCAGATAACGGTTCTAACAGGACGTTCTGCAGCAGATAAAGGTTCCAACAGGACGTTCTGCAGCAGATAACGGTTCTAACAGGACGTTCTGCAGCAGATAAAGGTTCCAACAGGACGTTCTGCAGCAGATAATGGTTCTAACAGGACGTTCTGCAGCAGATAAAGGTTCCAACAGGACGTTCTGCAGCAGATAACGGTTCTCTGAGGACGTTCTGCAGCAGATAATGGTTCTAACAGGACGTTCTGCAGCAGATAAAGGTTCCAACAGGATGTTCTGCAGCAGATAAAGGTTCTCTGAGGACGTTCTGCAGCAGATAACGGTTCTGAGGACGTTCTGCAGCAGATAACGGTTCTCACAGGATGTTCTGCAGCAGATAAAGGTTCCAACAGGACGTTCTGCAGCAGATAACGGTTCTAACAGGACGTTCTGCAGCAGATAACGGTTCTCTGAGGACGTTCTGCAGCAGATAACGGTTCTGAGGACGTTCTGCAGCAGATAACGGTTCTGAGGACGTTCTGCAGCAGATAACGGTTCTCACAGGATGTTCTGCAGCAGATAAAGGTTCTAACAGGACGTTCTGCAGCAGATAACAGTTCTAACAGGACGTTCTGCAGCAGATAAAGGTTCTAACAGGACGTTCTGCAGCATATAAAGGTTCTCACAGGACGTTCTGCAGCATATAAAGGTTCTAACAGGACGTTCTGCAGCAGATAAAGGTTCTCACAGGACGTTCTGCAGCAGATAACGGTTCTCACAGGACGTTCTGCAGCAGATAAAGGTTCTAACAGGACGTTCTGCAGCAGATAAAGGTTCTCACAGGACGTTCTGCAGCAGATAAAGGTTCTCACAGGACGTTCTGCAGCAGATAAAGGTTCTACCGGGATGTTCTGCAGCAGATAAAGGTTCTCTGAGGACGTTCCGCTCTGTGTGGCGCTGCAGTGAAACCGGAGCTCTTTGTTTCTGCAGCTCAGACTGAAACTCGACTCCTGCAGAACGTCACTGTAGAAAGTTGAGGAACGTTCTGTTTCCATTCAGAACCAGAACCGAACATAAAGGAAGGATTACAGATAACGGTACATGTTATCGTCTCTAGACTCTTTATATGAATCCTTCACCTCGTTACCAAGGTGACTACCAGGTCCAATCATCAATCTATAATCACTGAGTCACCTGTAGGCCACGCCCCCTCTGTAGGCCACGCCCCCTCTGACTCACCTCTTTCTCGCAGACGAACAGCTGATCTCCCCTCAGAACCACGAAGCGGTTCTTCCAGATCTCTCTGAAGATCCCTTTCCCGCAGAACTTCCGGATCCAGCCGACCTTATCGGGCGGAACGTTCTGCGGCGCCGAGTCCGACGCCCCCTGAACAGGAAACAGGAAGCAGGAAGCTGTCAGAGGAGCGGCGCCATGCAGGTGAACTATTTCCTACTTTAACGTTAAACGCAGCAGAACTTTGTTCCTGAAGAGAACAACAAGCTAAAACAATATCAAGAACTTTGAACTAATAAATATCAACTGAATAATCATTATAAAAATAATAAAAAATAGAGTTTAACAGTTTTAATTTCAAAAGAAAATTTAGAAATTTCTGCAGATGTTCTGCAGACGTTCTGTGAGTTCTGATGTCCGGTACTTTGAGGTGTCGTGGCTGAACTCTTTTCTTCTTTGTGGTTCTCTTTCTGCAGCGTCTCTAAAGCTCTAACGTGTACAAATACACAGAAAAACTACTAATACTACACAGAAGTACTAGCTGAGTGTAAAGTGAACGTATTGATCTTTGATTATTTTTATTCATCTTCTGCAAAATTTCTTATCCTTTGAATCAGTTTGATTTAGAACCCTTCTGAACAACAAGAACACCAACAAATCCTATAATAATAATAATAATAATAATAAACTATGACTCAAGACTTTAGTTTCATGTCCTTTCATTTAATATAGTTAGTTTTAATTTAGATTCTAGTGAGATTACATATATATGATATATAATATATCATATCATATCATATAATAATATATATTATAATTGATAATATAGATATTATATTATTATATATATATTATATATGATAATAATAATACATATAATTTATATTATATATAATAAAATATAATAAATATATATTTGATATTATATATATTTGATATATGATATATGATAGATAATAAATATATAAAATACAAAATATCTAATAATATATATAAGTAGTTTATATATAATATATATATATATATATATATATATATATATATATATATATATATATATATATATATATATATATATTATAGGGATTATTATAACGGGTATTAATAGATATCATGTATTATATATATGATATATAATATATTATATGGGAAGTGTCCGTGAGTGAAACCGGAGAACCGATGGACGTCACACCGCTGAACGCTTCCTCTTTATCTCTCTCACTCCAGATCTGAAACACAAAATCTATTTTATTCTTTTTATTAACTTTAATGTTTCTCTTTGTTGTTGTTTTTTCATTAAAAAAAACTAAATAAAAAAAAACATTTCGACGTCAATAGCGCTTTTATTCTGAAAGCCGGCATGTAGTCTCAAAGGCAGCTAACGGCCGTTGGTTGCGCCTTCAAAATAAAAGCTTGAAACTAATCCTCAGGCTTTTGTTCCTCGAGCTCCGGTTTAACGGGATAAAGAAGCTGCGGGTCCGCGAGCACTCACCCGTTTCCCGGACTGGTTCTTCTTCATGTCCGCTTCGTATTGAGAAAAGTCACTTTAGAGCCGCGCTGCGTCCCCACAAGGAGGAGAGCAGGACCCCGGGAGAAGCCTCGCAGTCCCGCAGGAGGAGCGGAGCCTCGGCCTCAGCTGCGCCGCCCCTCAGCCGCTGATCCCCGCTGCGTCTCTCCGCGCCGCCCCGCTGCTCCGTGCTGCTGCCGCCGGGCTCCGCTGCGCTCTGAGCGGCCAGCAGCTGCGCGGAGGGTCGGTGTGTCCGGTTCCTCCTCCTCCACTCCTCGCTGCCAGCGGCTCCAGAGCAACAGCGCCTCCTAGCGACCGGATAGATACAACACATAATAACACGATGTAATACATATTATGTATTCATACACATATATTTATAAATATATACATATATGTATATATTTATATATATATATATATATATATATATATATATATATATATATATATATATATATATATATATGATAACACGATGTAATACATATTATGTATTTACACACATATATTTATAAATATATACATGTGTGTATATATTTATATATATATATATATATACACATATATTTACATATATATATTTATATACATATATATAGATATATGTATATAAATATATGTATACATATCTATATACACATATATTTCTATATATTTATATATATATTGATATACATATATATATATATATTTCTATACATATATGTATATATATGTATAGAAATATATATACACATATATATATATATATATATGTATATATATATATTTATGTCCATATATATGTATATTTATATACATATATATGTATGTATGTATAGAAATATATGTATACATATATATATATACACACAGATATTTATATACATATATATTTATAAATATATACATATATATGTATATATTTATATACATATATATGTATATAAGTATATGTATACATATATTTATATATATATATATACTGTATATATATATATATATATATATATATATATATATATATATATATATATATATATATATATTTATATTCACAGCTGAAGCTTGTGGACGACTGTGGCTCAGTGGAGAGCAGGTCATCCTCCAATCAGAGGATCGGTGGTTCGATCCCCGGCTCCACTAGCCCATGTGGATGTGTCCTTGAGAAAGACTCTTAACCCTCCATGTCTCCTGTAGCTGTTCTATGTATGAATGATGATGATGATGATGATGATGAGGCTCCTTCATGGTAGCTCCTCCCATCAGGGTGTTGATGATGATGATGATGATGAGGCTCCTTCATGGTAGCTCCTCCCATCAGGGTGTTGATGATGATGATGATGAGGCTCCTTCATGGTAGCTCCTCCCATCAGGGTGTTGATGATGATGATGATGAGGCTCCTTCATGTAGCTCCTCCCATCAGGGTGTTGATGATGATGATGATGATGATGAGGCTCCTTCATGGTAGCTCCTCCCATCAGGGTGTTGATGATGATGATGATGAGGCTCCTTCATGGTAGCTCCTCCCATCAGGGTGTTGATGATGATGATGATGAGGCTCCTTCACGGTAGCTCCTCCCATCAGGGTGTTGATGATGATGATGATGAGGCTCCTTCATGTAGCTCCTCCCATCAGGGTGTTGATGATGATGATGATGAGGCTCCTTCATGGTAGCTCCTCCCATCAGGGTGTTGATGATGATGATGATGATGAGGCTCCTTCATGTAGCTCCTCCCATCAGGGTGTTGATGATGATGATGATGAGGCTCCTTCATGTAGCTCCTCCCATCAGGGTGTTGATGATGATGATGATGATGAGGCTCCTTCATGTAGCTCCTCCCATCAGGGTGTTGATGATGATGATGATGATGAGGCTCCTTCATGGTAGCTCCTCCCATCAGGGGGTGAATGATGATGATGAGGCTCCTTCATGGTAGCTCCTCCCATCAGGGGGTGAATGATGATGATGATGATGATGAGGCTCCTTCATGTAGCTCCTCCCATCAGGGGGTGAATGATGATGATGATGATGAGGCTCCTTCATGTAGCTCCTCCCATCAGGGGGTGAATGGGTGAATGATGTCATGAAGTGTTGTCTGAGTGGTCAGAGACTAGAAGAGATCTCTACAGGTACGGGTCCAAGATGGTTTTGACTGTAAAAGACCACAAAGTCTCAAACACCCGTCAAACAATGCGGTCGTGTGATCTGAGGCCCGTCTCACGAAGCTGGATTAACATACCCGGGTTTTCCCTCAGTTATCCAGGATATTTAGGGTTAGGGTTAACCCTAACCCTAAACCCTCAGATTAATAATGTACTAATACATGTATTATTACAGAATAAACTACCTGCAGTGTATAAAGTCATTAAGAGTCTTTATAATATTATTACTGCTTTACATTAATATTACTGCTTTATAATATTATTACTGCTTTACATTAATATTACTGCTTTATATCAATATTACTGCTTTACATTAATATTACTGCTTTATATCAATATTACTGCTTTATATTAATATTACTGCTTTACATTAATATTACTGCTTTATATCAATATTACTGCTTTACATTAATATTACTGCTTTACATTAATATTACTGCTTTATATCAATATTACTGCTCATTAGAAAATAAGAGACTTTATATGAAACATGAATCAAATCCTTTATTCTGAAAAATACAAAACTGTAAATCATGTTGTTTTTTATGAAAAAAAGCACCAAACTGCTGTATTTGGATGTACTGAACACCATAAGTAATATACAAGTGAAATATATGGTTTGGTACATGAACAAATTAAAATGTCACAGATGTGTCCCAATGCAAATGTTGGAGTCCTCGCCTGAATGTTCTCTGTTCTAAACCCTCTCTAACTTTGTTCTGCTTCACTTTATCAAAGTCAACCTTTACAGACAGAATGTCCACATATTGTGTTATGATTTGGGTTAGAGAATGTTCACATATTGAGCTATGATTTGGGTTAGAGAATGTTCACATATTGTGTTATGATTTGGGTTAGAATGTTCACATATTGTCCTATGATTTGGGTTAGAGAATGTTCACATATTGAGCTATGATTTGGGTTAGAGAATGTTCACATATTGTGCTATGATTTGGGTTAGAGAATGTTCACATATTGAGCTATGATTTGGGTTAGAGAATGTTCACATATTGTGTTATGATTTGGGTTAGAGAATGTTCACATATTGTGTTATGATTTGGGTTAGAGAATGTTCACATATTGAGCTATGATTTGGGTTAGAGAATGTTCACATATTGAGCTATGATTTGGGTTAGAGAATGTTCACATATTGTGTTATGATTTGGGTTAGAGAATGTTCACATATTGAGCTATGATTTGGGTTAGAGAATGTTCACATATTGAGCTATGATTTGGGTTAGAGAATGTTCACATATTGAGCTATGATTTGGGTTAGAGAATGTTCACATATTGAGCTATGATTTGGGTTAGAGAATGTTCACATATTGTGTTATGATTTGGGTTAGAGAATGTTCACATATTGTGTTATGATTTGGGTTAGAGAATGTTCACATATTGTGTTATGATTTGGGTTAGAGAATGTTCACATATTGTGCTATGATTTGGGTTAGAGAATGTTCACATATTGTGTTATGATTTGGGTTAGAGAATGTTCACATATTGAGCTATGATTTGGGTTAGAGAATGTTCACATATTGTGTTATGATTTGGGTTAGAGAATGTTCACATATTGTGTTATGATTTGGGTTAGAGAATGTTCACATATTGTGCTATGATTTGGGTTAGAGAATGTTCACATATTGTGTTATGATTTGGGTTAGAGAATGTTCACATATTGAGCTATGATTTGGGTTAGAGAATGTTCACATATTGTGTTATGATTTGGGTTAGAGAATGTTCACATATTGTGTTATGATTTGGGTTAGAGAATGTTCACATATTGAGCTATGATTTGGGTTAGAGAATGTTCACATATTGTGTTATGATTTGGGTTAGAATGTTCACATATTGAGCTATGATTTGGGTTAGAGAATGTTCACATATTGTGTTATGATTTGGGGTAGAGAATGTTCACATATTGAGCTATGATTTGGGTTAGAGAATGTTCACATTATGCTATGATTTGGGTTAGAGAATGTTCACATATTGTGTTATGATTTGGGTTAGAGAATGTTCACATATTGTGTTATGATTTGGGTTAGAGAATGTTCACATATTGTGCTATGATTTGGGTTAGAGAATGTTCACATATTGTGCTATGATTTGGGTTAGAGAATGTTCACATATTGTGTTATGATTTGGGTTAGAGAATGTTCACATATTGTGTTATGATTTGGGTTAGAGAATGTTCACATATTGTGTTATGATTTGGGTTAGAGAATGTTCACATATTGTGCTATGATTTGGGTTAGAGAATGTTCACATATTGAGTTATGATTTGGGTTAGAGAATGTTCACATATTGTGTTATGATTTGGGTTAGAGAATGTTCACATATTGTGTTATGATTTGGGTTAGAGAATGTTCACATATTGTGCTATGATTTGGGTTAGAGAATGTTCACATATTGAGCTATGATTTGGGTTAGAGAATGTTCACATATTGTGTTATGATTTGGGTTAGAGAATGTTCACATATTGTGTTATGATTTGGGTTAGAGAATGTTCACATATTGTGCTATGATTTGGGTTAGAGAATGGTCACATATTGAGCTATGATTTAGTTTTTTATAGGCGGACCTGAAACCTTTTCATTTTTTTCTGTGTCATCTTCATTTACTCTTAACCAGTAACATATATACTGATATTTACACATCTGCACAACATCTCACATGTGTTCCTTTTATTATAACCAACATTATTCAAATAGCCCTAGTGGTTGCAGAGATACACCCTTTTTAGTTTGGGTATGACATTTAGAGGAAAGGGCCTAAAGATAGGGTGGTGTTCTATTGGTTAAAAACAGTAAATCTAAATATATTAAAAGTGAAGGGAACTAGGGAACATGAAGGGAACAAGTTGATATTTGAGCTTTGTTCTGATGGAAACAAAAAAACAATCATTCACCTTTTATCAAAACTTTTATTAGAACGACGTCTTTAGTTTTTTCTTTTTTTATCTCATAATAATAAATGTAATGGTGATTTGAAAAGTGATCATAATAAAACAGCAAATAAATGATTTATGTATTCAGAGAAATAACATTATTGTTATTTCTCCCACCCTGGCCTCTGATTGGCTCCCGTCACCTGTCAATCACAGTGAGTGTTTCACAGACGTCGTCCCGTCCTCCACCTGAAGGGGGCAACAGGACTAGAGGTCAAAGGTCAGCACGTGTCCTTTAATCCGACCAATCGGGCGCTCTCCTCCCACAGCTTCCTGGCCACGAAGTCGTCCCGCCCCTCTGGAGCCGCCTCCTTCTCTGCACAGTCGCTGACGACGACAAGAACAAAACTCGTTTATGGGACTTACGGGGACGTGAGTTTGATTTCCACTCAAAGCTCAGCAGCTAGCAGCTAGCAGCTAACTGCTCCGCCCTTTTTATGAACACACAGGGACACGTTAACACTTAGTTGTTATAATGTGGATTGTGTCGTTTCCCTTGTGGGGACCTGCTCCAACAGGTCCCCACAATGTAGGTACACAGGGATACGTGTTCATCAATGTCAAGTTTTAAGATTTATGTTTTTGAGAAATGTTGAAAAGTGTCAGTGTGGTGATGTCACACACACACACACACACACACACACACACACACACACACACACACACACACACACACACACACCTGAAGTAGCGTCCTGACAGGCCCTCCAGGCCCGGCGTCAGGCTGCAGTACAGCGTGGTCTGGCTGCCCTCAGTGGGCGTCTTCATGAGCAGGAAGGAGGGCAGGCTCAGCAGCGCCCCCAGCAGGGGGAACCAGCCATGCACGTGTCGGCCCAGCTGGGTCCGGATCACACCCGGGTGGAGACAGAACGCCGACACGCCCGAGCCTGAGGAGACACCGGGTCAGCACCGGCTACTGGCAGTCCACTATTACAGTTATCTGGGGGCCCCTGAGTGTAGTGAGGACCCCTGAGTGTTGTGGGGACCCCTGAGTGTAGTGAGGACCCCTGAGTGTTGTGAGGGCCCCTGAGTGTTGTGAGGGCCCCTGAGTGTAGTGAGGACCCCTGAGTGTTGTGGGGGCCCCTGAGTGTTGTGGGGGCCCCTGAGTGTCGTGAGGACCCCTGAGTGTAGTGAGGACCCCTGAGTGTCGTGAGGACCCCTGAGTGTCGTGAGGACCCCTGAGTGTTGTGGGGACCCCTGAGTGTAGTGAGGACCCCTGAGTGTTGTGGGGACCCCTGAGTGTTGTGGGGACCCCTGAGTGTTGTGAGGGCCCCTGAGTGTTGTGGGGACCCCTGAGTGTTGTGAGGGCCCCTGAGTCTTGTGAGGGCCCCTGAGTGTAGTGAGGGCCCCTGAGTGTAGTGAGGGCCCCTGAGTGTTGTGGGGGCCCCTGAGTGTAGTGAGGACCCCTGAGTGTTGTGAGGGCCCCTGAGTGTTGTGGGGGCCCCTGAGTGTTGTGAGGACCCCTGAGTGTTGTGAGGACCCCTGAGTGTAGTGAGGACCCCTGAGTGTTGTGAGGGCCCCTGAGTGTTGTGGGGGCCCCTGAGTGTTGTGGGGACCCCTGAGTGTTGTGAGGGCCCCTGAGTGTTGTGGGGACCCCTGAGTGTTGTGAGGGCCCCTGAGTCTTGTGAGGGCCCCTGAGTGTAGTGAGGGCCCCTGAGTGTTGTGGGGGCCCCTGAGTGTAGTGAGGGCCCCTGAGTGTCGTGAGGACCCCTGAGTGTCGTGAGGACCCCTGAGTGTCGTGGGGACCCCTGAGTGTTGTGAGGGCCCCTGAGTCTTGTGAGGGCCCCTGAGTGTAGTGAGGGCCCCTGAGTGTTGTGGGGGCCCCTGAGTGTAGTGAGGGCCCCTGAGTGTCGTGAGGACCCCTGAGTGTCGTGAGGACCCCTGAGTGTCGTGGGGACCCCTGAGTGTAGTGAGGACCCCTGAGTGTTGTGGGGGCCCCTGAGTGTTGTGGGGCCCCGGCTGACCTCTGAGTCTCCGGGCCAGCTCCCTGGAGAACAGGACGTTGGCCAGCTTGCTCTGCCGGTAGCTCTCCAGAGAACTGTACGGCTTTCTGCTGGAGAACAAGTCGTCGAAGTCGATGCGACCTGAAAAAAACATGAAAACTGAGTCAGAATAACATCAGGAATACTAAAGGTCAGAGGTCAAAGGTCAGAGGTCAGAGGTCGCACCCCCTTGGTGGGCGATGGACGACACAGTGACCACGCGGCTGGGGGCGGAGCTCTTCAGCTTCGGCAGCAGCAGATTGGTCAGCAGGAAGTGACCCAGATGATTGACAGCCAGCTGAGTCTCAAAACCGTCCTCCGTCAGCCATCTTGGACACATCATCACTCCTGCAGACAGACAGGTGTGGAGGGGGAGACAGACAGGTAAGTAGACAGACAGGTGTTGAGAGAGAGACAGACAGGTGAGTAGACAGACAGGTGTGGAGAGAGAGACAGACAGGTGAGTAGACAGACAGGTGTAGAGAGAGAGAGACAGACAGGTAAGTAGACAGACAGGTGTGGAGAGAGAGAGACAGACAGGTAAGTAGACAGACAGGTGTTGAGAGAGAGACAGACAGGTGAGTAGACAGACAGGTGTGGAGAGAGAGAGACAGACAGGTGTTGAGAGAGAGACAGACAGGTGAGTAGACAGACAGGTGTTGAGAGAGAGACAGACAGGTGTTGAGAGAGAGACAGACAGGTAAGTAGACAGACAGGTGTGGAGAGAGAGAGAGACAAGTAAGTAGACAGATAGGTGAAGAGAGAGAGAGAGAGAGACAGACAGATGAGCAGACCGACAGGTGGGCAGACAGACAGGTGTGGAGAGAGAAAGAGAGACAAGTAAGTAGACATATAGGTCAAGAGAGACAGAGAGACAGACAGGTGAGCAGACAGACAGGTGGCTCACCTGCGTTGTTGATGAGGACGTCCAGCCGCTCTTCTCCGTCTGTGAAGTCTTTAGCGAACTGTCTGACGGAGTAGGAGGAGCCGAGGTCCAGGTGTCGGATGACCACGTTCCCGTTTCCCGTCGACAGCCGGATCTCCTCGGCCGCCTGCTCGGCTCGGCTCAGGTCCCTGCAGGCCATCACCACCCGGGCCCCTGCAACGAATCCAACACACCCATCACCACCCGGGCCCCTGCAACGAATCCAACACACCCATCACCACCCGGGCCCCTGCAACGAATCCAACACACCCATCACCACCCGGGCCCCTGCAACGAATCAAACACACCCATCACCACCCGGGCCCCTGCAACGAATCAAACACACCCATCACCACCCGGGCCCCTGCAACGAATCCAACACACCCATCACCACCCGGGCCCCTGCAACGAATCCAACACACCCATCACCACCCGGGCCCCTGCAACGAATCCAACACACCCATCACCACCCGGGCCCCTGCAACGAATCCAACACACCCATCACCACCCGGGCCCCTGCAACGAATCCAACACACCCATCACCACCTGGGGCCCTGCAACGAATCCAACACACCCATCACCACCCGGGCCCCTGCAACGAATCAAACACACCCATCACCACCCGGGCCCCTGCAACGAATCAAACACACCCATCACCACCCGGGCCCCTGCAACGAATCAAACACACCCATCACCACCCGGGCCCCTGCAACGAATCAAACACACCCATCACCGCGGCTGTACAGACACGGTCCCCACATGGTGGGTAAAACAGACCTCTGCGTGCCATGTCTCTGCTGGTCTCTTTGCCGATGCCGGTGTTCGCTCCGGTGATCAGAACCGTCTTCCCATCCAGACGAGCCGAGCAGCGACACACTCCACCTGCAATCCACCTCCTCAACACCGTCACACCTGGACACACACACACACGCACACATACACACACACAGACACATGTATACTTGTAGACTTGTATACTTATACAGATACATACACATGTATACTTGTACAGATACATACACATGTACACTTGTATACTTGTACAGATATATACACATGTAAACTTATACAGATACATACACATGTACACTTGTATACTTGTACAGATATATACACATGTAAACTTATACAGATACATACACATGTATACTTGTACAGATACATACACATGTACACTTGTACAGATACATACACATGTACACTTGTATACTTGTACAGATATATACACATGTATACTTGTACAGATATATACACTTGTACACGTATACAGATACATACACATGTACACGTATACATATACATGTATACTTGTACAAACACATACACATGTACACTTGTATACTTGTACAGATACATACACTTGTACACTTGTACAGATATATACATATATACATGTACACTTGTACAGTATACATGTACAGATACATACACATGTACAGATATATACACATACACATGTACAGATACATACACATGTACAGATATATACACATGCACATGTACAGATACATACACATGTACACTTGTACAGATATATACACATACACATGTACAGATATATACACATGTACATTTGTACAGATATATACATATATACATGTACACTTGTACAGTATACATGTACAGATACATACACATGTACACTTGTATACTTGTACAGATATATACACATGTACACTTGTACAGATATATACATATATACATGTACACTTGTACAGTATACATGTACAGATACATACACATGTACAGATATATACACATACACATGTACAGATACATATACATGTACAGATATATACACATGCACATGTACAGATACATATACATGTACAGATATATACACATACACATGTACAGATACATATACATGTACACTTGTACAGTATACATGTACACTTGTATACTGAATGTGAAGGTGTAGCAGTGCACCAGTTGCTGATGGTTGAGGCCCTTACAGATCAGGGTGAGTCCCAGTACAGCCCCAGTCCACAGCAGATGCCCCCCCCAGCCCTCCTCCACCGGGTCCAGGTCTGGGTCCGAGCCGCCGGTGGTCCAGGGAAGCACCAGGAACCCTCCGGGAGCTGCAGCCCTCATCGCTGGTCAGAACAGACTGAGGAGAAGGCGACCGGGGGAGGGGAGATTAGCAGATTAGAGCAGATTATCAGCTGCTCTGGGATCAGTTAGAGAACAGGAAGGATCACTGCTCTGGGACCAGTTAGAGGACAGGAAGGATCACTGCTCTGGGACCAGTTAGAGAACAGGAAGGATCACTGCTCTGGGACCAGTTAGAGAACAGGAAGGATCACTGGTCTGGGACCAGTTAGAGGACAGGAAGGATCACTGGTCTGGGACCAGTTAGAGAACAGGAAGGATCACTGGTCTGGGACCAGTTAGAGAACAGGAAGGATCACTGCTCTGGGATCAGTTAGAGAACAGGAAGGATCACTGGAACACATGCCCTCTCTCCAGGAACAACTGGCTCATTATGAGTTAATGTGTGTTTATCATTATGGAGTACTGATGGAGTACTATCAGATAGTCCTGATGGAGTACTATCTGATAGTACTGATGGAGTACTATCAGATAGTCCTGATGGAGTACTATCTGATAGTACTGATGGAGTACTATCAGATAGTCCTGATGGAGTACTATCTGATAGTACTGATGGAGTACTATCTGATAGTACTCCATCAGTACTATCAGATAGTCCTGATGGAGTACTATCTGATAGTACTGATGGAGTACTATCAGATAGTACTGATGGAGTACTATCAGATAGTCCTGATGGAGTACTATCTGATAGTACTGATGGAGTACTATCAGATAGTCCTGATGGAGTACTATCTGATAGTACTGATGGAGTACTATCTGATAGTACTCCATCAGTACTATCAGATAGTCCTGATGGAGTACTATCTGGTAGTACTGATGGAGTACTATCAGATAGTACTGATGGAGTACTATCAGATAGTCCTGATGGAGTACTATCTGATAGTACTGATGGAGTACTATCAGATAGTACTGATGGAGTACTATCAGATAGTACTGATGGAGTACTATCAGATAGTCCTGATGGAGTACTATATGATAGTACTGATGGAGTACTATCTGATAGTACTCCATCAGTACTATCAGATAGTCCTGATGGAGTACTATCTGATAGTACTGATGGAGTACTATCTGATAGTACTGATGGAGTACTATCAGATAGTCCTGATGGAGTACTATATGATAGTACTGATGGAGTACTATCTGATAGTACTCCATCAGTACTATCAGATAGTCCTGATGGAGTACTATCTGATAGTACTGATGGAGTACTATCTGATAGTACTGATGGAGTACTATCAGATAGTCCTGATGGAGTACTATCAGATAGTCCTGATGGAGTACTATCTGATAGTACTGATGGAGTACTATCTGATAGTACTGATGGAGTACTATCAGATAGTCCTGATGGAGTACTATCTGATAGTACTGATGGAGTACTATCAGATAGTCCTGATGTAGTACTATCTGATAGTACTGATGGAGTACTATCAGATAGTACTGATGGAGTACTATCAGATAGTCCTGATGGAGTACTATCTGATAGTACTGATGGAGTACTATCAGATAGTCCTGATGGAGTACTATCAGATAGTCCTGATGGAGTACTATCTGATAGTACTGATGGAGTACTATCAGATAGTCCTGATGGAGTACTATCAGATAGTCCTGATGGAGTACTATCTGATAGTACTGATGGAGTACTATCAGATAGTCCTGATGGAGTACTATCAGATAGTCCTGATGGAGTACTATCTGATAGTACTGATGGAGTACTATCAGATAGTCCTGATGGAGTACTATCTGATAGTACTGATGGAGTACTATCAGATAGTCCTGATGGAGTACTAAAGGGGTACTGATGATGTACCAATCACATGGGAGGATTTGTACAAGTATTTTACTTCAGATACTTTAAATCGGCCTGTTGCTGATATTTATATACTTTTACTGAAGTAACACGTTCAAAGCAGGATTTATTTTGCTCCTACATTTGTATTTATTTGTATAAATGGGTGTATTTTTCTTTTTTTCTTTTATAATCCCATATTAGTCCCACAGTGGGGAACTTTTACATTGCAACTAAACTAAAGGAGAACAGGGATCGAACCGCCTACCTTGTGGTTTCAGGACAACCACTCATGGGTTTCATGAAGTACCTCCCTGTCTATCTACCTATCTGTAAACCTATCTCCCTGTCTGTCTACCTGTCTATCT
The DNA here is from genome assembly GCA_038501785.1 of Myoxocephalus aenaeus. Taxonomy (NCBI): domain Eukaryota; kingdom Metazoa; phylum Chordata; class Actinopteri; order Perciformes; family Cottidae; genus Myoxocephalus; species Myoxocephalus aenaeus. The sequence continues at coordinate 70,175 of JBAMJR010000166.1, forward strand.
ACCTGTCTATCTACCTATCTCCCTGTCTGTCTACCTGTCTATCTACCTGTCTATCTACCTGTCTATCTACCTGTCTATCTACCTATCTCCCTGTCTGTCTACCTGTCTATCTATCTGGCTATCTACCTATCTCCCTGTCTATCAATCTACCTGTCTGTCTACCGATCTATCTGTCTATCAATCTACCTATCTGTAAACCTATCTACTTGTCTGTCTACCCTATTTCTCTATCTGTCGACTTGCTTATATATCTACCTGTCTACCTGTCCAATGTGTTTGTGTTTTATAGTTTCTGAAATGAATGTAACTTGAAATAACTATAATTATTATCTACAGCTGTTTAAAAACATAAATGACTGCGTTACTTCATCCTGTAAATCCGTTTTTATATATTTAGAACATTGTTTTGTTTGTTTTTTCAGCTTCTGACGTCACTATGTAGCTCCGCCCCACCACAAAACAACAAAATCAAAATGGCGTCTTGCCCTGAGATAGTGTCGTTGCTTTTGGCGCCTCTCCCTCCTTGTTGTTTGTTAGTTTGTGTTTGTTATTTGTGTTGTTGTTGTTTACCGGAACCCCGCCGAACCCCGTGGAGCTCTTTCACCCACCCAGCCTAAAAACCCGCAGCTCTCTGCTGCAGCTGGAGGGAATCCCCACCGACCAATGAGAGGCCGCGCTGCCTGGGCGGGAAGTGACGTACAGTTACTGCGGACCAATCCGCGGCTCCGACACCAACAGCAGCCGAAACACCCGCCCCCAGCCTCCTGAATCGGAACGCGCCTGGAGAAGAACCGTGCGAACCCGTCCATCTCCAGGAGAAGGTAAGGCCAGCACGCCCGGTCCGGCCCGGCTCGGTCCGGGTCAACATGCAGGTCCGTTGCGCTGGCCCAACGGGTACATTTAGGGAGCGCTCGCTGCATAACAGCTCGCTGCCGCCGGCGGGCGGTGCAGACAGGCGGTTGTTTTCAAACGCACCGCGGCTGATGGAGCGCGCGGCAGCGGGTTGTACCGGGTCCACGGCCCGGTTCTGGTCTCACAGGCACCCGGGTTCAGGTCTCACTGTTCCAACTAGACTGCCTATTGTTTATGTCCCCGCCCGGGCGAAAAGTCTCCTGCAGCCGGGACACGAACGCTCCTCCTGCGGGGAAACAAACACAAAGCCTGAGAGGAGGCGCCGCAGCGACCCCTGCGGCCGCAGCGCGAACTGCACCCTCACGCTGCCCTGCATGTACTATATTAGTTTACATAAGTCCAATAACACACTACTTATACATGTATTAAATTAATGTAAATAAGTCCAATAACACACTGCTTATACATGTATTAAATTAATGTAAATAAGTCCAATAACACACTGCTTATACATGTATTAAATTAATGTAAATAAGTCCAATAACACACTGCTTATACATGTATTAAATTAATGTAAATAAGTCCAATAACACACTGCTTATACATGTATTAAATTAATGTAAATAAGTCCAATAACACACTGCTTATACATGTATTAAATTAATGTAAATAAGTCCAATAACACACTGCTTATACATGTATTAAATTAATGTAAATAAGTCCAATAACACACTGCTTATACATGTATTAAATTAATATAAATAAGTCCAATAACACACTGCTTATACATGTATTAAATTAATGTAAATAAGTCCAATAACACACTGCTTATACATGTATTAAATCAGAATCAGCTTTAATGGCCATGTAAATTTTCACATACATGGAATTTGACTCCGGTTTCACTTGCTCTTCGTACTTTTTTCACACACAATATACAAGATAAATATAAAAAATATAAAAAGGACATTAAAGACAGTAGTAAAACAACAAAAAAGTGCAGATGAAGAGTCTGTTTAATGTTCATCAGAGTGACTCCAGTGGGAAGAAGCTGTTCCTGTGTCTGGTGGTTTTGGCGTACAGTGCTCTGTAGCGCCTTCCAGAGGAGAGGAGGTGAACAGCTTGTGTCCAGTGAGGGTCTACAGGGTGAGAGGGTCTACAGGGTGTGAGGGTCTACAGGGTGTGAGGGTCTACAGGGTGTGAGGGTCTACAGGGTGTGAGGGTCTACAGGGTGAGAGGGTCTACAGGGTGTGAGGGTCTACAGGGTGTGAGGGTCTACAGGGTGAGAGGGTCTACAGGGTGTGAGGGTCTACAGGGTGTGAGGGTCTACAGGGTGAGAGGGTCTACAGGGTGAGAGGGTCTACAGGGTGTGAGGGTCTACAGGGTGAGAGGGTCTACAGGGTGAGAGGGTCTACAGGGTGAGAGGGTCTACAGGGTGAGAGGGTCTACAGGGTGAGAGGGTCTACAGGGTGAGAGGGTCTACAGGGTGTGAGGGTCTACAGGGTGAGAGGGTCTACAGGGTGAGAGGGTCTACAGGGTGAGAGGGTCTACAGGGTGTGAGGGTCTACAGGGTGAGAGGGTCTACAGGGTGAGAGGGTCTACAGGGTGTGAGGGTCTACAGGGTGTGAGGGTCTACAGGGTGAGAGGGGTCTACAGGGTGTGAGGGTCTACAGGGTGAGAGGGTCTACAGGGTGTGAGGGTCTACAGGGTGAGAGGGTCTACAGGGTGTGAGGGTCTACAGGGTGAGAGGGTCTACAGGGTGTGAGGGTCTGTGGTGATCTTTACAGCCCGCTTCCTGACTCTGGAGGTGTGTAAGTCCAGGATGGAGGGCAGGCTGGAACCATTGGTTCTCTCTGCAGACCTGACGATCCGTTGGAGTCTGACTCTGTCCTGTTTGGTGATCCAGACCACAGTGATGAAGAGCAGAGGACAGACTGGATGATGAAGAGCAGAGGACAGACTGGATGATGAAGAGCAGAGGACAGACTGGATGATGAAGAGCAGAGGACAGACTGGATGATGAAGAGCAGAGGACAGACTGGATGATGAAGAGTAAAACAGGATCAGAGCTCCTGAGGCAGGCTGAACTTCCTGAGCTGGATCAGGAAGTACAGCCTCTGCTGGGCCTTTTTCCGGATGGTGTTGATGTTGGCGGTCCACTTCAGGTCCCGGGAGATTGTGGATCCCAGAAACTTGAAGGTCTCCACCAGAAACAGTGCTGTTGTGTATTGTTAGGGGGGGTAGTGTTGGGGGGCTCCTCCTGAAGTCCACTGTCATCTCCACAGTTTTGGCCTTGTTCAGCTCCAGGTGGTTCTGACCACACCAGAGAACCAGCTGTTCAACCTCCCGTCTGTACGCAGACTCGTCCCCGTTCCTGATGAGGCCGATGACCGTTGTGTCGTCTGCGAACTTCAGGAGTTTAACAGACGGGTCCCCTGAGGTGCAGTCGTTGGTGTAGAGGGAGAAGAGCAGTGGAGAGAGCACACATCCCTGGGGGGCGCCAGTGCTTATAGTCCGGGTGCTGGATATGATTTTTCCCAGCCTCACCTGCTGCGTCCTGTCTGTCAGGAAGTTTGTGATCCACCGGCAGGTGGGGGCTGGCACGGTGAGCTGGGAGAGTTTGGGTTGAAGAACCTCCAGGATGATCGTGTTGAATGCGGAGCTGAAGTCCACAAACAGAACCCTTGCGTATCTCCCTGGGGAGTCGAGGTGTTGCAGAATATGGTGCAGTCCCATATTTACTGCATCATCCACCGACCTGTTTGCACGGTAGGAAAACTGCAGGGGGTCCAGCAGGGGCCCTGAGAGGTCCTTCAGGTGGGTCCAGCAGGGGCCCTGTGAGGTCCTTCAGGTGGGTCCAGCAGGGGCCCTGTGATGTCCTTCAGGTGGGTCCAGCAGGGGCCCTGTGAGGTCCTTCAGGTGGGTCCAGCAGGGGCCCTGTGAGGTCCTTCAGGTGGGTCCAGCAGGGGCCCTGTGAGGTCCTTCAGGTGGGTCCAGCAGGGGCCCTGTGAGGTCCTTCAGATGGGTCCAGCAGGGGCCCTGTGAGGTCCTTCAGATGGGTCCAGCAGGGGCCCTGTGAGGTCCTTCAGATGGGTCCAGCAGGGGCCCTGTGAGGTCCTTCAGATGGGTCCAGCAGGGGCCCTGTGATGTCCTTCAGGTGGGTCCAGCAGGGGCCCTGTGAGGTCCTTCAGGTGGGTCCAGCAGGGGCCCTGTGAGGTCCTTCAGATGGGTCCAGCAGGGGCCCTGTGATGTCCTTCAGATGGGTCCAGCAGGGGCCCTGTGAGGTCCTTCAGGTGGGTCCAGCAGGGGCCCTGTGAGGTCCTTCAGATGGGTCCAGCAGGGGCCCTGTGAGGTCCTTCAGATGGGTCCAGCAGGGGCCCTGTGAGGTCCTTCAGGTGGGTCCAGCAGGGGCCCTGTGAGGTCCTTCAGGTGGGTCCAGCAGGGGCCCTGTGAGGTCCTTCAGGTGGGTCCAGCAGGGGCCCTGTGAGGTCCTTCAGATGGGTCAACACCAGCCTCTCAAAGGACTTCATGACCACAGACGTCAGGGCGACGGGTCTGTAGTCATTTAATCCTGTGATGGAGGATTTCTTGGGGACCGGGATGATCAAGGAGCGCTTGAAGCAGGAAGGGACTTCACATAGCTCCAGTGATCGGTTGATCTCCGTGAAGATGGGGGCCAGCTGGTCAGCACAGACTTTCAGGCAGGAGGGGGACACACCGTCTGGGCGGAGCCTTCCTGATCTTCTGTCTCTGAAAGAGCCGACTCACATTCCCTTCAGATCAATGTAAATAAGCAAATTATGTAAATAAGTCTAATAACACACTGCTTATACATGTATTACATTAATGTAAATAAGTCTAATAACACACTGCTTATACATTTAGTAGTAATAAAAGTCTAGAGGTCAGAGGTCGCCCCTTTGTGTTGACCATCTCTTGTTGTTTCCGTAGCAACATGGAGACAGAGCTGTTTATGGAGTGTGATGAAGAGGAGCTGGAGCCATGGCAACAGGTGGACGACAGTGTGGAGGAAGACGAGGTGGACTTCATGGAGCCAAGTGAGAGACACACACACACACACACACACACACACACACACACACACACACACACACACACACACACACGAAGCTAAAGGTGATGACAGGTCTCTAACTCCTCCTGTCTGTCTCTAGTGGAGGATTCACCGCCTCCTCTTCCAGCCTCTGAGACTCCGCCCCCTAGGACTCCACCCACCACACCTCAGACAGGTGTGTGTGTGTGTGTGTGTGTGTGTGTGTGTGTGTCGTTGGGGGCGGGGCTTTCATTCTGCTTCCTCGTCCCTCAGCTCCTCCTCTCGTACAGATCGTCTGCTCTTCTGTGAGGCCTCCTCTTCCTCCTCCTCTTCCTCCTCCTCATCCTCCCGTCTCCCGCCTCGGCCCGTCCTCCAAGCCGACTGTGGCCCCGCCCCTGATGGCTCAGGCTCCGCCCCTCTTCCTGACGCAGACGGCGGCCGGGACGTTCCTCCTCCCGGCCGCCCCCGGGACGCGCCACGCCTCGCCCATCCTCCTCACCACACAGGTACACGAAACAAACGCACCTCTACCAAGACGTGTTCCTCTCATTGGTCCGTTCTGTTCTCTCCTCTCATTGGTCCGTTCTGTTCTCTCCTCTCATTGGTCCGTTCTGTTCTCTCCTCTCATTGGTCCGTTCTGTTCTCTCCTCTCATTGGTCCGTTCTGTTCTCTCCTCTCATTGGTCCGTTCTGTTCTCTCCTCTCATTGGTCTGTTCTGTTCTCTCCTCTCATTGGTCTGTTCTGTTCTCTCCTCTCATTGGTCTGTTCTGTTCTCTCCTCTCATTGGTCTGTTCTGTTCTCTTCTCTCATTGGTCTGTTCTGTTCTCTTCTCTCATTGGTCTGTTCTGTTCTCTTCTCTCATTGGTCTGTTCTGTTCTCTCGGTCTGCGGTCACAAATGCTCAAATCTGGAATTTGTTTATATTTATTAAATAAATCTTTCAGCCTCTTTTAAATATTGTCATAATTTAAATGTAATATATATTTTACAGCTTCTATTAATGTTTTCAAATCTAGCTTTTAATGTCTGTCGTCGTATTTTATGATCATTTTATCTTATTACCACACGTAAAAAATATAAATAAATCTGACTGCAGTATTGTTCACTATTAGTGTGTGTGTGTATATATATATATATATATATATATATATATATATATATATATATATATATATATATATATATACACATACATACATACATACATACATACATACATACATAGCAGGGTTGTGTTCTCATTCATCATTTCAAATGGTTTTCCGTCACAAACGGACACAGATAGAAATCTTCTCATAACTTTTAATTTTCCAACATGGCCTCTGGAGGCGGAGCTTTGATACAAGTTGGTCTCTTGTCTCCAACAACAGCAGGTCAGGTGTTCAGCGTCAGGTACCACGGTGATCTGCCAGGTAAGAAGTGGGCCAATCAAATGAAGCCGGAGGCGGGCTTTGCTGCTCTACCGCCCACTTCCTGTCTAGATGGGGGAGAACGTGGTGGAACCAACACATGCTTTACCGTAGTCAATAATCACTACGGGACATAACGAGCAGTCCTGTGTGTGATGTCATGTCATGTGAAGTCATGTCATGTGATGTGATGTGATGTCACTGAAGTCATGTGATGTCACTGTGATGTGAAGTCATGTCATGTGATGTCACTGATGTGAAGTCATGTCATGTGATGTCACTGTGATGTGAAGTCATGTGATGTGATGTGATGTCATGTGAAGTCATGTGATGTGATGTCACTGATGTCATGTGATGTCACTGTGATGTGAAGTCATGTCATGTGATGTCACTGATGTGAAGTCATGTCATGTGATGTCACTGTGATGTGAAGTCATGTGATGTGAAGTCACTGATGTCATGTGAAGTCATGTCATGTGATGTGATGTGATGTCACTGATGTGAAGTCATGTGATGTGATGTCACTGTGATGTGAAGTCATGTCATGTGATGTGATGTCACTGATGTGAAGTCATGTCATGTGATGTCACTGTGATGTGAAGTCATGTGATGTGAAGTCATGCCATGTGATGCCATGTGATGTCATGTGATGTGAAGTCATGTCATGTGAAGTCATGTCATGTGATGTGATGTGAAGTCATGCCATGTGATGTGAAGTCATGTGATGTGAAGTCATGCCATGTGATGTGAAGTCATGTGATGTGATGTGATGTGAAGTCATGCCATGTGATGTGAAGTCATGTCATGTGATGTGAAGTCATGCCATGTGATGTGAAGTCATGTGATGTGATGTCATGTGATATGATGTGAAGTCATGCCATGTGATGTGAAGTCATGCCATGTGATGTGAAGTCATGCCATGTGATGTGAAGTCATGTGATGTGAAGTCATGTCATGTGATGTGAAGTCATGTGATGTGAAGTCATGTGATGTGAAGTCATGTCATGTGATGTGAAGTCATGTGATGTGAAGTCATGTCATGTGATGTGAAGTCATGTGATGTGAAGTCATGTCATGTGATGTGAAGTCATGTGATGTGATGTCATGTGATATGATGTGATGTGATGTCATGTGTCCCCCTGCAGGGTTTCCCGGTGATGAACCGTGGCGCTCCTCTGCTGCTGAACCTGCAGCCGGGTCAGACGGTCCAGCCCCTCACGCTGATCCAGTGTAGGCCCCTCTCATCAATGAGCCACGTTGACCTGGTTATTGACCTGGTTATTGACCTGGTTATTGACCTGGTTATTGACCGGGTTATTGACCTGGTTATTGACCGGGTTATTGACCTGGTTATTGACCTGGTTATTGACCTGGTTATTGACCGGGTTATTGACCTGGTTATTGACCTGGTTATTGACCTGGTTATTGACCGGGTTATTGACCATGTTATTGACCGGGTTATTGACCTGGTTATTGACCTGGTTATTGACCGGGTTATTGACCGGGTTATTGACCTGGTTATTGACCGGGTTATTGACCATGTTATTGACCATGTTATTGACCATGTTATTGACCATGTTATTGACCTGGTTATTGACCGGGTTATTGACCGGGTTATTGACCGGGTTATTGACCATGTTATTGACCGGGTTATTGACCGGGTTATTGACCATGTTATTGACCGGGTTATTGACCGGGTTATTGACCTGGTTATTGACCGGGTTATTGACCGGGTTATTGACCGGGTTATTGACCTGGTTATTGACCTGGTTATTGACCTGGTTATTGACCTGGTTATTGACCTGGTTATTGACCGGGTTATTGACCATGTTATTGACCGGGTTATTGACCTGGTTATTGACCATGTTATTGACCGGGTTATTGACCGGGTTATTGACCTGGTTATTGACCGGGTTATTGACCGGGTTATTGACCGGGTTATTGACCTGGTTATTGACCGGGTTATTGACCGGGTTATTGACCTGGTTATTGACCTGGTTATTGACCTGGTTATTGACCGGGTTATTGACCTGGTTATTGACCATGTTATTGACCTGGTTATTGACCGGGTTATTGACCGGGTTATTGACCTGGTTATTGACCGGGTTATTGACCATGTTATTGACCATGTTATTGACCTGGTTATTGACCTGGTTATTGACCTGGTTATTGACCTGGTTATTGACCGGGTTATTGACCGGGTTATTGACCGGGTTATTGACCGGGTTATTGACCGGGTTATTGACCATGTTATTGACCTGGTTATTGACCGGGTTATTGACCTGGTTATTGACCATGTTATTGACCATGTTATTGACCATGTTATTGACCATGTTATTGACCGGGTTATTGACCGGGTTATTGACCTGGTTATTGACCGGGTTATTGACCGGGTTATTGACCTGGTTATTGACCGGGTTATTGACCGGGTTATTGACCGGGTTATTGACCGGGTTATTGACCGGGTTATTGATCGGGTCGCTCCCCGCTGATGTCCAACCCTTCCTTTACAGCGCCGTCGCTGGGTCAGCTGGTCCGGCCCAGCGTGGGCGTGTCCCCGGTCCCTCAGAACCAGGCGGTCCAGACCAGACCAGGCCCCGTCCCCTCAAGAGGCTCCGCCTTCACCGCCATGCAGCTGCCCGCCACGCTGACGTTCCGCTCTGGCACGCCAGCACCCGGTCCGTCACATCTGATCACATCTGATCACATCTGATTGATCGATTCAGGGAAATATTGATTATTGATCCTTTTTGTCTTTTTTCAGTTAACCTTCAGATGACCCAGGTGGGCGGAGCCAACTCCCTGAAGCTGGCGGCTTCCCCCGCCCTCCCCTCTGGATCGGCCAATGGCGTCACCAGAATCTTCAGCAGCGGTACGAGACGTTATTGATTAGTGGAACATGTACAAGTACTCTACTTTAGGACAGTTTGAGGTACTTGTACTAACTTGAGTATTTCTGTCTTCTGCTCCTTTTATCTATCTAATAATATATGTATTATTAAGAGTTACTTTTTGAGATTGTTGATACAAAATAATAGATTATTTAGTATTATTACAGTTCATCCAAACTATTATTTAAGTTTTAAATCATTAGTTCAGAATTTGTGGGCGGGTCCAATCTAAACATAACGTGAGTGTATTGATCAGGCTGATCAATGTGAATCTATTCTTTATTGCCTTTTAAACTAAAAAATAAAACTAACTTAATTAATTACAAGTTGCTGGACTTTTATTGTGAAGGAGCGACAGGAAGTGTTGAGGGTCACCATCAAACGCTCTCCTGTAGAACCTAAGATGCTGTGGTACCACTCACCTGTGTCCTGCAGCTCCTGGCTCCGCCCACAGTGTGACCTCACTGCCGACCTCTGACCCCCACCGGGTGGTGATGAGTGTGGAGGAGTTCTACTACGGGACCTGTGAGGGCGACCTGAGTCTGAGGAAGCCGCTGCCACTGGGGATCAAGACCTCCACCTTCACCTGCCAGAGTTGCCCTTACCTGGCCGAGAACAACCTGAGGTGGGACCAACAAGCACCTGAACGCACATGAGCACCTGAACGCACATGAGCACCTGAACACACATGAGCACCTGAACACACATGAGCACCTGAACACACATGAGCACCTGAACACACATGAGCACCTGAACACACATGAGCACCTGAACGCACATGAGCACCTGAACGCACATGAGCACCTGAACACACATGAGCACCTGAACACACATGAGCACCTGAACACACATGAGCACCTGAACACACATGAGCACCTGAACACACATGAGCACCTGAACGCACATGAGCACCTGAACGCACATGAGCACCTGAACGCACATGAGCACCTGAACGCACATGAGCACCTGAACGCACATGAGCACCTGAACGCACATGAGCACCTGAACACACATGAGCACCTGAACACACATGAGCACCTGAATACACCTGAACACACCTGAGCACCTGAACGCACATGAGCACCTGAACACACATGAGCACCTGAACACACATGAGCACCTGAACGCACATGAGCACCTGAACACACATGAGCACCTGAACACACATGAGCACCTGAACACACCTGAATACACCTGAACACACCTGAGCACCTGAACGCACATGAGCACCTGAACACACATGAGCACCTGAACGCACATGAGCACCTGAACGCACATGAGCACCTGAACGCACATGAGCACCTGAATACACCTGAATACACCTGAACACACATGAGCACCTGAACACACATGAGCACCTGAACGCACATGAGCACCTGAACGCACATGAGCACCTGAACACACATGAGCACCTGAACACACATGAGCACCTGAACACACATGAGCACCTGAACGCACATGAGCACCTGAACGCACATGAGCACCTGAACGCACATGAGCACCTGAACGCACATGAGCACCTGAACGCACATGAGCACCTGAACACACCTGAGCACCTGAACACACCTGAACACACCTGAGCACCTGAACGCACATGAGCACCTGAACGCACATGAGCACCTGAACGCACCTGAACACCTGAATACACCTGAACACACCTGAGCACCTGAACACACCTGAGCACCTGAACGCACATGAACGCACATGAGCACCTGAACGCACATGAGCACCTGAACACACATGAGCACCTGAACGCACATGAGCACCTGAACACACCTGAACACACCTGAGCACCTGAACACACCTGAACACACCTGTACACACCTGCTTACCTGTACACACCTGAACGCACCTGAACACACATGAGCACCTGAACGCACATGAGCACCTGAACACACCTGAACACACCTGTACACACCTGCTTACCTGTACACACCTGAACGCACCTGAACACACCTGAACACACCTGAGCACCTGAGTCTGGATGCAGGTGCAGTGGTCTGTGTGCTTACCTGTGTGTGTGTGTGTGTGTGTGTGTGTGTGTGTGTGTGTGTGTGTGTGTGTGTGTGTGTGTGTGTGTGTGTGTGTGTGTGTGTGTGCGCAGGTTGATGCAGCACACGCTCCACCACTCGGCGCTGGCTGGAGGAGCGGCAGGTGAAGACAGGAAGTGCTGCAGCTTCTGTTACCGACAGTTCTCTTCTTCAGCTCAGCTGCAGAGCCACCAGGACCAGGTGCATGGCCCCGCCCCTTCCTCCTGTAAGAACCACACCTGGTCACACACCTGAACATATTATTATAATACTTACATTTTATATAGCGCTTTTCTGAATACTCAAAGACGCTTTACACAGGACAGAGACAAACAGAACATAGAAAGACAAAGGAGCAAACTGGAGAAGCTGCAACGGAATGAGTCATGTAGTGGAGGGTAGGGAGCAGGAGTTAAGAGGTGAAGGGTAGGGAGCAGGAGTTAAGAGGTGAAGGGTAGGGAGCAGGGGTTAAGAGGTGAAGGGTAGGGAGCAGGAGTTAACAGGTGAAGGGTAGGGAGCAGGAGTTAACAGGTGAAGGGTAGGGAGCAGGAGTTAACAGGTGAAGGGTAGGGAGCAGGAGTTAAGAGGTGAAGGGTAGGGAGCAGGAGTTAAGAGGTGAAGGGTAGGGAGCAGGAGTTAAGAGGTGAAGGGTAGGGAGCAGGAGTTAAGAGGTGAAGGGTAGGGAGCAGGAGTTAACAGGTGAAGGGAGCAGGAGTTAAGAGGTGAAGGGTAGGGAGCAGGGGTTAAGAGGTGAAGGGTAGGGAGCAGGAGTTAACAGGTGAAGGGTAGGGAGCAGGAGTTAACAGGTGTAGGGAGCAGGAGTTAACAGGTGTAGGGAGCAGGAGTTAACAGGTGAAGGGAGCAGGAGTTAACAGGTGAAGGGTAGGGAGCAGGAGTTAACATGTGAAGGGTAGGGAGCAGGAGTTAACAGGTGAAGGGTAGGGAGCAGGAGTTAAGAGGTGAAGGGTAGGGAGCAGGAGTTAAGAGGTGAAGGGTAGGGAGCAGGAGTTAACAGGTGAAGGGTAGGGAGCAGGAGTTAAGAGGTGAAGGGTAGGGAGCAGGAGTTAACAGGTGAAGGGTAGGGAGCAGGAGTTAAGAGGTGAAGGGTAGGGAGCAGGAGTTAACAGGTGAAGGGTAGGGAGCAGGGGTTAACAGGTGAAGGGTAGGGAGCAGGAGTTAAGAGGTGAAGGGTAGGGAGCAGGAGTTAACAGGTGAAGGGTAGGGAGCAGGAGTTAAGAGGTGAAGGGTAGGGAGCAGGAGTTAACAGGTGAAGGGTAGGGAGCAGGAGTTAAGAGGTGAAGGGTAGGGAGCAGGAGTTAACAGGTGAAGGGTAGGGAGCAGGAGTTAAGAGGTGAAGGGTAGGGAGCAGGAGTTAACAGGTGAAGGGTAGGGAGCAGGAGTTAACAGGTGAAGGGAGCAGGGGTTAACAGGTGAAGGGAGCAGGAGTTAACAGGTGAAGGGTAGGGAGCAGGGGTTAAGAGGTGAAGGGTAGGGAGCAGGAGTTAACAGGTGAAGGGTAGGGAGCAGGAGGTAAGAGGTGAAGGGTAGGGAGCAGGAGTTAAGAGGTGAAGGGTAGGGAGCAGGAGTTAACAGGTGAAGGGTAGGGAGCAGGAGTTAAGAGGTGAAGGGTAGGGAGCAGGAGTTAACAGGTGAAGGGTAGGGAGCAGGAGTTAAGAGGTGAAGGGTAGGGAGCAGGAGTTAAGAGGTGAAGGGTAGGGAGCAGGAGTTAAGAGGTGAAGGGTAGGGAGCAGGAGTTAAGAGGTGAAGGGTAGGGAGCAGGAGTTAAGAGGTGAAGGGTAGGGAGCAGGAGTTAAGAGGTGAAGGGTAGGGAGCAGGAGTTAACAGGTGAAGGGTAGGGAGCAGGAGTTAAGAGGTGAAGGGTAGGGAGCAGGAGTTAACAGGTGAAGGGTAGGGAGCAGGAGTTAAGAGGTGAAGGGTAGGGAGCAGGAGTTAAGAGGTGAAGGGTAGGGAGCAGGAGTTAAGAGGTGAAGGGTAGGGAGCAGGAGTTAAGAGGTGAAGGGTAGGGAGCAGGAGTTAACAGGTGAAGGGAGCAGGGGTTAACAGGTGAAGGGTAGGGAGCAGGGGTTAAGAGGTGAAGGGTAGGGAGCAGGAGTTAACAGGTGTAGGGAGCAGGAGTTAACAGGTGAAGGGAGCAGGAGTTAACAGGTGAAGGGAGCAGGAGTTAACAGGTGTAGGGTAGGGAGCAGGAGTTAAGAGGTGAAGGGTAGGGAGCAGGGGTTAACAGGTGAAGGGTAGGGAGCAGGGGTTAACAGGTGAAGGGTAGGGAGCAGGGGTTAACAGGTGAAGGGTAGGGAGCAGGGGTTAAGAGGTGAAGGGTAGGGAGCAGGGGTTAAGAGGTGAAGGGTAGGGAGCAGGGGTTAACAGGTGAAGGGTAGGGAGCAGGGGTTAACAGGTGAAGGGTAGGGAGCAGGAGTTAACAGGTGAAGGGTAGGGAGCAGGGGTTAAGAGGTGAAGGGTAGGGAGCAGGAGTTAACAGGTGAAGGGTAGGGAGCAGGAGTTAACAGGTGAAGGGTAGGGAGCAGGGGTTAAGAGGTGAAGGGTAGGGAGCAGGAGTTAACAGGTGTAGGGAGCAGGAGTTAACAGGTGAAGGGTAGGGAGCAGGGGTTAACAGGTGAAGGGTAGGGAGCAGGGGTTAAGAGGTGAAGGGTAGGGAGCAGGAGTTAACAGGTGTAGGGAGCAGGAGTTAACATGTGAAGGGTAGGGAGCAGGGGTTAAGAGGTGAAGGGTAGGGAGCAGGAGTTAACAGGTGTAGGGAGCAGGGGTTAACAGGTGAAGGGTAGGGAGCAGGGGTTAAGAGGTGAAGGGTAGGGAGCAGGAGTTAACAGGTGTAGGGAGCAGGAGTTAACATGTGAAGGGTAGGGAGCAGGGGTTAACAGGTGAAGGGTAGGGAGCAGGGGTTAAGAGGTGAAGGGTAGGGAGCAGGAGTTAACAGGTGTAGGGAGCAGGAGTTAACATGTGAAGGGTAGGGAGCAGGAGTTAACAGGTGTAGGGAGCAGGAGTTAACAGGTGAAGGGAGCAGGAGTTAACAGGTGTAGGGAGCAGGAGTTAACAGGTGTAGGGTAGGGAGCAGGAGTTAAGAGGTGAAGGGTAGGGAGCAGGAGTTAACAGGTGAAGGGTAGGGAGCAGGAGTTAACAGGTGAAGGGTAGGGAGCAGGGGTTAACAGGTGAAGGGTAGGGAGCAGGAGTTAAGAGGTGAAGGGTAGGGAGCAGGAGGTAACAGGTGAAGGGTAGGGAGCAGGGGTTAACAGGTGAAGGGTAGGGAGCAGGAGTTAAGAGGTGAAGGGTAGGGAGCAGGAGTTAACAGGTGTAGGGAGCAGGAGTTAACATGTGAAGGGTAGGGAGCAGGAGTTAACAGGTGTAGGGAGCAGGAGTTAACAGGTGAAGGGAGCAGGAGTTAACAGGTGTAGGGAGCAGGAGTTAACAGGTGTAGGGAGCAGGAGTTAACAGGTGTAGGGAGCAGGAGTTAACAGGTGAAGGGTAGGGAGCAGGAGTTAACAGGTGAAGGGTAGGGAGCAGGAGTTAACAGGTGTAGGGAGCAGGAGTTAACAGGTGAAGGGAGCAGGAGTTAACATGTGAAGGGTAGGGAGCAGGGGTTAAGAGGTGAAGGGTAGGGAGCAGGAGTTAACAGGTGTAGGGAGCAGGAGTTAACAGGTGAAGGGTAGGGAGCAGGGGTTAACAGGTGAAGGGTAGGGAGCAGGGGTTAAGAGGTGAAGGGTAGGGAGCAGGAGTTAACAGGTGTAGGGAGCAGGAGTTAACATGTGAAGGGTAGGGAGCAGGGGTTAAGAGGTGAAGGGTAGGGAGCAGGAGTTAACAGGTGTAGGGAGCAGGGGTTAACAGGTGAAGGGTAGGGAGCAGGGGTTAAGAGGTGAAGGGTAGGGAGCAGGAGTTAACAGGTGTAGGGAGCAGGAGTTAACATGTGAAGGGTAGGGAGCAGGGGTTAACAGGTGAAGGGTAGGGAGCAGGGGTTAAGAGGTGAAGGGTAGGGAGCAGGAGTTAACAGGTGTAGGGAGCAGGAGTTAACATGTGAAGGGTAGGGAGCAGGAGTTAACAGGTGTAGGGAGCAGGAGTTAACAGGTGAAGGGAGCAGGAGTTAACAGGTGTAGGGAGCAGGAGTTAACAGGTGTAGGGTAGGGAGCAGGAGTTAAGAGGTGAAGGGTAGGGAGCAGGAGTTAACAGGTGAAGGGTAGGGAGCAGGAGTTAACAGGTGAAGGGTAGGGAGCAGGGGTTAACAGGTGAAGGGTAGGGAGCAGGAGTTAAGAGGTGAAGGGTAGGGAGCAGGAGGTAACAGGTGAAGGGTAGGGAGCAGGGGTTAACAGGTGAAGGGTAGGGAGCAGGAGTTAAGAGGTGAAGGGTAGGGAGCAGGAGTTAACAGGTGTAGGGAGCAGGAGTTAACATGTGAAGGGTAGGGAGCAGGAGTTAACAGGTGTAGGGAGCAGGAGTTAACAGGTGAAGGGAGCAGGAGTTAACAGGTGTAGGGAGCAGGAGTTAACAGGTGTAGGGAGCAGGAGTTAACAGGTGTAGGGAGCAGGAGTTAACAGGTGAAGGGTAGGGAGCAGGAGTTAACAGGTGAAGGGTAGGGAGCAGGAGTTAACAGGTGTAGGGAGCAGGAGTTAACAGGTGAAGGGAGCAGGAGTTAACAGGTGAAGGGTAGGGAGCAGGAGTTAACAGGTGAAGGGAAGGGAGCAGGAGTTAACAGGTGAAGGGAGCAGGAGTTAACAGGTGAAGGGAGCAGGAGTTAACAGGTGAAGGGTAGGGAGCAGGAGTTAACATGTGAAGGGAGCAGGAGTTAACAGGTGAAGGGAGCAGGAGTTAACAGGTGAAGGGTAGGGAGCAGGGGTTAACATGTGGAGGGTAGGGAGCAGGAGTTAACAGGTGAAGGGTAGGGAGCAGGAGTTAACAGGTGAAGGGTAGGGAGCAGGGGTTAAGAGGTGAAGGGTAGGGAGCAGGAGTTAAGAGGTGAAGGGTAGGGAGCAGGAGTTAACAGGTGAAGGGTAGGGAGCAGGGGTTAACAGGTGAAGGGTAGGGAGCAGGAGTTAAGAGGTGAAGGGTAGGGAGCAGGAGTTAACAGGTGTAGGGAGCAGGAGTTAACATGTGAAGGGTAGGGAGCAGGAGTTAACAGGTGTAGGGAGCAGGAGTTAACAGGTGAAGGGAGCAGGAGTTAACAGGTGTAGGGAGCAGGAGTTAACAGGTGTAGGGAGCAGGAGTTAACAGGTGTAGGGAGCAGGAGTTAACAGGTGAAGGGAGCAGGAGTTAACAGGTGAAGGGTAGGGAGCAGGAGTTAACAGGTGAAGGGTAGGGAGCAGGAGTTAACAGGTGTAGGGAGCAGGAGTTAACAGGTGAAGGGAGCAGGAGTTAACAGGTGAAGGGTAGGGAGCAGGAGTTAACAGGTGAAGGGAAGGGAGCAGGAGTTAACAGGTGAAGGGAGCAGGAGTTAACAGGTGAAGGGAGCAGGAGTTAACAGGTGAAGGGAGCAGGAGTTAACAGGTGAAGGGTAGGGAGCAGGAGTTAACATGTGAAGGGAGCAGGAGTTAACAGGTGAAGGGAGCAGGAGTTAACAGGTGAAGGGTAGGGAGCAGGAGTTAACATGTGGAGGGTAGGGAGCAGGAGTTAACAGGTGAAGGGAGCAGGAGTTAACAGGTGAAGGGAGCAGGAGTTAACAGGTGAAGGGTAGGGAGCAGGAGTTAACATGTGGAGGGTAGGGAGCAGGAGTTAACAGGTGAAGGGTAGGGAGCAGGAGTTAACAGGTGAAGGGAGCAGGAGTTAACAGGTGAAGGGTAGGGAGCAGGAGTTAACATGTGGAGGGTAGGGAGCAGGAGTTAACAGGTGAAGGGTAGGGAGCAGGAGTTAAGAGGTGAAGGGTAGGGAGCAGGAGTTAACATGTGAAGGGTTCTGTTTCATCCATGATTTTACATCAGTGAGACAGGTGGTGAGAGTGAGACAGGTGGTGAGAGTGAGACAGGTGGTGAGAGTGGAGTGGGTGACTGAGGTGATGGTCTTGGAGAGAGGTAGAGTTGGGTGTCATCAGCGTAACAGTGGAAATCTAGACCATGACGACGGAGGGTTTGTCCAAGAGGAAGGATGTGAATGATGAAGAGAAGGGGACCCAGCACTGAACCTTGGGGGACACCGTGGAGGATTTACAGTTTATGGCAATGAATTGATGTCGGTCTGAAAGATACAAAAAATGTTGGTTCCTGGACTGGACATGGGACCCTTTGGTCTTCTCCTGGGACTCACCTGTCTTTACTAGGACTCAGGAGTCACCTGTCTTCATCAGGACTCTACTCAGGTCTCACCTGTCTCTGTCTCTCAGGTGTGTGTCGTATTTGTGAGTGGGCATTTGAGAACGAGCCGGCCTTCTTGAACCACATGAAGTCCAACCACAAACCCGGAGAGATGCCCTACGTCTGCCAGGTGAGTTTGACCTCTGACCCCTGGCCTCCCTAACCTGTGTGTCCTCGGGCCTCGTTAACTCAGGTGTGACTTGCAGGTGTGCTCCTATCGCTCGTCCTTCTACTCCGACATCCTGCAGCACTTCTCCAGCTTCCACAGAGACTCTCGCTTCCTGATGTGTGTGTTCTGCCTGAAGGTCACAAGGAACCCTGTTAGCTACCAGCAGCACCTGCTGAGACACCAGGTAACACACACACACACACACACACACACACACACACACACACACACACACACACTCACACTCACACTCACACAGTGTGACTCTCCTCAGGTGAATCAGGCCTTCCACTGCAACAGGTGTCGTCTCCAGTTCATCTTCCTGAAGGACAAGATGCAGCACAAGCATGAGAACCATCGCTGCTTCCGCCGGCCGGCTCAGCTGGAAGGACTGCCGCCGGGGTCAAAGGTCAGCTCGTCAGCCCCTCGGACCTCTTCACCTCCAGACCCGGCCCGTGCTTATTATTGACCCGTGTGTCTCCAGGTGACGATCAGGACTTATGGGAAGATCAGGCCTCTGGCGCTAGCAGGGGGCCGGCTGCTCCAGAGCCCCGCCTCCCTCGTCCAGCCAATCAACATCAAGACCGAGAAGCGTCCGCTCCAGAGGAGTCCCGGCCTCCACAAGTCCCCCACCAAGAGACCCGTGGGCCGCAGAATCCACGTCAACAGGTGAGACTGAGACTAAGAGTCAGTCAACAGGTGAGACTGAGAGTCAGAGTCAACAGGTGAGACTGAGAGTCAGAGTCAACAGGTGAGACTGAGAGTCAGAGTCAACAGGTGAGACTGAGAGTCAGAGTCAACAGGTGAGACTGAGAGTCAGAGTCAACAGGTGAGACTGAGAGTCAGAGTCAACAGGTGAGACTGAGAGTCAGAGTCAACAGGTGAGACTGAGAGTCAGAGTCAACAGGTGAGACTGAGAGTCAGAGTCAACAGGTGAGACTGAGAGTCAGAGTCAACAGGTGAGACTGAGACTAAGAGTCAACAGGTGAGACTGAGAGTCAGAGTCAACAGGTGAGACTGAGACTGAGACTAAGAGTCAACAGGTGAGACTGAGAGTCAGAGTCAACAGGTGAGACTGAGACTAAGAGTCAACAGGTGAGACTGAGACTAAGAGTCAACAGGTGAGACTGAGAGTCAGAGTCAACAGGTGAGACTGAGAGTCAGAGTCAACAGGTGAGACTGAGAGTCAGAGTCAACAGGTGAGACTGAGAGTCAGAGTCAACAGGTGAGACTGTGAGTCAGAGTCAACAGGTGAGACTGAGAGTCAGAGTCAACAGGTGAGACTGAGCGTCAGAGTCAACAGGTGAGACTGAGAGTCAGAGTCAACAGGTGAGACTGAGAGTCAGAGTCAACAGGTGAGACTGAGACTAAGAGTCAACAGGTGAGACTGAGAGTCAGAGTCAACAGGTGAGACTGAGACTGAGACTAAGAGTCAACAGGTGAGACTGAGAGTCAGAGTCAACAGGTGAGACTGAGAGTCAGAGTCAACAGGTGAGACTGAGACTAAGAGTCAACAGGTGAGACTGAGAGTCAGAGTCAACAGGTGAGACTGAGAGTCAGAGTCAACAGGTGAGACTGAGAGTCAGAGTCAACAGGTGAGACTGAGACTGAGAGTCAGAGTCAACAGGTGAGACTGAGAGTCAGAGTCAACAGGTGAGACTGAGACTGAGAGTCAGAGTCAACAGGTGAGACTGAGAGTCAGAGTCAACAGGTGAGACTGAGAGTCAGAGTCAACAGGTGAGACTGAGACTAAGAGTCAACAGGTGAGACTGAGAGTCAGAGTCAACAGGTGAGACTGAGACTAAGAGTCAACAGGTGAGACTGAGAGTCAGAGTCAACAGGTGAGACTGAGAGTCAGAGTCAACAGGTGAGACTGAGAGTCAGAGTCAACAGGTGAGACTGAGAGTCAGAGTCAACAGGTGAGACTGAGAGTCAGAGTCAACAGGTGAGACTGAGACTAAGAGTCAACAGGTGAGACTGAGAGTCAGAGTCAACAGGTGAGACTGAGAGTCAGAGTCAACAGGTGAGACTGAGAGTCAGAGTCAACAGGTGAGACTGAGAGTCAGAGTCAACAGGTGAGACTGAGAGTCAGAGTCAACAGGTGAGACTGAGAGTCAGAGTCAACAGGTGAGACTGAGAGTCAGAGTCAACAGGTGAGACTGAGACTGAGACTAAGAGTCAACAGGTGAGACTGAGAGTCAGAGTCAACAGGTGAGACTGAGAGTCAGAGTCAACAGGTGAGACTGAGACTGAGACTAAGAGTCAACAGGTGAGACTGAGAGTCAGAGTCAACAGGTGAGACTGAGACTAAGAGTCAACAGGTGAGACTGAGACTAAGAGTCAACAGGTGAGACTGAGAGTCAGAGTCAACAGGTGAGACTGAGAGTCAGAGTCAACAGGTGAGACTGAGAGTCAGAGTCAACAGGTGAGACTGAGAGTCAGAGTCAACAGGTGAGACTGAGAGTCAGAGTCAACAGGTGAGACTGAGACTAAGAGTCAACAGGTGAGACTGAGAGTCAGAGTCAACAGGTGAGACTGAGACTAAGAGTCAACAGGTGAGACTGAGAGTCAGAGTCAACAGGTGAGACTGAGAGTCAGAGTCAACAGGTGAGACTGAGAGTCAGAGTCAACAGGTGAGACTGAGAGTCAGAGTCAACAGGTGAGACTGAGAGTCAGAGTCAACAGGTGAGACTGAGACTAAGAGTCAACAGGTGAGACTGAGAGTCAGAGTCAACAGGTGAGACTGAGCGTCAGAGTCAACAGGTGAGAGTCAGAGTCAACAGGTGAGACTGAGAGTCAGAGTCAACAGGTGAGACTGAGAGTCAGAGTCAACAGGTGAGACTGAGAGTCAGAGTCAACAGGTGAGACTGAGAGTCAGAGTCAACAGGTGAGACTGAGAGTCAGAGTCAACAGGTGAGACTGAGAGTCAGAGTCAACAGGTGAGACTGAGAGTCAGAGTCAACAGGTGAGACTGAGACTAAGAGTCAGAGTCAACAGGTGAGACTGTCATCTCTGCAGGACTCCAGGTGGCGATGCAGACCACCTGGTGTGTCTGGAGTGTGGAACCAGGGTCCTGGACTTCTCGGCCCACTACCCGACTCACGTCCGGTGTCTGCTGTGTCCGTACAGCAGCTGCTGCTCCAGAGCCTACGCGTCCCACATGATCCAGTAAGAACTCACCTTAAAGCTTTTGATACACCTGGAACATATGAAAGACATATGAAATATAATCAACCCTAGAAAAGGTGTTGATTCAAACGGGTGTTTTACATCAGAGATTCTGATTCTGGTTGTTGTTGTTTTCAGTCACCATGTGCCGCAGACCAAAGACAAAGTTCTTCCTCTCCACAGACTGCCTCCTCCATGGTGAGACCCTGTTGTTACTCAGTCTGACCTGCAGGTGTCACTCTTCACCTCTGAAACTCTTCTGTCTGTCAAACACGTCATCAGATGTGAATGAGTGAATATCCCCGGTGTTACATGTGTTGCTAACAAGTGTTGCTAACATGTGTTGCTAGCAGGTGTTGCTAAGATGTGTTGCTAGCAGGTGTTGCTAACATGTGTTGCTAGCAGGTGTTGCTAACATGTGTTGCTAGCAGGAGTAGAGAGGTGACAGCTGTTTCCTGGTTGCAGTGTGTTCCTGCTGCAGTGTTCTAGCTGTGGCTTCAGCTCTCAGACTGCAGATCACATGGCTGATCACCTGCTGAGGAACCCGAAGCACCACAGCGCCACCTGTCACGGCAGGAGTAAGACCACACACACACACACACACACACACACATACTCACACACACACACACGCACACATACTCACACACACACACACTCACACACACTCACACAGTCGTCTGATGGCAGCACACAGTTCAGAATACATGAAGAATAAATGTAAATAATTACTGAATGATAATAGTTATTTGTCTTAGTTCAATAAATAAATAAATCATCTCTAAAGGGACATAAATCTCTTTGACTCATCAGAGACGGCCCATATTTAATATATAGTGATGACACATTTCTCTTCTTTTTCAGGCCACATTGAACGTGACATCCAGTTCTTCCCCAGTGAAGAGCATCACCCTTCAGAAGAGAAAGAACCAGTCCAGAACCAGGACTTGCCCGATCCGTCCTGGAGGTCTGCGGGTTGTTGGACACAACCAGCAGAGTGCGACTGCTCCGACTCCAGCATCGCCTCGTTCGAGCAGAGTGCCGGGCCTCATCACTTCCTGTCCAAGAACACCGACGCCATCGACTTCTTTCACCTGCTCTTCCCTTCGGAGCTCATGGAGCTGATCACCAACGAGACCAACGCCCACGCCAAGACCAGCCAGTTCCTGCTGGGCTCCGGCTACTCCGACTGGATCCCCGCCACCATCCACGAGATCAAAGGTTTCATGGGCCTGGTCATTCTGATAGGGATCCAAAACCTCCCCGACCTGTCGCACTACTGGTCCTGGAGCCACTACGACAACAGCTACACCTTCTACCGCGCCATGAGCTTCAAGCGCTTCAAGCAGATTGCCGCCAACATCCGCATGGGCAGCTTCGCCACCGCGGAGTTCCGTGGAACCGGCGACCCCGGCGACTCGCTGCACATCTTCAGGCCGATGTTGAATATACTGGGAGGAGCTATGTGGGACGCCTATCGGCCGA
Organism: Myoxocephalus aenaeus; assembly: GCA_038501785.1. NCBI lineage: Eukaryota > Metazoa > Chordata > Actinopteri > Perciformes > Cottidae > Myoxocephalus > Myoxocephalus aenaeus. The sequence continues at coordinate 92,537 of JBAMJR010000166.1, forward strand.
ACTGCTGCCTGTCCGTGGACCGGGCGCTGCTGCCCAGCCCGGAGGAGGGGAGCTGCAACGCCAAGGCGGACCCAAAGACCCAGCCTCGGGTGTGGCTGCTCTGCGACTCCAAGTCCGGCTACTGCCACCGCTTCTTCATCCAGGTGGGGGAGAAGGAGGGCCAGGAGCAAGGCTTCACCGTGGTGCCAGAGCTGGTGAAGGATCTGGAGGACCAACACCACCAGCTCTACCTGGCGAGTTCGCTTGCATCGGTCCCACTCATGCAGAAGCTTCTGGACCAGGGCATCTACGCCTCCAGCTCCTTCCCGCCGCTCAGCCCCATACTGCCCAGAGAGCTGTGGGAGGAAGGTTGCCTGGAGAACCCTGGGGACTTCCTGCAGAGACAGTTTGGCCCCCTGCTGGCCACCCGCTGGAGGGATGCCAAAGAGATGGGCTGCCTGTCGACGAATGCAGATCCGGGTGAACAGGACACTGTTTGGAGGAGGTCTCAGACCAAAGTGGGCGGACTGGACCCCATAGACCGCCCCATGGCCTTCTGCCTCCTGCAGGAGAACATGCGAGGGGTTGACATCTGCAAGCAGTTGCTGGCCTGCAACCCGCTGGGAGGAATCCCCCAGGACCGGCACTGGCGCAGCCTCTTCTGGTTCCTGGTCAACCTGAGCATCGTCAACGCATTCATCGTGCTGCGGGAGAGCCGCAAGGAGAACCCGCCGGCCTGGGTGCAGGACGGCCTCTTCACTCAGGTCAACTTCCGCAAGCGTCTGGGCAACCAGCTCGCCAAGTGTGCTCAGAACTCCTCCGAGACCATCGAGATCGCCAGCTCCCGCGGGATGAGGGCGGAGCCGACTGAAGCGCCGGTGAAACAAAGACACAGGATGGGGAAGATCAGCAGCATCTCCAAGAGGTGCAAGACCTGCCACCTGAAGAACCTCCGCCACGAGAGCGTGTACGGCTGCATCGTCTGCAGAACCAACCTGTGCAAACTGCCCCGCTGCTTCTGGGAGTTTCACGGCTTGTCGCCCATAAACAAAGGTCAGTGTTTCATACAGGTCATTTCAAAGGGTGAAGAAGTTTGTTTCTTACTTTTTACTACGGTTATACACTATTAAAGATGCATGTTTGACGTTTACAGGATCAACAAGAGTCGGATTCATCAAGGACAGAATAAGGTAATGTTTTACAGCTATAGTTCCACCACACATGAGCTATTGTTGTGCTCTCATCTCGGCCGTCATATTAACAACATCCTACGTCTGGTTCTCTGCGTTGTAGCGGAGAAATCACGGTGAAGGAGGTTGAGGGCAACGTGGACGGGGCGATGGCGCCCGTGGAGGAAATGGACTTCTCTGACAATGAGCTGGATGACATTGATGATGATGATAATGATGATGGTGATGGTGATGAGCCGGAAGATATTAAGGAAGAATTCATCAAAGAAGAAAAACGTCCAATGTCTCACCTGCCGTCCTCAACAACAACGCCCGGCCGGCCCCGGCCAGCGCCGGCCTGTAAAGAGCGTGACGACGTCCTCACCGCCCGTCAGCTCCGGATCGCCCTCTTCGCTCTGTGTGACGGACTCCGCCAGGCCTCCAGGGTCTTCCTCACCGAGCCGCCGCTCATCCGGTCCTGGCTGAAGGACGCCAGGAGGCGCATGAAGTCGACCGAGCGGGGACGGAGGTCGGATGGCGACGGCGAGGACCGCATGGTGGCCTGGGTGCTGTCCATGCGGGAGCAGCAGCTCCCCATCACGGAGAGCAACCTCTTCCACAAGGCCTCCATGCTGAAGAAGAAGGGAGGGTTCAGCGACTCCTTCCGCATCTCCTACGACTGGGCGGTGGGCTTCATGCTGAGGCACCGGCTGGGCGTTCGGAGCATCGGCAGGGCGGCCACGCTGGCTCGCTCGCTGCCGCTTTCCCTGGAGGCCAAGCTCAAGTCCTTCAGGGACTTCACGCAGAAGGTCATCCGTGTCAACAAGCTGCCCGAGAGCGCCGTGGCCGCGATGGACGAGTTGTGTCTCTTTGTGGATTTGAGGTTAGTTCAGGACAAGTCTCGCCGCTCGGAGGCCCTGGAGCTCACGGGGTCTCTGCCTCTGGTCACCGTGTTCCTGGCGGTGTTGGCCAATGGCGCCATGCTGCCGTCTGTGGTGCTGGCCAACCGGCAGCTGGCTGAGAAAGTCCTGCCCGACTTTATCCTGCTGGAGGCCGGACCAGAGAGCCTGTTGGTGGAAGAAGCCCGGGACCTCTGGACGAACAAGGTTTGGCTGAAGCATGTGTCTGGTCCGACTGGGCCCAGTAAGTCGATGCTGGTCTTGGACCGACACCGGGAGCACACGGGGGATTCGTTCCTGGCGTCGATCAGCGGGTCGGGAACCCTGCCGGCCGTGATCCCCGGAGGCGACTCTTTCCGTCTTCAGCCCCTGGAGATTTGCGTGAAGCCGGTCCTGCAGCACTTCCTGTTGTCCCGTTGGGCGAAGTTCACCCGAGGGAACCCAAAGGCGTTGGACGAGGCGTCGCCCCACCAGCTCCAAGCCAACGTGGCCCAGCTGCTGGTGGACTGGGCCGTTGAGGCCTTGACGCTCCTAAACAAATTGCCGGCGCTTTGGAAGGAGTCGTTCCGCCTGACGGGCATCCTGCCGGGGCGGGAGGGGGACGAGGAGACGAGGAGTCCAGAGGAGGTCCAGTCAGAGCTCCTCAAGACCCTGACGGGGACCCTGCTGGGCCCGGAGGCTCTGGAGGGTTATTCTGAGCTGCTGGAGCTGGAAGACGAGGAGGATACCGAGGAGGAACAAGGGGAAGGAGAGAAGGCATCAGAGGAGACAGGAGAAGGGAAGGAGGTGAAAAAGGACATTGAAGAGATTGTGGAGGAAGGGAAGGAAGGAAAGGAAGCGAAAAAGGACAGGGAAGAGACCAGGGAGGAGATCAAGGAGGAAGGAAAGGAGGCAAAAAAGGACAGGGAAGAGATTGTGGAGGAAGGAAAGGAGACAAAAAAAGACAGGGAAGAGACCAGGGAGGAGATTAAGGAGGAAGGAAAGGAAGGAAAGGAGGCAAAAAAGGACAGGGAAGAGATTGTGGAGGAAGGGAAGGAAGGAAAGGAGACAAAAAAAGCCAGGGAGGAGATTAAGGAGGAAGGAAAGAAGGAGGGTAGGCCAGAGGACACGGAAAAGGACACGATCAAAGTTGTGAAAGACAGGAAGGAGACAGAGGAGGACAGGAAAAAAGAAGTTGAGAAGCTAGAGGAGGACAGCGAGGAGGAAGGAAAGGAGACGGAGGAGGACAGGAAGGAAGTAAGCAAAGAGAGGCGAGAGACCAGGATAGTGATCGGAGAGGAAGTTGGGGACGAGTGGAAGATAACGGTGAAGAGCCGGGCCGACGGCGTGGAGGACGACCGGCTGGACGAAAGCTGAACAAAGACAACACCTGGCCCAGGTGTCCCGACAGGTGTCCCCTACAGTCAGGTGTCCCCTACAGGTGTCCCCTACAGGTCTACGCCGGATCTCCTCCCCGATATCTACCGAAACGAGCGAGTAGCAACATAAACACCTCCGTCTCGCCTCAGGTGTGCTGTTGAGTTGGTCCCAAAATATGTTTACTTATTGATCCGGGACGGACGAGGACGCTAGTGGACATCAAAGGATGCTAGAGGACGCTAGTGGACATCAAAGGATGCTAGAGGACGCTAGTGGACATCAGAGGATGCTAGAGGACGCTAGTGGACATCAGAGGACGCTAGAGGACGCTAGTGGACATCAGAGGACGCTAGTGGACATCAGAGGACGCTAGTGGACATCAGAGGACGCTAGAGGACGCTAGTGGACATCAGAGGACGCTAGAGGACGCTAGTGGACATCAGAGGACGCTAGTGGACATCAGAGGACGCTAGTGGACATCAGAGGATGCTAGAGGACGCTAGTGGACATCAGAGGACGCTAGTGGACATCAGAGGACGCTAGTGGACATCAGAGGACGCTAGTGGACATCAGAGGATGCTAGAGGACGCTAGTGGACATCAGAGGACGCTAGTGGACATCAGAGGACGCTAGTGGACATCAAAGGATGCTAGAGGACGCTAGTGGACATCAGAGGACGCTAGTGGACATCAGAGGACGCTAGTGGACATCAGAGGACGCTAGTGGACATCAAAGGATGCTAAAGGATGCTAGTGGACATCAGAGGACGCTAGTGGACATCAGAGGACGCTAGTGGACATCAGAGGACGCTAGTGGACATCAAAGGATGCTAAAGGATGCTAGTGGACATCAGAGGACGCTAGTGGACATCAGAGGACGCTAGTGGACATCAGAGGACGCTAGAGGATGCTAGTGGACATCAGAGGACGCTAGTGGACATCAGAGGATGCTAGTGGACATCAGAGGACGCTAGTGGACATCAGAGAAGGTGCAGCTGGATTAAACCTGATTTGTGTTCGCTGACCATTTGAAGTTTTTTTTCAGTCTTGTTTGATTTTAACAAAATAAACGTGAAGACAGTAAACACCAGTTCATCTCCAGATGTTGTGAAACATGAGACGGTTATAATAAAACCATCTGTCTGTTTAATTCTTCCACAAGGCGACTCGTTTTCAGCATGAAGACCAAACCAACAGGTGAGGCGATACAGCAGGAAGATGTCCCTTCTGACACGTTTAACCATAACGTAACATGCTAACAACACACAACTTTCATTGTGTATTTTATTATTATTATTATTATTCAATGTAAGACATAAAAGCCACTCAGGCAGCATGAACAACTAAACACACAATTCTGCCTTTCATTCATATCTGGAGTCGGATGACACTGAACAAACTATGGAATACCTTAAATAAATAAACATCTTTACCTCGTGACCATCTTAAACAGGAGTGATAAGTAATGTCGTCTGTTAAAACGTGTGAATGTTGCTCTTTTACTGGATAAGTAATAGTTTGTGTCACATCTACAGGAACATAAGTCTCTAGTGGGGTAATATGGTACTATGAGCTCTCTAGTGGGGTAATATGGTACTATGAGCTCTCTAGTGGGGTAATATGGTACTATAAGCTCTCTAGTGGGGTAATATGGTACTATGAGCTCTCTAGTGGGGTAATATGGCACTATGAGCTCTAGTGGGGTAATATGGTACTATAAGCTCTCTAGTGGGGTAATATGGTACTATGAGCTCTCTAGTGGGGTAATATGGTACTATAAGCTCTCTAGTGGGGTAATATGGTACTATGAGCTCTAGTGGGGTAATATGGTACTATGAGCTCTCTAGTGGGGTAATATGGTACTATAAGCTCTCTAGTGGGGTAATATGGTACTATGAGCTCTCTAGTGGGGTAATATGGTACTATGAGCTCTCTAGTGGGGTAATATGGTACTATAAGCTCTCTAGTGGGGTAATATGGTACTATGACCTCTAGTGGGGTAATATGGTACTATAAGCTCTAGTGGGGTAATATGGTACTATAAGCTCTCTAGTGGGGTAATATGGTACTATAAGCTCTCTAGTGGGGTAATATGGTACTATGAGCTCTAGTGGGGTAATATGGTACTATGAGCTCTCTAGTGGGGTAATATGGTACTATAAGCTCTCTAGTGGGGTAATATGGTACTATGAGCTCTAGTGGGGTAATATGGTACTATGAGCTCTCTAGTGGGGTAATATGGTACTATAAGCTCTCTAGTGGGGTAATATGGTACTATAAGCTCTCTAGTGGGGTAATATGGTACTATGACCTCTCTAGTGGGGTAATATGGTACTATAAGCTCTAGTGGGGTAATATGGTACTATAAGCTCTCTAGTGGGGTAATATGGTACTATAAGCTCTCTAGTGGGGTAATATGGTACTATGAGTCTCTAGTGGGGTAATATGGTACTATGAGTCTCTAGTGGGGTAATATGGTACTATAAGCTCTAGTGGGGTAATATGGTACTATGAGCTCTCTAGTGGGGTAATATGGTACTATAAGCTCTAGTGGGGTAATATGGTACTATAAGCTCTCTAGTGGGGTAATATGGTACTATAAGCTCTCTAGTGGGGTAATATGGTATTATGAGGTCTAGTGGGGTAATATAGTACTATGAGCTCTCTAGTGGGGTATTATGGTACTATGACCTCTCTAGTGGGGTAATATTGTCAGGCTTTGTGCCACCCTGTGAGTTCTGCCCACTGCTGCGCCTCTTTCCCTGAGCAGCTGATTCACAGCTGATTCACAGCTGATTCTCGTTTCCTGTGATTACCTCCTGCTGTCAAATACTCCGGTCACTTCCGGTCAAATACTCCGGTCTTCCTCACTCAGTCCGTCCGTCTGCCAACCTGGTTCCCCGCCCATGAGTTGCCCGGTTGGCTCCTGTGAGTCTTTTCCTGTCGGACATCATGTTCGTTTTTTCCTCCCTGCTAACGTCGAGCCCGGGGCATCACCTGCAAAAGGAGAGCCTTAAGGATGAGGCTTAAGGATCCTGTTGCCTGCCCGTCAGCCCGCCGTTAACAGCCACCTTCCGGCTTGGACTGGAGAGGAGTTCGGGGACCGTTTGCAGTCAGTTTGCTGCCGTCCCATCAGCGGCTTCTAGGAGCGCGGGTTCTGTAATGGAAGTTTTTCCCATTAGATCTGTTAAGAAGGAATGATGTCTCTCTTAATCAAAGTTGTCTTAAGTCCGTTTATTCCTGCAGGAAGGAAAAGTCTGTCACTGGTCATAGCAGCCTGTGACACAAGATTCCAAGAAGCACAGTCATCAGGCCCCTTTTAACACAATCAGGTCTCCGCCCCCAAACCCCCATGAACGACACGGAGTCCCTAGTCTGCTCGAGAACCATGAACACCCCCGCTTCCCGTGGCCAGAGCAGGAAAACATCTCTTTTACGACCCCCCATATGCAAATGAAGGAAGATCAACAGTCCTTTGATCCCAGTACTCATCCATTTGGTCTTCATCTCTGAGGGTCATTTAAGGTTCGATTCGGGCCCTCTTGTCCTCTAACATGACAACACTATATTTTACCATTACATTCCACTCTTTTGATTACATCCTAATCACACAGTATGCAAAAATATAGCTTGTACATTGTAATGGAAATTTAATTAACCTTATCAATCTCCTTTAGAGAAAACAAATGCGATGTGAAACACTTAAATGTCTTTAAGTATTTATTAAACAGAAACTTGTAATAATTCAATTGAATGGGCAGAGCTCGTCACCACAGATGGCTCGGAGGTCTGACCAGGAAAAATAGTTCAACATGAGTTTTATACATCAACAATTATTATTGAAATGTTTGCCCTTTCCCCCCTCCCCCCCCTGCTCCTCCTCACAGTGTCCTCCTTCCCTCCAGACAAGCCTCATGCTGTCTGGAGGATGTTGTTTGGCTGCGGCCCTGAGAGCAAGAGTGAGAGGCACAGAAAGAAAACAAAACGAAAAGAACAAAAACAATACCGAGATCAACCTGTTATTGCTTCACCCGGATGGCGCCGATGAGACTGGGTCAAGATGAACTGAACTCTCCTCTCAGAGTTCAGCTACACATTTAAGAATAAAGCACTTATGATAAATTTCCACCACATACATCATATTACGGAATCCTATAAGGTACAAATTCATTCATGGTTTAAAACACTACATTACTAGACAACACGTGAAAAACAAAAAAAACAATTTCAAAGAGAGGTATTTCTTGGTGCGTAGCAAGCATACATAAAACCCTTTTGTTTTACACAGGAGATTCGTCGTCAGAGGATGAGACCTCGTCAATGCCCTTAGAGTCGTCGTAGTAATCTGGACTAAAACATAAATCAGTCGTGTCGAGTCGTATGTCACTTGAGTCTGAAAGTTGTGTGTATTGCGCCATGTGTATGGAAATGAGCTGTGACGCCCAGCGTTTCACCAAGGGAATAACACAGCATGTACAAACACAAATACACAGTAGAATGAGGGTGATAGGTAAACCAGAGCACAGGTTCCCGCCCATGCTGGAGTTAGCACCTGGAACCAGTGATCTCCACACAGCCAATCATGCCGGGTGAGACTTCCTGCACCTAAATCAACTGGCCAGTGAATTAAGTATTTATATGTGGAGTTAAGTAAACTTGCATTGGCCCTACCTGGTTTCCGTGGCACTAGATATTCGCTAGTATTGAACGGAGCGTGACTACATGTTGCATTATGGGTCACAACACACCCAGTGGTTGTCCGTAAATACCTCCTTTTAGTCTGTCTTAGTGTTATCTGTCATTATCGAGGTCATTCCTAAGTTCTAGTCAGAGTATCGTGTGGTGGAGTTAGTGATGCAGTTGTTTTGTTCAACAAGTCGGTCAGTCGAGTTGGTAAGTCTAGTCTTATGTTGGAAATGTACAAAAGCAAAAGCAAAATAACTGCACATGCTACAATAAACATTAAACATATACTCAGCCGTGTGCCACAAAAGAGACGGAAAGGATTTCACGGTCGATTCATTTCAGGCATGCTGATGAGATGATGAAACAGTCAACCAACTGGTTTGTGTGAACAGTTCTGTTCCGTGTACTCGTCCATATCGGAGTCAGACCGGTCCGGTGGCAGCTCTAGAGCAAAAGCCTCTGCCAGCTTCATCAGGTTCCACCTGCAGATAGCTGGCTGGGCCTGGTAGGAGTACCCTTGGTCACGGGGGCGGACACGATGTCAGCACCACGGAGTGCAGGGATGAGACGCACCAGCACGGAGCCACAGCGGCTCCGTGCAGAGAAATGGTGAGGAAGAGAATCATATACAAAAGTGGCCCAATCTGAATTAACATCAAAACCAATATGATCACCTCTCATAGACAGATCACGTGATTTGGACTCATCCACCTAGAGAATGAAATCAAGGTTAGACAAATGAATATCAGAGAGGTTCAGACGAGGAGTTCACAGAACTTGGAGTTCTGCAAAACAGTTCCGCCATCTCAGGTTCTGGAAAAAGAAATTTAGGGTTAAAAACATTGCAGCGTTTAACCGTGACATTCAGCATGTCAAAGAAACACGTGTGACAATGCAGGCAACGTGCTGCGGAAAGGTGAGACGATTCCTGTTCGATCATATTATTATTTAGTATTATATATTTATTACATAATATATAAACTAGTTCCTGGCTTTAACAGGTTAAGGTGCAGGTTATTCAATGGTCATGCAAGCCCCGCCCCCTCCCCTCCGATTGGCTGTGTGAAACTCCTCCCTCCTGGTTGTATTCCCAGTGGACATGGTCTGAGAGTCCAGACCGCCTGACTGCAGGACCTGCAGCACCAGACCAGGACCAAGACCAGGAGCCCAAGACCTGCAGCACGAGACCAGGACCAGGAGACCAAGACCAGGACCTCCAACATGGGTGAGTTCTCTTTAATCTCCTGATTATCTCTCTCTCTCTCTCTCTCTCTCTCAGGACCTTTGCCCTCGTTCTCTCCCTGAAAAGATCTTTTCTGCTGCAGAGTCTCACTCCGGCAGAATGAAGCTTTTATTTCCACGTGAAGGAACTCAAAGAGTCTTTGAGTCTTCGTGCATTCAACAGATGAATCTTTGTTCAGTTTTATTTATTTAGTCGACCGACGTGAAGGAAAATATATGTATATATAATATAACTAAATATTCAATATATATAAGTAAATATGCAGTTCTCTGCAGACTTCACACTGAACCTTTTATTTTAACTCTTAGAACCACTTTGATCTCAGGGAGAAAAAGTTTGAAACGTTTTTCTTCAGGAAGATTTTTATACATCATTAAAATATGTATGTGTATTAAACATATAAATAAATATGTATGTGTATTAAAAGTGATCAAACATGTGAATAAATATGTAGAGACAAACACAAATATTCATCTTAAAAAAATGACAAAACTAATATTCAACATTTTTCTTTTTATTGATCGACAAAATCATTGGAGCTCAGAGAGCTGTTCCTTTAAGTGTGTGTGTGTGTGTGTGTGTGTGTGTGTGTGTGTGTGTGTGTGTGTGCGTGTGTGTGTGTGTGTGTGTGTGTGTGTGTGTGTGTGTGTGTGTGTGTGCGTGTGTTATATAACATCCAAAGGTCACATTAGTACAAATGAATCCTTGAATCTATAACAAATATACGATCAGGATCAGTCCAAGGTCTAATGAGGACGAGGTCTGATGAGGACGAGGTCTGATGAGGACTAGGTCTAATGAGGACTAGGTCTGATGAGGACTAGGTCTGATGAGGACGAGGTCTGATGAGGACTAGGTCTGATGAGGACTAGGTCTGATGAGGACGAGGTCTGATGAGGACGAGGTCTGATGAGGACTAGGTCTGATGAGGACTAGGTCTGATGAGGACGAGGTCTGATGAAGACGAGGTCTGATGAGGACTAGGTCTGATGAAGACGAGGTCTAATGAAGACTAGGTCTAATGAGGACTAGGTCTGATGAAGACGAGGTCTAATGAAGACGAGGTCTGATGAGGACTAGGTCTAATGAAGACGAGGTCTGATGAGGACTAGGTCTAATGAAGACGAGGTCTGATGAGGACTAGGTCTGATGAGGACTAGGTCTAATGAGGACTAGGTCTGATGAGGACGAGGTCTGATGAGGACTAGGTCTGATGAAGACGAGGTCTAATGAAGACGAGGTCTGATGAGGACTAGGTCTAATGAAGACGAGGTCTAATGAAGACGAGGTCTGATGAGGACTAGGTCTGATGAGGACTAGGTCTAATGAGGACTAGGTCTAATGAGGACGAGGTCTGATGAGGACTAGGTCTAATGAGGACTAGGTCTGATGAGGACGAGGTCTGATGAGGACTAGGTCTAATGAAGACGAGGTCTGATGAGGACTAGGTCTAATGAGGACGAGGTCTGATGAGGACTAGGTCTAATGAGGACGAGGTCTAATGAGGACGAGGTCTGATGAGGACGAGGTCTGATGAGGACTAGGTCTAATGAGGACGAGGTCTGATGAGGACTAGGTCTGATGAGGACTAGGTCTGATGAGAACTAGGTCTAATGAGGACTAGGTCTAATGAAGACGAGGTCTGATGAGGACGAGGTCTGATGAGGACTAGGTCTAATGAGGACGAGGTCTGATGAGGACTAGGTCTGATGAGGACTAGGTCTGATGAGGACGAGGTCTGATGAGGACTAGGTCTAATGAGGACTAGGTCTGATGAGAACTAGGTCTAATGAGGACTAGGTCTAATGAAGACGAGGTCTGATGAGGACGAGGTCTGATGAGGACAAGGTCATGAGTACTTTGCAGGTGGGCGGAGCCTGCAGGTGGGCGGAGCCTGCAGGTGACTGGCTCTGCAACATTTTAGTTTTTATCATCAATCATCAACTGGGACATAAATAAGTCGGGTAAAAGTCACTCTCCTCAGATCTTAACTCCAGAGTGTGTACTTGTACTCGGGGGGGAAGTACTCAGACCTGAGGAGGAGTAGTAGTATTAGTAGTAGTACCACAGTGTAGAAACGTCATCAATCAAGACGTAATAACTTTATTGATCCTGTGAGTTTTCATCCTCCGATCAACATGAAGGAATGTTTGAACCTTTATTAACCTTTCAGCAGCGAGAGCTGGAACCGTTCCATCACTTCCAAGAACTTCTTCTCATGAGTACAGGTTAATGCGTGCGTGTGGGAATCAGTGGGAAGCTCGCGGCTATAACCGACGATTAAGATCACCTGAAGACACTCCCATGTATAAAAAAACACTCTGAAAAACTGTTTGTCAGAATACATCAGTCTGACCTCTGAGCTGCATTCTCTCTCCTGACCACCAGGGGGTGACTCCTCTGGTTGTATAGAAGTCTATGCTTCATGTGTTAAAGCTGCATTCTCTCTCCTGACCACTAGGGGGTGACTCCTCTGGTTGTATAGAAGTCTATGCTTCATGTGTTAAAGCTGCATTCTCTCTCCTGACCACCAGGGGGTGACTCCTCTGGTTGTATAGAAGTCTATGCTTCATGTGTTAAAGCTGCATTCTCTCTCCTGACCACCAGGGGGTGACTCCTCTGGTTGTATAGAAGTCTATGCTTCATGTGTTAAAGCTGCATTCTCTCTCCTGACCACCAGGGGGTGACTCCTCTGGTTGTATAGAAGTCTATAAAGTTTGTGGGTTTCATGTGTTTTCTCAGCCAGCTGTTCAGGATGTGGACCAGGATACCGCAGCCCACTGGACGCCATGAAGGGTGAGTCTGTGTGACTGATCTCTACACGTATATGATACATGTGTATATATATATATATATATATATATATATATATATATATATATATATATATACATATACTTATATATACCTTGTGGATCTGCTGCGTATATTGTGTCCTTGTTGCAGGCCAGCGGGAGCAGATCGTCTACCTTCCCTGTATCTACCGTAACACTGACATCATGAAGCCAGACTACCTCGCCACCGTGGACGTGGACCCCGAGTCCTCCACCTTCACTCAGGTAGGAGTCCAATCAACCTCCTCCTCCTCCTCCTCCTCCTCCTCCTCAGTGTATCGCTTCATCTTTAAACCATCATAGTTCTTGTCTCTCAGCAGTTTTCTCCTCTCGCTGGATTATTTTTCCACTCCGATGTCTCGCTGTCATTTCATCTTCGTCTTCCTCCTCTTCATCTTCATCTTCCTCCTCCTTCAGGTTTTTATTGTCTCTGACTGTCTGTTTTTCTTCTGTTAAATAACATTAATAATAATAATAATAACGCCTGTGTTCTTCCGTTGACCTTGGCCCTTTGACCTTGGCCCTGGCAGGTCATCCACCGCCTGCCGATGCCGAACCTCCGTGACGAGCTGCACCACTCCGGCTGGAACGCCTGCAGCAGCTGCTTCGGAGACGCCTCCAAGACCAGAAACCGCCTGATCCTCCCGTCGCTCATCTCCTCCAGGGTCTACGTGGTCGACGTGGGGACGGACCCCCGAGCGCCGCAGATCCACAAGGTACCAGTTCCTCCAGGGGCCTCCTGGTGGTTCAATGGGGCCTCGTAGTGGGTTCAATGGGGCCTCGTAGTGGGTTCAATGGGGCCTCTTGGTGGGTTCAATGGGGCCTCTTGGTGGGTTCAATGGGGCCTCATAGTGGGTTCAATGGGGCCTCTTGGTGGGTTCAATGGGGCCTCGTAGTGGGTTCAATGGGGCCTCGTAGTGGGTTCAATGGGGCCTCGTAGTGGGTTCAATGGGGCCTCTTGGTGGGTTCAATGGGGCCTCTTGGTGGGTTCAATGGGGCCTCATAGTGGGTTCAATGGGGCCTCTTGGTGGATTCAATGGGGCCTCGTAGTGGGTTCAATGGGGCCTCGTAGTGGGTTCAATGGGGCCTCGTAGTGGGTTCAATGGGGCCTCTTGGTGGGTTCAATGGGGCCTCGTAGTGGGTTCAATGGGGCCTCTTGGTGGGTTCAATGGGGCCTCGTAGTGGGTTCAATGGGGCCTCTTGGTGGGTTCAATGGGGCCTCGTAGTTGGTTCAATGGGGCCTCTTGGTGGGTTCAATGGGGCCTCGTAGTGGGTTCAATGGGGCCTCTTGGTGGGTTCAATGGGGCCTCGTAGTTGGTTCAATGGGGCCTCTTGGTGGGTTCAATGGGGCCTCGTAGTGGGTTCAATGGGGCCTCTTGGTGGGTTCAATGGGGCCTCGTAGTGGGTTCGTTCAGCTCTGACTGATGAAAACTGTTTTCTTTTGTAACTCTGAACAGTGGCGGGCCGTGGTTTAGGACGTACGCCTGCTGTCCCCGAGGAGTTCCTTGTGACCAATCACAGCGCACATTAATGGTCACGCGGGTCCTGTGGCCAAACACACGTTTCATCATGCTAGCAGGCCTCTCCATATAGTTTAACCAGCTCTCGATTGCATAGAGAAACAGAGGTGAAATGTGATTGGATGAGAAGACACTTAACAAGCAGAATGAAGGCTGACGAGAAGGCAGACAGCAACACAATGAGAACATAAGCTAATAGGGGAAAATAATTACAACACATGTAGTGTATTTGTGAAAAACAATACAATTATAAAATAGCTATAACTTTTAATTATAAAAAAAAAAATATATATATATATGTATATATATATATATATTTTTTAATTTAAACTTTGTGATTCTGTTTCGGCCAGCAGAGAAGGCTTAGCAGGCCCTGACGGCCACCACTGAGTCTGAATAACAGTCAGAGAGCTGAACGGAAAAAGGGAAAGAAAAGCAAAGCCTGTTGTTTTAAGGAGGAGGAGGAGGAGGAGGAGGAGGAGGAAGGTTCATCCTGAGTTCATGATGATGATAAACACTCTACCAGCTGTTCTTTAACAAACTGGACATTGGGTGTTGTGGGGAATGAAGAATGTGTCTCTGTTGAACTCATCAAACTGAGACTTTAGAGATTTGGAGGATTTTCATTCCTTCTCAACAGCCCACAACATGCTAACATGCTAACAGAGCTAACAACATGCTAACCCAGCTAACAGAGCTAACAGTGTTTACATAAGGGGGAACAGGACGGCGTTATCAGCTGTAACCGCCCTGAGAGCAGAGAGCTAACCAGTGGGGCATGCTCACATGCACTCACATGCGCTCACATGCGCTCACATGCGCTCACGTGCGCTCACATGGGCTCGCGTGCGCTCGCGTGCGCTCGCGTGCGCTCACATGCGCTCACTTGCGCTCACATGCGCTCACATGCACTCACATGGACTCACATGCGCTCACATGGGCTCACATGCGCTCACATGCGCTCACATGGGCTCACATGCGCCCACATGCGCTCACATGGACTCACATGCGCTCACATGGGCTCACATGCGCTCACATGCGCTCACATGCGCTCACATGCACTCACATGCGCTCACTTGCGCTCACATGCGCTCACATGCGCTCACATGCACTCACATGGACTCACATGCGCTCACATGGGCTCACATGCGCTCACATGCGCTCACATGCGCTCACATGCACTCACATGCACTCACATGGACTCACATGCGCTCACATGGGCTCACATGCGCTCACATGCACTCACATGGACTCACATGGGCTCACATGCGCTCACATGCGCTCACATGGACTCACATGCACTCACATGGACTCACATGCACTCACATGCACTCACATGGGCTCACATGGGCTCACATGGACTCACATGCGCTCACATGCGCTCACATGGGCTCACATGCGCCCACATGCGCTCACATGGACTCACATGGACTCACATGCACTCACATGGACTCACATGCACTCACATGCACTCACATGGACTCACATGGACTCACATGCGCTCACATGGGCTCACATGCGCCCACATGCGCTCACATGGACTCACATGGACTCACATGCACTCACATGGACTCACATGCACTCACATGCACTCACATGCGCTCACATGGACTCACATGGACTCACATGCACTCACATGGACTCACATGCACTCACATGCACTCACATGGGCTCACATGCGCTCACATGGGCTCACATGCGCTCACATGGGCTCACATGGGCTCACATGCGCTCACATGCGCTCACATGGACTCACATGCGCTCACATGGGCTCACATGGGCTCACATGCGCTCACATGCGCTCACATGGGCTCACATGGACTCACGTGCGCTCACGTGCGCTCACGTGCGCTCACGTGCGCTCACGTGCGCTCGCGTGCGCTCGCGTGCACTCGCGTGCGCTCACGTGCGCTCGCGTGCGCTCGCATGCGCTCGCATGCGCTCACATGGGCTCACATGCGCTCACATGCGCTCACATGCACTCACATGGACTCACATGCGCTCACATGCGCTCACATGCGCTCACATGCGCTCACATGGACTCACATGCACTCACATGGACTCACATGCACTCACATGCACTCACATGGACTCACATGGGCTCACATGGGCTCACATGGACTCACATGCACTCACATGGACTCACATGCACTCACATGCACTCACATGGACTCACATGGACTCACATGCGCTCACATGGGCTCACATGCGCCCACATGCGCTCACATGGACTCACATGGACTCACATGCACTCACATGGACTCACATGCACTCACATGCACTCACATGCGCTCACATGGACTCACATGGACTCACATGCACTCACATGGACTCACATGCACTCACATGCACTCACATGGGCTCACATGCGCTCACATGGGCTCACATGCGCTCACATGGGCTCACATGGGCTCACATGCGCTCACATGCGCTCACATGGACTCACATGCGCTCACATGGGCTCACATGGGCTCACATGCGCTCACATGCGCTCACATGGGCTCACATGGACTCACGTGCGCTCACGTGCACTCACGTGCGCTCACGTGCGCTCACGTGCGCTCGCGTGCGCTCGCGTGCGCTCGCGTGCGCTCGCGTGCGCTCGCGTGCGCTCGCATGCGCTCGCATGCGCTCACATGGGCTCGCATGCGCTCACATGCGCTCACATGCACTCACATGGACTCACATGCGCTCACATGCGCTCACATGCGCTCACATGCGCTCACATGGACTCACATGCACTCACATGGACTCACATGCACTCACATGCACTCACATGGACTCACATGGGCTCACATGGGCTCACATGGACTCACATGCACTCACATGCGCTCACATGGGCTCACATGCGCCCACATGCGCTCACATGCGCTCACATGGACTCACATGCACTCACATGGACTCACATGCACTCACATGCACTCACATGGACTCACATGGGCTCACATGGGCTCACATGGACTCACATGCACTCACATGCGCTCACATGGACTCACATGGACTCACATGCACTCACATGGACTCACATGCACTCACATGCACTCACATGGACTCACATGGGCTCACATGGGCTCACATGCGCTCACATGCGCTCACATGGGCTCACATGGGCTCACATGCGCTCACATGGGCTCACATGGGCTCACATGCGCTCACATGCGCTCACATGGACTCACATGCGCTCACATGCGCTCACATGGGCTCACATGCGCTCACATGCGCTCACATGGGCTCACATGCGCTCACATGCGCTCACATGCGCTCACATGGGCTCACATGCGCTCACATGCGCTCACATGCGCTCACATGCGCTCACATGGGCTCACATGCGCTCACATGCGCTCACATGGGCTCACATGGGCTCACATGCGCTCACATGGGCTCACATGCGCTCACATGCGCTCACATGGGCTCACATGGGCTCACATGCGCTCACATGGACTCACATGCACTCACATGCACTCACATGCGCTCACATGGACTCACATGGACTCACATGCACTCACATGGACTCACATGCACTCACATGCACTCACATGGGCTCACATGCGCTCACATGGGCTCACATGCGCTCACATGGGCTCACATGGGCTCACATGCGCTCACATGCGCTCACATGGACTCACATGCGCTCACATGGGCTCACATGGGCTCACATGCGCTCACATGCGCTCACATGGGCTCACATGGACTCACGTGCGCTCACGTGCGCTCACGTGCGCTCACGTGCGCTCACGTGCGCTCACGTGCACTCACGTGCGCTCACGTGCGCTCACGTGCACTCACGTGCGCTCACGTGCGCTCGCGTGCGCTCGCGTGCGCTCGCGTGCGCTCGCATGCGCTCGCATGCGCTCACATGGGCTCACATGCGCTCACATGCGCTCACATGCACTCACATGGACTCACATGCGCTCACATGCGCTCACATGCGCTCACATGCGCTCACATGGACTCACATGCACTCACATGGACTCACATGCACTCACATGCACTCACATGGACTCACATGGGCTCACATGGGCTCACATGGACTCACATGCACTCACATGCGCTCACATGGGCTCACATGCGCCCACATGCGCTCACATGCGCTCACATGGACTCACATGCACTCACATGGACTCACATGCACTCACATGCACTCACATGGACTCACATGGGCTCACATGGGCTCACATGGACTCACATGCACTCACATGCGCTCACATGGGCTCACATGCGCCCACATGCGCTCACATGGACTCACATGGACTCACATGCACTCACATGGACTCACATGCACTCACATGCACTCACATGGACTCACATGGGCTCACATGGGCTCACATGCGCTCACATGCGCTCACATGGGCTCACATGCGCTCACATGGACTCACATGCACTCACATGCACTCACATGGACTCACATGGGCTCACATGGGCTCACATGCACTCACATGGGCTCACATGCGCTCACATGGGCTCACATGGGCTCACATGCGCTCACATGCGCTCACATGGACTCACATGCGCTCACATGCGCTCACATGGGCTCACATGCGCTCACATGCGCTCACATGGGCTCACATGCGCTCACATGCGCTCACATGCGCTCACATGGGCTCACATGCGCTCACATGCGCTCACATGCGCTCACATGCGCTCACATGGGCTCACATGCGCTCACATGCGCTCACATGGGCTCACATGGGCTCACATGCGCTCACATGGGCTCACATGCGCTCACATGCGCTCACATGGGCTCACATGGGCTCACATGCGCTCACATGGGCTCACATGCGCTCACATGCGCTCACATGGACTCACATGGACTCACATGCGCTCACATGCGCTCACACAGACTTCAGGTCTGAACCACAGACTGTAGAACAAGTAGACGTCGTCTCTCGTTGCTTTGTGGAAGCCTCCAGTTCGGCGTTTTGGCCGTCGCCATCTTGTTTTTTTCACAACCAGTGAACAGGAAGTGACCATGTATGGACCTTTGGTTTTGAAGGTGCTTTATAAATGAAACATACTTCCTAAGCACCATAAGTTCTGTTGTGTTTTCAGGTGGTGGAGCCGGTGGATATGTACTGGAAGTGCGGCCTGGCGAACCCTCACACCTCTCACTGTCTGGGCAACGGTCAGATCATGATCAGCTGTATCGGAGACCCGTCCGGCAACGGCAAAGGTGAGACGACCAGCAGACCTGCTCACTTAGACGGAAGTGAGGACAGTTCTGCACGCTCAGAATGACGATCCCTCTCTGCTGATTTCTGCTGCAGCGCCCCCTGGTGGCCGGTTTCAGTGTTACCCCTGCTGTCCTCCCTCTCAGGTGGCTTCGTCCTGCTGGACGGCGAGACGTTCGAGGTGGTCGGGAACTGGGAGCACCCGGGGGAAGCGGCGCCCTTTGGATACGACTTCTGGTACCAACCCCGACACAACGTGATGATCAGCACTGAATGGGGCGCCCCCAAAGCTCTGGCTAACGGGTTCAATCCCGCTCATGTCAAAGAAGGTGAGTCGAGAGGAAACAATCCATCTTTCTTCAATCCTCCGCTCTTTCCTTCAACTCCAAATTTGTGAGTAAACAGAGAGAAAGAGGTGGACAGTTCCGTCTGATAAGCAGACAAGTTGATTGTCGTTGGCGTTGCAGGACTCTACGGCAGCTCCATCCACGTCTGGGACTGGACCACCCACAGGAAGCTGCAGACGCTGGATCTGGGTGAGGAGGGGGCCATTCCCCTCGAGATCCGGTTCCTCCATGACCCCGATGCCACAGAGGGCTACGTGGGATGTGCTCTACAGTCTATCGTCTTCAGATTCTACAAAACACCAGTCAGTACCACAGGGTTCTAGGTTAAAGTAAGGCTATAGTCAGTACCACAGGGTTCTAGGTTAAAGTAAGGCTATAGTCAGTACCACAGGGTTCTAGGTTAAAGTAAGGCTATAGTCAGTACCACAGGGTTCTAGGTTAAAGTAAGGCTATAGTTAGTACCACAGGGTTCTAGGTTAAAGTAAGGCTATAGTCAGTACCACAGGGTTCTAGGTTAAAGTAAGGCTATAGTCAGTACCACAGGGTTCTAGGTTAAAGTAAGGCTATAGTCAGTACCACAGGGTTCTAGGTTAAAGTAAGGCTATAGTCAGTACCACAGGGTTCTAGGTTAAAGTAAGGCTATAGTTAGTACCACAGGGTTCTAGGTTAAAGTAAGGCTATAGTCAGTACCACAGGGTTCTAGGTTAAAGTAAGGCTATAGTCAGTACCACAGGGTTCTAGGTTAAAGTAAGGCTATAGTC
>JBAMJR010000166.1:117500-142500 GCA_038501785.1 Myoxocephalus aenaeus
TCTCTCTCTCTCTCTCTCTCTCTCTCTGTGTGTGTCTCTCTCTGTCTCTCTCTCTCTCTCTCTCTCTCTGTCTATCTCTCTGACTGCCTGTCTCTCTCTCTCTCTCTCTGTCTCTCTCTCTCTCTCTCTGACTGCCTGTCTCTCTCTCTCTCTCTCTCTCTCTCTCTCTCTCTCTCTCTCTCTCTCTGTCTATCTCTCTGACTGCCTGTCTCTCTCTCTCTCTCTCTGTCTCTCTCTCTCTCTCTGTCTCTCTCTCTGACTGTCTGCCTCTCTCTCTCTCTCTCTCTCTCTCTCTCTCTCTCTCTCTGTCTCTCTCTCTCTCTCTCCCTCTCTCTCTCTCTCTCTCTGTCTATCTCTCTGACTGCCTGTCTCTCTCTCTGTCTCTCTCTCTCTCTGACTGCCTGTCTGTCTCTCTGCCTGTCTGTCTGTGCAGAGAGGGCTCAGTGATGATGCAGATCGATGTGGACTCTGTGGATGGGGGTCTCTCTGTGAACGAGGACTTCCTGGTGGACTTCGGTAAAGAACCCGGTGGTCCGGCTCTGGCTCACGAGCTCCGGTACCCTGGAGGAGACTGCACGTCTGACATCTGGGTGTAGAGATCAATATTCATGTTGCACTGTCAATAAATCAATATTGAGCTCATCACGGCCTCCAGGATCAGTCACTTCTACACAGTATGACACAATGTTATCAACCAACCAACCAACCAATCAACCAACCAATCAACCAACCAACCAACCAACCAACCAACCAACCAACCAACCAACCAACCAACCAACCAACCAACCAACCAACCAATCAACCAACCAACCAACCAACCAATCAACCAATCAACCAACCAACCAATCAACCAACCAACCAATCAATCAACCAACCAACCAACCAATCAATCAACCAACCAATCAACCAACCAATCAACCAACCAACCAACCAACCAACCAACCAACCAACCAATCAACCAACCAATCAATCAACCAACCAATCAACCAACCAACCAATCAATCAATCAATCAACCAATCAACCAACCAACCAATCAACCAACCAACCAACCAATCAACCAACCAATCAATCAACCAACCAATCAATCAACCAACCAATCAACCAACCAATCAATCAACCAACCAACCAATCAACCAACCAATCAATCAACCAACCAATCAATCAACCAATCAACCAACTAACCAATCAACCAACCAACCAACCAATCAACCAATCAACCAACCAACCAATCAACCAACCAGACAACAAACCAACCAATCAATTAATTAATCAATCAAACCATCAAGTGTTTTACGGGTGAATTTAATATATATATATAATATATTATAAATATTATATATGAAATATTTGTTTATAATATACAATAATATATATTGTATATATATATGTTATTATATATATTTTATATATAGTATATTATATATAATACAACTAGAGGTTATCAAGGAAGTAAAAGAACTTTAAAACACAAGAAAAATATATAAATTTCACTGAGAGAATCAACGAGTGAGACCTGATCCAGAGACCACCAGAGACCTGATCCAGAGACCACCAGAGACCTGATCCAGACCATCCAGAGACCTGATCCAGACCATCCAGAGACCTGATCCAGAGACCACCTGAGACCTGATCCAGACCACCTGAGACCTGATCCAGACCATCCTGAGACCTGATCCAGAGACCACCAGAGACCTGATCCAGAGACCACCAGAGACCTGATCCAGACCATCCAGAGACCTGATCCAGACCATCCTGAGACCTGATCCAGAGACCACCTGAGACCTGATCCAGACCACCTGAGACCTGATCCAGACCATCCTGAGACCTGATCCAGACCATCCTGAGACCTGATCCAGAGACCACCTGAGACCTGATCCAGACCATCCTGAGACCTGATCCAGAGACCACCTGAGACCTGATCCAGACCATCCTGAGACCTGATCCAGAGACCACCTGAGACCTGATCCAGACCACCTGAGACCTGATCCAGACCACCTGAGACCTGATCCAGAGACCACCTGAGACCTGATCCAGACCATCCAGAGACCTGATCCAGACCATCCAGAGACCTGATCCAGACCATCCAGAGACCTGATCCACCTCTATCTCTGTTCTCTACTGACTCTAAAACCATGTGGATCCGTTCTGGTCCTAATTCACAGAACGTGAACTGGTTGATCCTGGTCCTGATCCTGGTCCTGTTTGATAAGAACCCAGATTATAAAAACAGGATTAAGGATCATTAGAACACTGAATGTGAAATAAAGGTAAAATAAACCAACCTGTCTGTCTGAGCCTGTCTGTCTGAGCCTGTCTGTCTGGACCTGTCTGTCTGGACCTGTCTGTCTGAGCCTGTCTGTCTGAGCCTGTCTGTCTGAACCTGTCTGTCTGGACCTGTCTGTCTGGACCTGTCTGTCTGAGCCTGTCTGTCTGGACCTGTCTGTCTGAACCTGTCTGTCTGAGCCTGTCTGTCTGGACCTGTCTGTCTGGACCTGTCTGTCTGAGCCTGTCTGTCTGGACCTGTCTGTCTGAACCTGTCTGTCTGAGCCTGTCTGTCTGGACCTGTCTGTCTGAGCCTGTCTGTCTGAGCCTGTCTGTCTGGACCTGTCTGTCTGAGCCTGTCTGTCTGAGCCTGTCTGTCTGGACCTGTCTGTCTGAACCTGTCTGTCTGAGCCTGTCTGTCTGAGCCTGTCTGTCTGAGCCTGTCTGTCTGAGCCTGTCTGTCTGGACCTGACCTGCAGCGCCCCCTGCTGATCAGTCTGTTCACACTCAGTGTTTAAATAAAGTTATATTTGAAAGGTTCTCTGTCGGATTCTATCAGGTATATTATAATATAATAATACAAATATAATAATATATATAAAATATAATTATATTGTAATATAATGTATTATATTAGAATATTATAGTAGAATGTATTGTATTAAATTAGAATACAATACAATCTCAGAGTAACTATTGTACTTTTACTACATTAATCTGACAGCTTTAGTTTCTTTACATCAATTATACTAGTATGTATCGTGAGTACTTATATCTGTGGTACTTTAATACTATTTTGATGTTAATACTTTTTTAACTTTTACTTCTACAGTAACTTTTACTTGTATCACAGTATTTCTACCATATCTTCAACGTTGTATTAGTACTATTACTGCAGTAAAACATCAGCATACTTATTTTTCCTCTGGTTAATAACATGGACTGTTAAAATCCTCTAAAGTACAGCCTGTAGTACCAGTAGTACCAGCAGTACCTCAGTACCTGCAGTACCAGTAGTACCTCAGTACCTGCAGTACCAGCAGTACCGCAGTACCAGCAGTACCAGTAGAACCGCAGTACCATCTACTGGACCTCAGTACCAGTAGAACCAGCAGTACCAGTAGGACCGCAGTACCAGTAGAACCTCAGTACCAGCAGTACCAGTAGGATCTCAGTACCAGCAGTACCAGTAGAACCAGCAGTACCAGTAGGACCGCAGTACCAGTAGAACCTCTGTACCAGCAGTACCAGTAGGACCTCAGTACCAGCAGTACCAGTAGAACCTCAGTACCAGCAGTACCAGTAGAACCTCAGTACCAGCAGTACCAGTAGAACCAGCAGTACCAGCAGTACCAGTAGAACCTCAGTACCAGCAGTACCAGTAGGACCGCAGTACCAGCAGTACCAGCAGTACCAGTAGAACCTCAGTACCAGTAGAACCCGCAATACCAGTAGGACTGCAGTACCAGTAGGACCTCAGTACCAGCAGTACCAGTAGAACCTCAGTACCAGTAGAACCTCAGTACCCGCAGTACCAGTAGAACCTCAGTACCAGTAGAACCGCAGTACCAGTAGAACCTCAGTACCAGTAGAACCTCAGTACCCGCAGTACCAGTAGAACCTCAGTACCCGCAGTACCAGTAGGACCTCAGTACCAGTAGAACCTCAGTACCCGCAGTACCAGTAGAACCTCAGTACCAGTAGAACCTCAGTACCCGCAGTACCAGTAGAACCTCAGTACCAGTAGAACCTCAGTACCCGCAGTACCAGTAGGACCTCAGTACCAGTAGAACCTCAGTACCCGCAGTACCAGTAGAACCGCAGTACCAGTAGTACCTCAGTACCAGTAGAACCTCAGTACCAGTAGAACCTCAGTACCAGTAGAACCGCAGTACCCGCAGTAGCCGCCCTCCAGCCCGGCCGGTGGCGCTGCTGCGCCGGAAACGGACCGTGAAAGCAGCAGCAGAAGAAGAAGCGGCGCCTCCTGCCGGAAGCTTGTTGTTGTTGACATGACGCTCAGAGAGCTTCAATGGAGACAAACTGGAGATAAAGCTTCTTCTCGAACGAACGCGACCCGGCCAGCAGGTAAGACGGACTCACCTGGAGGCACTCGAACACGTGACCGCGCCGGAAGAGCCTTAGCTTAGCATTTAGCCACAGCTTTAATAAGCCTGCCGAGCGGAGTCCAGCAACAGTTGGCCTGCTAGCTGCCGGCTGATGCTAAGCTAACGGCTAACAGTTAGTGAGTTAACTAGTTCGTTAACCAGTTAACTGGTTAGTGAACTGGTGAAGTGGAACCAGCTGCAGGACGAGGCTCGTGTTCGGTGCATTGGTTAGAAGCTCAGCTTCAAGCTAAGCTAACAGCTAACACCAGGATTGAAGTGTTTCAATACATTAACCAGAAGTACTAATACCACAGAGTAGAAGTACTTACAAGGAAAGTTATTCAAGAGCTTTAGAAAAAGTACACCAGTACTCCCAAGTATTAGTACTTTATTTAGAAACTAAAGCTGTCAGATAAATGTAGTAAAAGTACAACATGTACCTCTGAGACGTAGTACAGTAAAAGTACAACATGTACCTCTGAGACGTAGTACAGTAAAAGTACAACATGTACCTCTGAGACGTAGTACAGTAAAAGTACAACATGTACCTCTGAGACGTAGTACAGTAAAAGTACAACATGTACCTCTGAGACGTAGTACAGTAAAAGTACAACATGTACTTGGTTACTTGACTAAACACAGTATTTATTCCAGTAATAACTGGTTTGTTGTGGTTTTAGTTTCATTAGTTTAGTTGTAATGTTTTGAAGAGAAACGTCACCGACTCAAATGGAAACTATTCTGATTGTTTTCAGTCACTTCAACAAATAAAAACAGTTTCTGATGTTTTAAACTGAGGAACAATTGACTCAATCAAGAAGACGGATCAGTCAATCAGTCTTCTGTGTGCTAGTAACTGGTCTCAGATCTGCTTCACGTGTCAGTATGTTTGACTCCTCCCTCTGTAATCTGCTCAGGGGATTACAGAGGGAGGAGAGACACACACACACACACACACACACACACACACTGTGAAGCAGCTGCTGGTTTCTCAGGGTTTCTCTGTCAGCTGTTGTCATGTGACCTCATCATGGTTTTGTCTTTCAGCTGTTTGTTGTTCCGTCTGTATTAAATATGAATTAAATAATTAATCATATGTCATTTGTTTTTATCTATACATATCTACATGCGCTCACATACATATATATATATATATATATATATATATAAATAAATGTATTTCATATTTAAATATGTGGCAGAGCGAGTTTTGACCTTTGACCTTTACTGTTTCAGTGGAGGTGGGCGGAGCTTCCCAGCGGTCATGATGGAGGAGGCGGAGCCGGAGCTTTCCCCCTCCCCCTCTGGTCAGAATAGCCCCTCCCCCTCTGGTCAGAATAGCCCCGCCCCCTCTGGTCAGAACAGCCCCTCCCTCCCCCAGGCCACGCCCCCCCTGGGCGTGATCAGCGAGGGCGTGGGCGAGCCCGGCCTGCTGATCGATGCCGAGGTGGCCCGGCGGGCGTGCCGGGAGGTTCTGCAGCAGGTGAAGCTGACGCAGGTGGACGGCGACGCCGCCGAGCAGCGGGACGTGGGGGCGGGGCCGCGGGACGTGGGGGCGGGGCCTCAAGGCGTGGAGGCGGAGCCGCGGGACGTGGGGCCGGAGCCGCAGGCCCCGGCAGACGACCCCTCGGGCCCGGCCCCCGGCTCCGTGAGGAGCGCCCGGCGCCGCCAGCGGCACAACCCCTCCAAGCAGTCGTGGCTGCTCCGCCTGTTCGAGTCCAAGCTGTTCGACGTCTCCATGGCGATCTCCTACCTGCACAGCTCCAAGGAGCCCGGCGTGCAGGCCTACATCGGGAACCGGCTCTTCAGCTTCGCCCACGACGAGGTGGACTTCTACCTGCCGCAGCTGCTCACCATGTACATCCACATGGACGAGGACGTGGGCGACGCCATCAAGCCCTACGTGGTGGGTGTGGCCTGGGGGCGGGGCCAGTAGAACCTGCTCCCATTGGTCGAGAGAGTGAGAGGGAAAGTTTGATATTGTATAGTCAACACACGTTTACTATACAAACTGTGAATAATATATATATATATATATATATATATATATATATATATATATATATATATATATATATATATATATAAAAAATAATATATTATTATATATATATATATATATTATTTTTTATATCTATATATAATAATATCTATATATATGTTTTTTAATTCAATATTTGTGTATATATATAATTTTTTATATCTATATATAATAATATATATATGTTTTTAAGTCAATATTTGTATTATAAATATATATATATATATTTTTTTTTTTTATATATATGGATAATATACATTTTTACATAAATATATATATATATATATATATATATATATATATATATATATATATATATATATATATATATATTTATGTAAAAATGTATAATATATATATATATTATTATTTTTTATTTTTTCTACTCTTGGATCCGTTTGTTTCATAATTCTCTGGATCTGAACCAGTGATTGTACGAGTTTATGTCTCTACGTTATTACCTTCGTCAAGTTTTAAAAGTATTATAAAGAAACAAAGGTTGAATATATTTAGTATAATATTTCCTCACATCTAAAAAGGAACGGGCCGTCTGTATAAAATCATATTTAATAATTGTGACACGTCTGGAGCTCCTAAGCTCGCCCTGTGTGTGGTGTTCAGGCGCCCTGCGTGACCTCTGCCCCGTGTTGTGTTCAGGTGCACCGCTGCCGGCAGAGCATCTCCTTCAGCCTGCGCTGCGCCTGGCTGCTGGGCGCGTACTCCTCCGACATGCACATCTCCACGCAGCGCCACTCCCGAGGCACCAAGCTGAGGAAGCTCATCCTGTCCGACGAGCTGAAGCCCGCGGGCTCCCGCGCCCGCAGGGAGCCGCTGGCCCTGACGCTCATGCCCTTCTGCCCCGCGGGCCCCGGGGCCCCGGGAGCGGAGCACGGCCTGTCGCCCTCCAAGCGCACGCACCAGCGCTCCAAGTCGGACGCCACCGTCAGCATCAGCCTGAGCAGCAACCTGAAGAGGACGGCCAGCAACCCCAAGGTGGAGAGCAGCCCGGACGAGGTGAGGGGGCGGGGCCTCAGGAGAGGGGGGCGGAGCCACAAGGCATTGTTTATTCACGTCTGTCATCGTCAACGAAAGATTACAGAAATAAAGTTTCTTTTTCATGAAAAACGACAAGGAAAGCAAATAAAGACGTTTGAACTCTTTAGACCTAAAAGTAGAAAGAATATATTATTATAGTATATTATTATAATAATAATAATAATAATAATATAATCCTCCTTTTGCATTGATTACGGAGACGTTGCATATAAAGGTCATGCAACTTGAAATATTGTATGATATTAAATCAGTTATAATAACAGATTTAATATCATAATTAATTTACCCAAAATAAAACCCAAGTGATTCATATTCAACACAAACTGACGAAGAGGAGCAGACCGTGACGTCGTCATGGAGGCTCATGAACACGTTCCACAAGACGTTCTTCATCAAACAAACAAACAGTGAATCAGGGTCCCGCCTCTGACCTCTGACCTCTGACCTCTTCAGGACAGCAGCTCCAGCTCAGACAGTCTGGAGTTTAGGACTCGTCCAGTAAGTTCTCCAGCATCTATTCTCCCTCCGGGGTGCATTGTGGGAAATGAAGTCTGTGATGGAGGTTGTGGGTTCTGGTTCTGGATGTTCTCATCAGGAAGTCTTCATGTTTCTGTTGGATCCAATCAGCTGTCTGATGTTGTGGTGAACCAATCAGGACGCAGGATGATGGTCGTGATTCTGTTTGTGTGTCGGGTCTGGTCGCTCTCTATATTCATGCGTTCATATATTCATGTGTTCATATGTGTTCACGTCTTCATGTGGGCATGTGTTCATATAGTCATGTGTTCATAAATGCATGTGGTTATATGTTCATGTGTTCACGTCTTCATATATTCATGTTCATGTGAACATGTGAACATATGAAGACATGAACATATGTTCATGTCTTCATGTCTTTGTATCTTCATGTGTTCATATGTCTTCATGTCTTCATATGTTCATATATTCATATATTCATGTGTTCAGTGGAAACCAACAGTAAATATCGGTGTCGTTCTATTGGTCAGGTGACCTCCAATCACAGCTCATTAACCAATCAGCTGAGTGTGTACTTTATATTCACTCAACTTCAAATGAACACATGAATATAAAAACAGAACAAACCTGACTCACAAACTTCACCTGTCTGTCTCTCTGAGGACATGTGAGGTAAGACGGGTGAGACTTTACCACGACACGTCCTCCTCTAACATGTCTCTCTCTCTCTCCCCCCCAGCCGGTGCGCCTGGCCCCCCAGAGGGAGTTCATCAAGTCCCTGATGGGCATCGGGAAGCGTTTGGCCACGCTGCCCACCAAGGAGCAGAAGACCCAGCGGCTGATCTCAGAGCTGTCGCTGCTGAACCACAAGCTGCCGGCGCGCGTCTGGCTTCCGACCGCCGCCTTCGACCACCATGTGGTGCGCGTGCCGCACACGCAGGCCGTCGTGCTCAACTCCAAAGACAAGGTCAGAGAGGTCGCCACGCCGCGCGCTAGGGCTGGGCGCTATGGCTAAAAATTCATATCACGGTATTTTGTAAGATTTCACAGTATTTTTTGGGAGTAAACACTTTCATTCATTGGCGCCGAAAAGGACCGCCGGCATCGTTGTTCACCGCTCGCTGGCCAGCAGCTGTTTGTATGTTGGTACTAGAGGGTGTTAGGAAGCTAAACTGGAGGGACTTAGGACCCAGGGGAATGTAGGTGGGGAAAAAACAGTGACGGAGTTTCTTCTTGTTGAGATAGTGGGCGAGCTTTACCCAGCATGCAGTTTGGCGGTGTAATTTTATAAATGTACAATTATTAGTGTCACAAACTGTTGTGCCGTGATGTTTTACCTGTTAAAGAGCGTTAGTTGTAGGCTATTAATTGTTGTTATAAAGGTACAAACATGACTGAAGTTATAATAAACATGACTGAAGTTATAATAAACATGACTGAAGTTATAATAAACATGACTAAAGTTATAATAAACATGACTAAAGTTATAATAAACATGACTAAAGTTATAATAAACATGACTAAAGTTATAATAACCATGACTAAAGTTATAATAACCATGACTAAAGTTATAATAAACATGACTAAAGTTATAATAACCATGACTAAAGTATAACATGACTAAAGTTATAATAAACATGACTAAAGTTATAATAAACATGACTAAAGTTATAATAAACATGACTAAAGTTATAATAAACATGACTAAAGTATAACATGACTAAAGTTATAATAAACATGACTAAAGTATAACATGACTAAAGTTATAATAAACATGACTAAAGTTATAATAACCATGACTAAAGTTATAATAACCATGACTAAAGTTATAATAAACATGACTAAAGTTATAATAACCATGACTAAAGTTATAACATGACTAAAGTTATAATAAACATGACTAAAGTTATAACATGACTAAAGTTATAATAAACATGACTAAAGTTATAATAAACATGACTAAAGTTAGGACATGACTAAAGTTATAATAAACATGACTAAAGTTATAATAAACATGACTAAAGTTATAATAAACATGACTAAAGTTATAATAAACATGACTAAAGTTAGGACATGACTAAAGTTATAATAAACATGACTAAAGTTATAATAAACATGACTAAAGTTATAATAAACATGACTAAAGTTATAATAAACATGACTAAAGTTATAATAAACATGACTAAAGTTAGGACATGACTAAAGTTATAATAAACATGACTAAAGTTATAATAAACATGACTAAAGTTATAATAAACATGACTAAAGTTATAATAAACATGACTAAAGTTAGGACATGACTAAAGTTATAATAAACATGACTAAAGTTATAATAAACATGACTAAAGTTATAATAAACATGACTAAAGTTATAATAAACATGACTAAAGTTATAATAAACATGACTAAAGTTATAATAAACATGACTAAAGTTAGGACATGACTAAAGTTATAATAACATGACTAAAGTTATAATAACATGACTAAAGTTATAATAAACATGACTAAAGTTATAATAAACATGACTAAAGTTATAATAAACATGACTAAAGTTATAATAAACATGACTAAAGTTATAATAACCATGACTAAAGTTAGGACATGACTAAAGTTATAATAAACATGACTAAAGTTATAATAAACATGACTAAAGTTATAATAACCATGACTAAAGTTAGGACATGACTAAAGTTAGGACATGACTAAAGTTATAATAAACATGACTAAAGTTATAATAAACATGACTAAAGTTATAATAAACATGACTAAAGTTATAATAAACATGATTAAAGTTATAATAAACATGACTAAAGTTATAACATGACTAAAGTTATAATAAACATGACTAAAGTTAGGACATGACTAAAGTTATAATAAACATGACTAAAGTTATAATAAACATGACTAAAGTTATAATAAACATGACTAAAGTTATAATAAACATGACTAAAGTTATAATAAACATGACTAAAGTTATAATAACCATGACTAAAGTTAGGACATGACTAAAGTTAGGACATGACTAAAGTTATAATAAACATGACTAAAGTTATAATAAACATGACTAAAGTTATAATAACCATGACTAAAGTTAGGACATGACTAAAGTTAGGACATGACTAAAGTTAGGACATGACTAAAGTTATAATAACCATGACTAAAGTTATAATAACCATGACTAAAGTTATAATAAACATGACTAAAGTTATAATAAACATGACTAAAGTTATAATAAACATGACTAAAGTTATAATAAACATGACTAAAGTTATAACATGACTAAAGTTATAATAAACATGACTAAAGTTAGGACATGACTAAAGTTATAATAAACATGACTAAAGTTATAATAAACATGACTAAAGTTATAATAAACATGACTAAAGTTATAATAAACATGACTAAAGTTATAATAACCATGACTAAAGTTAGGACATGACTAAAGTTAGGACATGACTAAAGTTATAATAAACATGACTAAAGTTATAATAAACATGACTAAAGTTATAATAACCATGACTAAAGTTAGGACATGACTAAAGTTAGGACATGACTAAAGTTATAATAAACATGACTAAAGTTATAATAAACATGACTAAAGTTATAATAACCATGACTAAAGTTATAATAACCATGACTAAAGTTATAATAAACATGACTAAAGTTATAATAAACATGACTAAAGTTATAATAAACATGACTAAAGTTATAATAAACATGACTAAAGTTATAATAAACATGACTAAAGTTATAATAACCATGACTAAAGTTATAATAAACATGACTAAAGTTATAATAAACATGACTAAAGTTATAATAACCATGACTAAAGTTATAATAACCATGACTAAAGTTATAATAACCATGACTAAAGTTATAATAAACATGACTAAAGTTATAATAAACATGACTAAAGTTATAACATGACTAAAGTTATAATAAACATGACTAAAGTTAGGACATGACTAAAGTTATAATAAACATGACTAAAGTTGTAATAAACATGACTAAAGTTATAATAAACATGACTAAAGTTATAATAACCATGACTAAAGTTAGGACATGACTAAAGTTAGGACATGACTAAAGTTATAATAAACATGACTAAAGTTATAATAAACATGACTAAAGTTATAATAAACATGACTAAAGTTATAATAACCATGACTAAAGTTAGGACATGACTAAAGTTAGGACATGACTAAAGTTATAATAAACATGACTAAAGTTATAATAAACATGACTAAAGTTATAATAAACATGACTAAAGTTATAACAAACATGACTAAAGTTATAACAAACATGACTAAAGTTATAACAAACATGACTAAAGTTATAATAAACATGACTAAAGTTATAATAAACATGACTAAAGTTATAATAAACATGACTAAAGTTATAATAACCATGACTAAAGTTATAATAACCATGACTAAAGTTAGGACATGACTAAAGTTAGGACATGACTAAAGTTATAATAAACATGACTAAAGTTATAATAAACATGACTAAAGTTATAATAACCATGACTAAAGTTAGGACATGACTAAAGTTAGGACATGACTAAAGTTATAATAAACATGACTAAAGTTATAATAAACATGACTAAAGTTATAATAAACATGACTAAAGTTATAACAAACATGACTAAAGTTATAACAAACATGACTAAAGTTATAACAAACATGACTAAAGTTATAATAAACATGACTAAAGTTATAATAAACATGACTAAAGTTATAATAAACATGACTAAAGTTATAATAACCATGACTAAAGTTAGGACATGACTAAAGTTAGGACATGACTAAAGTTATAATAAACATGACTAAAGTTATAATAACCATGACTAAAGTTATAATAACCATGACTAAAGTTATAATAACCATGACTAAAGTTAGGACATGACTAAAGTTATAATAAACATGACTAAAGTTATAATAAACATGACTAAAGTTATAATAACCATGACTAAAGTTATAATAACCATGACTAAAGTTAGGACATGACTAAAGTTATAATAAACATGACTAAAGTTATAATAAACATGACTAAAGTTATAATAACCATGACTAAAGTTATAATAACCATGACTAAAGTTAGGACATGACTAAAGTTATAATAAACATGACTAAAGTTATAACATGACTAAAGTTATAACATGACTAAAGTTATAATAAACATGACTAAAGTTATAACATGACTAAAGTTATAATAAACATGACTAAAGTTATAATAACCATGACTAAAGTTAGGACATGACTAAAGTTAGGACATGACTAAAGTTATAATAAACATGACTAAAGTTATAATAAACATGACTAAAGTTATAATAAACATGACTAAAGTTATAATAACCATGACTAAAGTTATAATAACCATGACTAAAGTTAGGACATGACTAAAGTTAGGACATGACTAAAGTTATAATAAACATGACTAAAGTTATAATAAACATGACTAAAGTTATAATAACCATGACTAAAGTTATAATAACCATGACTAAAGTTAGGACATGACTAAAGTTATAATAAACATGACTAAAGTTATAATAAACATGACTAAAGTTATAATAAACATGACTAAAGTTATAATAAACATGACTAAAGTTAGGACATGACTAAAGTTAGGACATGACTAAAGTTATAATAAACATGACTAAAGTTATAATAACCATGACTAAAGTTATAATAACCATGACTAAAGTTATAATAAACATGACTAAAGTTAGGACATGACTAAAGTTATAATAAACATGACTAAAGTTATAATAAACATGACTAAAGTTATAATAAACATGACTAAAGTTATAATAACCATGACTAAAGTTATAATAAACATGACTAAAGTTATAATAAACATGACTAAAGTTATAATAAACATGACTAAAGTTATAATAAACATGACTAAAGTTATAATAAACATGACTAAAGTTATAATAACCATGACTAAAGTTATAATAAACATGACTAAAGTTATAATAAACATGACTAAAGTTATAATAAACATGACTAAAGTTATAATAAACATGACTAAAGTTATAATAAACATGACTAAAGTTATAATAACCATGACTAAAGTTATAATAAACATGACTAAAGTTATAATAAACATGACTAAAGTTATAATAAACATGACTAAAGTTATAATAACCATGACTAAAGTTATAATAACCATGACTAAAGTTATAATAAACATGACTAAAGTTAGGACATGACTAAAGTTAGGACATGACTAAAGTTATAATAAACATGACTAAAGTTATAATAAACATGACTAAAGTTATAATAAACATGACTAAAGTTAGGACATGACTAAAGTTATAATAAACATGACTAAAGTTATAATAAACATGACTAAAGTTATAATAAACATGACTAAAGTTATAATAAACATGACTAAAGTTATAACAAACATGACTAAAGTTATAATAAACATGACTAAAGTTATAACATGACTAAAGTTATAACATGACTAAAGTTATAATAAACATGACTAAAGTTATAATAAACATGACTAATGTTAGGACATGACTAAAGTTATAATAAACATGACTAAAGTTATAATAAACATGACTAAAGTTATAATAAACATGACTAAAGTTAGGACATGACTAAAGTTAGGACATGACTAAAGTTAGGACATGACTAAAGTTATAATAAACATGACTAAAGTTATAATAAACATGACTAAAGTTATAATAAACATGACTAAAGTTATAATAACCATGACTAAAGTTATAATAACCATGACTAAAGTTAGGACATGACTAAAGTTATAATAAACATGACTAAAGTTATAATAAACATGACTAAAGTTATAATAAACATGACTAAAGTTATAATAAACATGACTAAAGTTAGGACATGACTAAAGTTAGGACATGACTAAAGTTAGGACATGACTAAAGTTATAATAAACATGACTAAAGTTATAATAAACATGACTAAAGTTATAACAAACATGACTAAAGTTATAACAAACATGACTAAAGTTATAATAAACATGACTAAAGTTATAATAAACATGACTAAAGTTATAACAAACATGACTAAAGTTATAACAAACATGACTAAAGTTATAATAACCATGACTAAAGTTATAACATGACTAAAGTTATAACAAACATGACTAAAGTTATAACAAACATGACTAAAGTTATAATAAACATGACTAAAGTTAGGACATGACTAAAGTTATAATAAACATGACTAAAGTTATAATAAACATGACTAAAGTTATAATAAACATGACTAAAGTTATAATAAACATGACTAAAGTTATAACATGACTAAAGTTATAATAAACATGACTAAAGTTATAATAAACATGACTAAAGTTATAATAAACATGACTAAAGTTATAATAAACATGACTAAAGTTAGGACATGACTAAAGTTAGGACATGACTAAAGTTATAATAAACATGACTAAAGTTATAATAAACATGACTAAAGTTATAACATGACTAAAGTTATAATAAACATGACTAAAGTTATAATAAACATGACTAAAGTTATAATAAACATGACTAAAGTTAGGACATGACTAAAGTTATAATAAACATGACTAAAGTTATAATAACCATGACTAAAGTTAGGACATGACTAAAGTTAGGACATGACTAAAGTTATAATAAACATGACTAAAGTTATAATAAACATGACTAAAGTTATAATAACCATGACTAAAGTTATAATAAACATGACTAAAGTTATAATAACCATGACTAAAGTTATAATAACCATGACTAAAGTTATAATAACCATGACTAAAGTTATAATAAACATGACTAAAGTTATAATAAACATGACTAAAGTTATAATAAACATGACTAAAGTTAGGACATGACTAAAGTTAGGACATGACTAAAGTTATAATAAACATGACTAAAGTTATAATAAACATGACTAAAGTTATAATAACCATGACTAAAGTTATAATAAACATGACTAAAGTTATAATAAACATGACTAAAGTTAGGACATGACTAAAGTTATAATAAACATGACTAAAGTTATAATAAACATGACTAAAGTTATAATAAACATGACTAAAGTTATAATAAACATGACTAAAGTTAGGACATGACTAAAGTTAGGACATGACTAAAGTTAGGACATGACTAAAGTTATAATAAACATGACTAAAGTTATAATAAACATGACTAAAGTTATAACAAACATGACTAAAGTTATAACAAACATGACTAAAGTTATAACAAACATGACTAAAGTTATAATAACCATGACTAAAGTTATAATAACCATGACTAAAGTTATAACATGACTAAAGTTATAATAAACATGACTAAAGTTATAATAAACATGACTAAAGTTATAATAAACATGACTAAAGTTATAATAAACATGACTAAAGTTATAATAACCATGACTAAAGTTATAATGGACATGACTAAAGTTAGGACATGACTAAAGTTATAATAAACATGACTAAAGTTAGGACATGACTAAAGTTAGGACATGACTAAAGTTATAATAAACATGACTAAAGTTATAATAAACATGACTAAAGTTATAACAAACATGACTAAAGTTATAACAAACATGACTAAAGTTATAACAAACATGACTAAAGTTATAATAACCATGACTAAAGTTATAACATGACTAAAGTTATAACATGACTAAAGTTATAACATGACTAAAGTTATAATAAACATGACTAAAGTTATAATAAACATGACTAAAGTTATAATAAACATGACTAAAGTTAGGACATGACTAAAGTTATAATAAACATGACTAAAGTTATAATAAACATGACTAAAGTTATAATAACCATGACTAAAGTTAGGACATGACTAAAGTTAGGACATGACTAAAGTTAGGACATGACTAAAGTTATAATAAACATGACTAAAGTTATAATAAACATGACTAAAGTTATAATAAACATGACTAAAGTTATAATAACCATGACTAAAGTTATAATAACCATGACTAAAGTTATAATAAACATGACTAAAGTTATAATAAACATGACTAAAGTTATAATAACCATGACTAAAGTTATAATAAACATGACTAAAGTTATAATAACCATGACTAAAGTTATAATAAACATGACTAAAGCGCTCTGCCGGTCACATGACCTTCCTCGTGCTGACCCCCCAGGCGCCGTACCTCATCTACGTGGAGGTCCTAGAGTGTGAGAACTTCGAGACGTCGAACGTTCCGATCCGGATCCCGGAGAACCGGATCAGGAGCACCCGTTCGGTGGAGAACCTGCCGGACTGCGGCATGTCGGCGGACCAGAGGGCCGGCAGCTTCTCCACGGTCCCCAACTACGACAACGACGACGAGGCCTGGTCCGTGGACGACATCGGGGAGCTGCAGGTGGAGGTGAGCGAGTCGTCTTTCTAAGTGTTGTGGAGGAACCAGAGGGGGCCGAGGGCGGAGCCTTGAGGAACGCCACAGGGGTTCTCACGAATATACGCTGTCGTCTCCTCCTGCAGCTCCCGGAGATCCACACCAACAGCTGCGATAACATCAGCCAGTTCTCCGTGGACAGCATCACCAGCCTGGAGAGCAAAGAGCCGGTGTTCATCGCCGCTGGAGACATCAGGTCTGCTCGCACGCTTCATGCTCAATAACTAATACCTATGTATATAGAACATACATAGGTATAGGCGGCTGTAGCTCAGGGGGATGAGTGGTCGTCCCGCAACCACAAGGTAGCCGGTTCGATCCCCAGTCCCCCATAGCTCACATGTCAAAGTGTCCCTGAGCAAGACACTGAACCCCTAATTGTTCCCCGTTGCTGTGTCTACGGTGTATAGAGAGCAAAAAAGTAAGTCGCTTTGGATAAAAGCGTCAGCTAAATGTAATGTAACATATAAAACACAAGGTGACAGCACAAGGCCCAATTCA
The DNA here is from genome assembly GCA_038501785.1 of Myoxocephalus aenaeus. NCBI lineage: Eukaryota > Metazoa > Chordata > Actinopteri > Perciformes > Cottidae > Myoxocephalus > Myoxocephalus aenaeus. The sequence continues at coordinate 135,336 of JBAMJR010000166.1, forward strand.
TTTAGAGAGCAGTGTTGAAAACACTAAGCGTGTGGAAAAAGCACAATAGACAGTTCAGGGTTCTTACGGTCATGGAAAACCTGGAAAAGTCATGGAATTTTAAAATGGTTATTTCCAGGCCTGGAAAAGTCGTGGAAAAAAGTAATGTAAATATGTTATATTCATGTGTTCATGTCGTTCATTTACGCTGAGTTTGAAATAATGAATATGCTTTTAAAAGAAAGACGCTCAAAATATAAGCAGGCATACATACAGGCATCTATATAAATGTTTATTCTTTTAATCAAACTATTGTCTCATTCATTTGAGTCATTTAAGGTTTACTGTATGCTTTGTATTCTCGTTGTTAGTTTAAATACTACATTTACTTATTAGGCGTCCTCTCTGCGTGTTGCAGGCGGCGTCTGTCGGAGCAGCTGGCTCAGACCCCCACCACGTTTAAGCGGGACCCTGAGGACCCGTCAGCCGTGGCCCTGAAGGAGCCCTGGGAGGAGAAGGTCCGGTAGGTGGAGGTGTTCTTGTTGAATCTCAGTGTGAAGCTTCAGGCTGGTGACGTGTTCCTGTTTTACCTGCCATCCAAACTGCTTTTAGTTCTTCTGTTCAGATTGTAATGTATATTTCTGACTGTATATTAGGTACTGTATCTGACTGTAGTGTATTTCTGACTGTATATTAGGTACTGTATCTGACTGTAGTATATTTCTGACTGTATATTAGGTACTGTATCTGACTGTAGTATATTTCTGACTGTATATTAGGTACTGTATCTGACTGTAGTATATTTCTGACTGTATATTAGGTACTGTATCTGACTGTAGTATATTTCTGACTGTATATTAGGTACTGTATCTGACTGTAGTATATTTCTGACTGTATATTAGGTACTGTATCTGACTGTAGTGTATTTCTGACTGTATATTAGGTACTGTATCTGACTGTAGTATATTTCTGACTGTATATTAGGTACTGTATCTGACTGTAGTGTATTTCTGACTGTATATTAGGTACTGTATCTGACTGTAGTGTATTTCTGACTGTATATTAGGTACTGTATCTGACTGTAGTATATTTCTGACTGTATATTAGGTACTGTATCTGACTGTAGTATATTTCTGACTGTATATTAGGTACTGTATCTGACTGTAGTGTATTTCTGACTGTATATTAGGTACTGTATCTGACTGTAGTGTATTTCTGACTGTATATTAGGTACTGTATCTGACTGTAGTGTATTTCTGACTGTATATTAGGTACTGTATCTGACTGTAGTGTATTTCTGACTGTATATTAGGTACTGTATCTGACTGTAGTGTATTTCTGACTGTATATTAGGTACTGTATCTGACTGTAGTGTATGTATCTGACTGTAGTATACATTTCTGACTAGTGTGTGTGTGTGTGTGTGTATGTATCTGACTGTAGTTTATATTTCCGACAGTAGTATATTTCTGATTGTAGTGTGTATATCTGACTGTAGAGTAAATACTTTATCTGAATGGTGTCCATATCTGACTGTAGTATATATATCTGTAGTACATATTTCTAACTGTAGTGTATATTTCCGACGAGTGTATGTATCTGACTGTAGTATATATACTGTAGTCTATGTATCTGACTAAGTTATATATGACTGTAGTGTATGTATCTGACTGTAGTGTAAATACGTTATCTGACTGGTGTACATATTTGACTGTAGTAAATATATTTGACTGTAGTACATATGTCTGACTGTAGTGTGTGTATATGTCTGACTGTAGTGTGTGTATATATGACTGTAGTGTGTGTGTATATATGACTGTAGTGTGTGTGTGTGTATAGCTGACTATAGTGTGTGTATCTGCCTGACTGTAGTGTGTATATTTCTGACTAGTATATGTGTGTGTGTGTATGTATGTGTATGTGTATATATATATATATATATATATATATATGTGTATATATATATATATATATGTATATATATATATATATATATATATGTGTATATATATATATATATATATATATGTATATATATATATATATATATATATCTCTGTGTATATTATACCTATCTTTCCCTGCAGGCGCATCAGGGAGGGTTCTCCGTACGGTCATGTATATTTATACTGTGTTCTCCAGGCGCATCAGGGAGGGTTCTCCGTACGGTCATGTATATTTATACTGTGTTCTCCAGGCGCATCAGGGAGGGTTCTCCGTACGGTCATGTATATTTATACTGTGTTCTCCAGGCGCATCAGGGAGGGTTCTCCGTACGGTCATGTATATTTATACTGTGTTCTCCAGGCGCATCAGGGAGGGTTCTCCGTACGGTCACCTGCCTCACTGGAGGCTCCTGTCCGTCATCGTGAAGTGTGGAGACGACCTGAGACAGGAGCTGCTGGCCTCCCAGGTGCTGCAGCAGCTCAAGGTAGCGACCTCACCACGTCACATGACCCTCCCCACCAATGAAACGGCCTCGTTACAGTAACGCCCTCCCCCTGCAGGCCATCTGGGAGCAGGAGCGCGTCCCCCTCTGGCTGCAGCCCTACAAGATCCTGGTGCTGTCGTCGGACAGCGGCATGATCGAGCCGGTGATGAACGCCGTGTCGCTGCACCAGGTGAAGAAGCAGAGCCAGCTGTCCCTCATGGACTACTTCCTGCAGGAGCACGGCGCTCCGACCACCGAGGCCTTCCTGTCCGCGCAGAAGAACTTCGTCCAGAGCTGCGCCGGGTACAGCCTCATCTGTTACCTGCTGCAGGTGAAGGACAGGTGAGAGACACACACACACACACACACACACACACACACACACACACACACACACACACACACACACACACACACACACACACACACACACACACACACACACACACACACACACCTCATCTGTTACCTGCTGCAGGTGAAGGACAGGTGAGAGAGACACACACACACACACACACACACACACACACACCTCATCTGTTACCTGCTGCAGGTGAAGGACAGGTGAGACGCACGCACTCGTACACACTCACGCGCACACACACACACTCGTACACTCGCACTCACACGCACACACTCGTACGTACGCACACACTCACGCACACTCGTGCACACACACGCACACTCGTACACACACACGCGCACGCACACTCGTGCACACTGGTACACACACACGCGCACGCACACTCGTACACACGCACACTCGTACACACGCACACTCATACACTCACACGCACACACTTGTACGCACACACTTGTACACACACACTCGTGCACACTCGTACACACACACACTCACGCGCACGCACACTCGTACACACACACACTCACGCGCACGCACACTCGTACACACACACACGTACGCACACACGTACGCACACACGCACACACACTCGTACACACACACTCGTACACGCACGCACACTCAATTCAGTTTATTTTATATAGCCCAACATCACAAATACAAGTTATCCTCAGAGGGCTTTACAGTCTGTAACATAACATCCTGTCCCGGGACCTCACATCGGATCAGGAACAACTCCCCTAAAGAGATAGTAAAACCCTTTCACAGGGAAAACAGGAAGAAACCTTCAGGAGAGCAACAGAGGAGGATCCCTCTCCTGATGGACAGAAGCAATAGATGTCATGTGGCCAGAATGAATAGCGTAGTTACAGCACATTCAATGAATATGACAGAAATTATTCATATAAGTATTAGGCATGGTCCATGATCCTGATAATCCATGAAGCAGAAGGAGGGAGAGAGGAGGGGGGGGCATCAGCAGGGCCATGGCAGCGGGTAGGACCGGTTCCAGGCAGCCATGAATCCATGGAAAAAGAAAGTAGAGTTAGTAATGTGCATTGAAGAGACAATAGTTTATCCAGATGGAGTGAAAGAGAAGAGGAGCGAAAGAGGAAGAGAAGAGGAGCTCAGTGTATCCTAAGATGTCCCCCAGCAGTCTAGGCCTATAGCAGCATATCTAGGGGCTGGACCAGGGCAAACCTGAGCCAGCCCTAACTATAAGCCTGAAACAGCCCTAAGTATAAGCGCTATCAAAGAGGAAAGTCTTAAGTCTACTCTTAAATGAGGTGACTGTGTCTGCCCCCCGGACTGAAAGTGGAAGCTGATTCCACAGAAGAGGAGCACGATAACTGAAAGCTCTAGCCCCCAACCTACTTTTTAAGACTCTGGGAACCACAAGTAACCCTGCATTCAGTGAGCGTAACGCTCTAGTGGGGTAATATGGCACTATAAGCTCTTTAAGATATGATGGTGCATCACCAGCTAAGGCTTTATAGGTGAGGAGGAGGATTTTAAATATGATTCTCGATCTTACAGGAAGCCAGTGGAGAGCAGCTAGTACAGGAGTAATGTGATCTCTCTTCCGAGTCCTTGTTAGTACACGAGCTGCAGCATTCTGGATCAGCTGGAGAGACCCAAGGGACTTTCCGGAGCAGCCTGATAATACGGAGTTACAGTAATCCAGTCTTGAAGTAACAATTGCGTGGATCAATGTTTCTGCATCGCTTTGAGACAGGATGTGCCGGATCTTTGAGATGTTCCGTAGGTGAAAAAAGGCAGTCCTTGAGATCTGTTTCACGTGGGAGCCAAAGGACAGGTCCTGATCAAAGATAACTCTGAGATTCCTTACGGTGGTGGTGGATGCCAGAGCGATGCCATCCAGGGAAACCATATCGTCAGATAGTTGATTTCTGAGGTGTTCTGGGCCGAGTAGAATGACTTCAGTCTTGTCCGAGTTCAGCAGCAGGAAGTTGCAGGTCATCCAGGTCTTGATGTCTTTAAGACACGCTTGAAGTTTAGTGACCTGGTGGATTTCATCTGGCTTGATTGACAGATATAGTTGAGTATCATCGGCATAGCAGTGAAAGTTTATGGAGTGTTTTCTGATAATATTGCCTAAAGGAAGCATATATAAGGTGAATAAAATTGGTCCAAGCACAGAACCTTGTGGAACTCCATGACGAACGGCGGTGGTCATCGAGGCCTCATCGTTTACAAATACAAACTGAGATCTATCTGATAAATACGACTTAAACCAGCTTAGTGCTGTACCTTTAATACCAATCGACTGGTCTAGTCTCTGTAATAAGATGTCATGGTCAATGGTGTCAAATGCTGCACTAAGGTCTAACAAGACCAGTACAGAGACAAGTCCTTTATCAGCACTAAGGTCTAACAAGACCAGAACAGAGACAAGTCCTTTATCTGCACTAAGGTCTAACAAGACCAGAACAGAGACAAGTCCTTTATCAGCACTAAGGTCTAACAAGACAAGTACAGAGACAAGTCCTTTATCTGCACTAAGGTCTAACAAGACCAGAACAGAGACAAGTCCTTTATCAGCACTAAGGTCTAACAAGACCAGTACAGAGACAAGTCCTTTATCAGCACTAAGGTCTAACAAGACCAGAACAGAGACAAGTCCTTTATCAGCACTAAGGTCTAACAAGACCAGAACAGAGACAAGTCCTTTATCAGCACTAAGGTCTAACAAGACCAGCACAGAGACAAGTCCTTTATCAGCACTAAGGTCTAACAAGACCAGAACAGAGACAAGTCCTTTATCAGCACTAAGGTCTAACAAGACCAGAACAGAGACAAGTCCTTTATCAGCACTAAGGTCTAACAAGACCAGAACAGAGACAAGTCCTTTATCAGCACTAAGGTCTAACAAGACCAGAACAGAGACAAGTCCTTTATCTGCACTAAGGTCTAACAAGACCAGAACAGAGACAAGTCCTTTATCAGCACTAAGGTCTAACAAGACCAGAACAGAGACAAGTCCTTTATCAGCACTAAGGTCTAACAAGACCAGTACAGAGACAAGTCCTTTATCAGCACTAAGGTCTAACAAGACCAGAACAGAGACAAGTCCTTTATCAGCACTAAGGTCTAACAGGACCAGTACAGAGACAAGTCCTTTATCAGCACTAAGGTCTAACAGGACCAGAACAGAGACAAGTCCTTTATCAGCACTAATGTCTAACAAGACCAGTACAGAGACAAGTCCTTTATCAGCACTAATGTCTAACAAGACCAGTACAGAGACAAGTCCTTTATCAGCACTAAGGTCTAACAAGACCAGAACAGAGACAAGTCCTTTATCAGCACTAAGGTCTAACAAGACCAGAACAGAGACAAGTCCTTTATCAGCACTAAGGTCTAACAAGACCAGTACAGAGACAAGTCCTTTATCAGCACTAAGGTCTAACAAGACCAGAACAGAGACAAGTCCTTTATCTGCACTAAGGTCTAACAGGACAAGTACAGAGACAAGTCCCCTATCTGATGCAACTAGAAGGTCATTAGTAATTGTCACTAGTGCTGTCTCTGTGCTATGATGCTTTCTAAATCCTGACTGAAACTCCTCAAATAAACTATTGTTATGTAAAAAGTCGCACAACTGATTTGCGACTACCTTCTCCAGTATCTTAGAGAGGAAGGGAAGGTTAGAGATAGGTCTGTAGTTAGCCAACACCTCTGGATCCAGGGTGGGCTTCTTAAGAAGAGGTTTAATTACAGCTACTTTAAAAGACTGTGGTACATGACCCATTAGTAAAGACCCATTGATAATATCTAGTAGAGAGGCGCTAATTAAAGGTAAAACTTCCTTAAACAGTTTAGTCGGAACAGGGTCTAGGAGACAGGTAGAAGATTTAGAAGTAGAAACCATTGAAGACAGTTGGTCGAGGTTGACGGTAAAACATCCATCCAGACGCACAGCAGGGCCCACAGCCTCCTCCATGGCCATCCCACCTTAGGATGGACCATACCATCCCACCTGAGGATGGACCATACCATCCCACCTGAGGATGGACCATACCATCCCACCTGAGGATGGACCATACCATCCCACCTGAGGATGGACCATACCATCCCACCTGAGGATGGCCCATACCATCCCACCTGAGGATGGACCATACCATCCCACCTGAGGATGGACCATACCATCCCACCTGAGGATGGACCATACCATCCCATCCCACCTGAGGATGGACCATACCATCCCACCTGAGGATGGACCGGCAGTAGTCGAGGGCAGGAGATCACCGATCCTGTCTCTAATATCCATAATCTTATCATTGAAGAAGTTCATAAAGTCATTACTACTGAGGTCTATAGGAATACACGGATCCACCGAGCTTCTACTACTAGTACTACTACTACTACTA
>JBAMJR010000166.1:147500-285000 GCA_038501785.1 Myoxocephalus aenaeus
AGTTAAAGGTTATAGCTAGTGATGGCGAAATGAAGCTTCCTGAAGCATTGAAGCTTTCCATCCAATTGGTTCGCTCATGGGCCGAAGCTTCATGGGGCTTCATTTGCTCTACTGCGCCACCAAGTGGACATACATGTAAAACAGGCAGAGTGATCAGAACGACACCATGGCTTTGGTGTGTGAAGCTTTGAATTTAATAAATTATGTTTGTGACGCCAATACATCAGTTATTAACTTATTAATATTGTGTCTATCTTTATGATATAATGGCGGGGTCAAAATCAAAGGTGGAAACAAATTAGAAAGAGAGTTGTGATGTGACTGTGGGTCAGTGGTTAGATTACCCGTCTGTCAGTCAGAGGATCGGTGTTTCGAGGCTCGGTTTAGACACATGTTGATGTGTCTTTTTTTTTTTTTTTTAAATAAGAACTTTTCCACAGTGCTGGGCTTTTTGAGACTATTTTGCCTGCTTTATAAAATACCCTTTCACAGGCACAGATGACGCTGGGTACAGAGAGGAAGGGGGGAAATCCATTGAGTTTCGCTGCCCCTCACATTTCAAATCGCACGGCAAACCCACGAACCATTTTCTGAATCAGTCACGTGGTACGGCCGGCTCGCGAAGCTTCGAACGTCACCACATACGTCATCGACACGAGCCTCGATACGCGCTTCACCAAAATCTACCTGGATTACTCGACACGCGCATCGAAGCCTCGACACGAAAGGACACATCACTAGTTATAGCTATTTTATAATGCAATAGTTTTTCACAAATACACTACATGTATTATAATTATTTTTCCCTGTTAGCTTATGTTCTCATTGCACAGCTCCTGTCTTGTCTGTTCCTCTGCTTCAGGCCTCTGTACGGCTCAGTCTGCTTAACAGCATCTTATCCAATCACATTACACCTCTCTTTCTCTGTTAAAGAGTAGCCTGATTGCAATACATTAAAATGCTTCTAGAGGGTCTGGACGTCTGATTGGTCACAGGGCCCACGTGACCATTACCATGCGCTGTGATTGGTCCGTGTGCCAGCATGACTTCTGTCAACACAACAGAAAGCTGTGTGGCGGATTTCCTTCATGCCTTTTCTCATGGAGGGGATCCTCACTGCGTCCCTGAGGTGGGGCGCACTTCTGAACTATTAACAAAGAGAAGGATGGACTTTGTCATCATTAAGTGAACAGCATCGGGTGACTCAACTGTTTTTTTTCTGCTTTTTGTGTTGTTGTTTTTTACCCTGCTTGGCTCTCCGCCGGCACCCACCGTTGATGCCACTGCCTCTACGGCGCAGCTAGGCTAGGCTAGGCTAGCTGCGCCGTGGAGGCAGTGAGAGAGCGCTTGCTGCTTGACCCACCAAGCTGGGTGAGAGACAGCAGGGTCAGCTGCTGCTGCTCCCTCATGGAGGGGATTTAGGAATTTTTCACGTTAATTTTGTACCGTACGTCTCTGCAACTGCTGCTAACTTTAGAATAAAAAAAATCCACATATCAGCTGCACAGGTCAAAGTTGAGGGGAAAAAAACAAAGTAGTCGAATTTGACGGTAGTTAATATCATTCGATCTGATCGGCTCGTGCTCTTGTGTGTGCGGTGTTTGAGTGCTGCAGTTTTGTTGGATTGTTTTGTCATGTTTTGTTATAACTGCAAGCCATTATATTGCGTGTTTGAACAGCTTTATAGGAAGCAGTGTTCAGATGTACGTTTCTGGGGCTTTTATTGTGAAGGGAAAAACGGAAGGAGAGGAGTGTGGAACGAGAATAAAAGTGGCTTCAGTCTTGTGCAAACTACGCTGCATCGTGTTGTTTTATTAATAAAGTGAAGTACATCGTCCGTTAATGACGCAGCATCCCGTCATGCGTGTATTTATGGAAACAATATCAGACGGCACTGGAGGCCCTGGTCCAAAATATACGGCCCGCCACTGGATCCAACCTATCATCTGAACACACACACACACACACACACACACACACACACACACACACACACACACACACACACACACACACACACACACACACACACACAGGTTTCTACTGAACAGTTCTCAGATCAGTAAATCAGTACAAAGTCAGAGCCTTTGTTTGAATATTAACCATTATATTATAATATTATTATAACCCGGACTAGCTAACCCGGACTAGCTAATCCTCTTTGTTGTTATGCCCCGCCCCTCAGGGCAGTAAGGAGCGCTACCATTGGCTGGCTCAGAACGTGAAGGTGAGCGGCGTGGACGACATGGTGCTGCTGTCCAAGATCAACGAGGACGCCATCACAGAGAACCTGAAGAAGAGGTACATGGACGACTACATCTTCGTATCCTTCGTAGACCTCGAGAGAGAGGAAGTGGTTCACATACTGTTCTGGTTCTGGTCCTTGACCCGGTTCTCTTCAGACCTACATTGGTCCAGTTCTGATCTCTGTGAATCCGTTCAAACAGCTTCCATATTTCACTGACCGAGAAGTGGAGCTCTACCAGGGAGCGGTGAGACGACGACGACGACAACACATAAACAACAACAACACCACCACATGCATGTAAAGATAACAGAACATGTTGACTTCCTGTTCCTCCAGGCTCAGTATGAGAACCCGCCCCACATCTACGCTCTGGCTGACAACATGTACAGAAACATGATGATTGACAGCGAGAACCAGTGTGTCATCATCAGGTAGGCGGGACTAACGACAAACAACAACAACAACAACACCTGTCAGTGTGTCTTTTACGTGCCTCTGTATCAGGACTGTGTGGGCGGGGCTTCATCAGGTTTGATTGACAGCATCAGGTCATTAACGTCAGCCCTCCCGAATATTAATACATATCATTGATGATTGGTAAGTTATTGATAACACGGATGCTCCATTAAAATGTATTTCATGAAGTAAACAACCGGCTTGGCCCCAAAAGGACTTCATGACTTCCTCCTTTGACAGGAAACAGGAAACGATCTGTCAAGAAAAAACTACGAAACAACTCTTTAAACTTTGTTTGAGTTAAAACTGTCAGTTTATTGTTTACTCATGTTTATTATTTACTTCCTGTCAGCTGACATCCTCAAGTGCCGTAAACGTCGGGTTACGAGCCGCTACTACCTTCGGTCAGTGTCCCTGTTAGCTCCCCGCTGTAGCCAGCTGGGGCTCCTGCTAGCGCTCCGTTACTTCCCCGCTAACTTCCGCTAGCTCTCCACTAACTTCCACTAACTTCCGCTAGCTCTCCACTAACTTCCACTAACTTCCGCTAGCTCTCCACTAACTTCCGCTAGCTCCCCGAAAACCACCGAAGGTAGCGGGACCAGGCTCGACACCCGACTTGGGCAGAGGAGACGCGGGCGGTAGCAGCAGCAGCGGCGCTAGCCGCTGCTAGCTTGCTACAGCGGGGACACTGACCGGCTGTATGAGTGGCTTGTAACCCGACGTTTACGGTACTCAGATATTTTAAGGTAGTATTTTAAAGTGTATTGTTATATATATATATATATATATATATATATATATATATATATATATATATATATATATATATATATATATATATATATATATATATATATATATCGTATTAATAGTCCAGAGTGCTGTAAAGGTGTGTCGGCTTTATTGATGATCCCAGTAAATATTAGTTTGATCAACATATGAACCAGGAGATATTTGTTGGGGCAGATAATGAGTTTGTGAAGCGGCTTCAGGAGACGAGGAAGAGTCTGCTTCCTGTTTCCTTTCATCCACGAGCTCCGTTGTTGTTTACGTGTTGACTTCACGCCTTCTGGAGGTAAATTAATGTGTTGAGTGACTCTGCTTCCTGCTTCCTGTTTCCTGCTAGCGGTGAAAGTGGAGCTGGAAAAACTGTCGCTGCCAAATTCATCATGAGCTACGTGTCCAAGGTGTCTGGAGGAGGAGACAAAGTCCAGGTACTACTATTGGTACTAGTCATGGTACTAGTCATATTACTTACTACTATTGGTACTAGTCATGGTACTTACTAGTCATGGTACTAGTCATAGTACTTACTACTATTGGTACTAGTCATGGTACTTACTAGTCATGGTACTAGTCATAGTACTTACTACTATTGGTACTAGTCATGGTACTTACTAGTCATGGTACTAGTCATATTACTTACTACTATTGGTACTAGTCATGGTACTTACTAGTCATGGTACTAGTCATAGTACTTACTACTATTGGTACTAGTCATGGTACTTACTAGTCATGGTACTAGTCATAGTACTTACTACTATTGGTACTAGTCATGGTACTTACTAGTCATGGTACTAGTCATAGTACTTACTACTATTGTTACTAGTCATGGTACTTACTAGTCATGGTACTAGTCATGGTACTTACTACTATTGGTACTAGTCATGGTACTTACTAGTCATGGTACTAGTCATGGTACTTACTACTATTGGTACTAGTCATGGTACTTACTAGTCATGGTACTAGTCATAGTACTTACTACTATTGTTACTAGTCATGGTACTTACTAGTCATGGTACTAGTCATGGTACTTACTACTATTGGTACTAGTCATGGTACTTACTAGTCATGGTACTAGTCATGGTACTTACTAGTCATGGTACTAGTCATGGTACTTACTACTATTGGTACTAGTCATGGTACTTACTAGTCATGGTACTAGTCATGGTACTTACTAGTCTTGGTACTAGTCATGGTACTTACTAGTCATGGTACTAGTCATGGTACTTACTAGTCATGGTACTAGTCATGGTACTTACTAGTCATGGTACTAGTTATGGTACTTACTAGTCATGGTACTAGTCATGGTACTTACTAGTCATGGTACTAGTCATGGTACTTACTAGTCATGGTACTAGTTATGATGCTGCTCTTGGTACTACTCATGGTACTAGTCATGGTACTTACTAGTCATGGTACTAGTTATGATGCTGCTCTTGGTACTACTCATGGTTCTGATAAGTAACTCAGATTTTAGAAGTTGGAATTAAAATCAGATGAGATTTGGATCGGTGTATTACTGCTGGTAGTACTGCTGGTAGTACTGCTGGTAGTACTGCTGGTAGTACTGCTGTTAATACTGCTGGTATTACTACTGTTAATACTGCTGTTAATACTACTGTTAATACTGCTGGTATTACTACTGTTAATACTGCTGTTAATACTGCTGGTATTACTGCTGGTATTACTACTGGTATTACTACTGTTAATACTACTGGTATTACTGCTGGTATTACTACTGTTAATACTACTGTTAATACTACTGGTATTACTACTGGTAGTACTGCTGTTAATACTGCTGGTATTACTGCTGGTATTACTGCTGGTAGTACTGCTGGTATTACTGCTGGTAATACTGCTGGTAATACTGCTGGTAATACTTATGTTATTACTGCTATTACTACTATTACTAATGCTGTTATTACTGATGTTATTACTGCTGTTACTACGTTATTATTACTGATATTACTGATGTTATTACTGTTATTACTGATGTTATTACTGATGTTATTACTGTTGTTATTACTGTTATTACTGTTATTACTACTGTTATTACTGCTGTTCCATGTTCCAGCACGTTAAGGACATCATCCTGCAGTCCAACCCTCTCCTGGAGGCCTTCGGGAACGCCAAAACTGTTCGCAACAACAACTCCAGCAGATTTGTGAGTATAAATGTATTCAGACAGATTTAGACACAGTATACAGTAGCAAACAGTATACTACTAATAAATATATATATATATATATATATATATATATATATATATATATATATATATATATATATATATATATATATATATACATATACATACACATACTCCTAACACGTGTATTGTCCTCCTATCAGGGTAAATACTTTGAGATCCAGTTCAGTCGAGGAGGAGCTCCTGATGGAGGAAAGATCGCCAACTTTCTGTTGGAGAAAACTCGAGTTGTTTCTCAGAATCCTGGAGAGAGAAGTTTCCACATCTACTACCAGGTGTGTGTGTGTGTATATATATATATATGTATGTATATATATATATATATATATATACGCACTACATTTACTGCAACATGTACGACTATGTACCGCAATGTGTACTACAATAAGTACAACAACATGTGTTCACAGTTTGCCCAGTCCTGATTTGTTCAGTATGTTCCTTCTTTCAGTTCCTCTCAACTTCCATTGCTTCTTCTCCCAATTCATCCTGGAACTTCCTCTCCTGATCATGTCACTTCCTCTCCTGATCATGTCACTTCCTCTCCTGATTCATGTCACTTCCTCTCCTGATTCATGTCACTTCCTCTCCTGATTCCATCACTTCCTCTCCTGATCATGTCACTTCCTCTCCTGATCATGTCACTTCCTCTCCTGATCATGTCACTTCCTCTCCTGATCATGTCACTTCCTCTCCTGATCATGTCACTTCCTCTCCTGATCATGTCACTTCCTCTCCTGATTCATGTCACTTCCTCTCCTGATCATGTCACTTCCTCTCCTGATTCATGTCACTTCCTCTCCTGATTCATGTCACTTCATCTCCTGATTCATGTCACTTCCTCTCCTGATTCATGTCACTTCCTCTCCTGATTCATGTCACTTCCTCTCCTGATTCATGTCACTTCCTCTCCTGATTCATGTCACTTCCTCTCCTGATTCCATCACTTCCTCTCCTGATTCATGTCACTTCCTCTCCTGATTCCATCACTTCCTCTCCTGATTCATGTCACTTCCTCTCCTGATTCATGTCACTTCCTCTCCTGATCATGTCACTTCCTCTCCTGATTCATGTCACTTCCTCTCCTGATTCCATCACTTCCTCTCCTGATCATGTCACTTCCTCTCCTGATTCATGTCACTTCCTCTCCTGATCATGTCACTTCTTCTCCTGATTCATGTCACTTCCTCTCCTGATTCCATCACTTCCTCTCCTGATTCATGTCACTTCCTCTCCTGATTCCATCACTTCCTCTCCTGATTCATGTCACTTCCTCTCCTGATTCCATCACTTCCTCTCCTGATTCATGTCACTTCCTCTCCTGATTCCATCACTTCCTCTCCTGATTCATGTCACTTCCTCTCCTGATTCCATCACTTCCTCTCCTGATTCATGTCACTTCCTCTCCTGATTCATGTCACTTCCTCTCCTGATTCATGTCACTTCCTCTCCTGATTCATGTCACTTCCTCTCCTGATTCATGTCACTTCCTCTCCTGATTCATGTCACTTCCTCTCCTGATTCATGTCACTTCCTCTCCTGATTCATGTCACTTCCTCTCCTGATCATGTCACTTCCTCTCCTGATTCATGTCACTTCCTCTCCTGATTCCATCACTTCCTCTCCTGATTCATGTCACTTCCTCTCCTGATTCCATCACTTCCTCTCCTGATTCATGTCACTTCCTCTCCTGATTCCATCACTTCCTCTCCTGATTCATGTCACTTCCTCTCCTGATTCCATCACTTCCTCTCCTGATTCATGTCACTTCCTCTCCTGATTCATGTCACTTCCTCTCCTGATTCATGTCACTTCCTCTCCTGATTCATGTCACTTCCTCTCCTGATTCATGTCACTTCCTCTCCTGATCATGTCACTTCCTCTCCTGATTCATGTCACTTCCTCTCCTGATCATGTCACTTCCTCTCCTGATTCCATCACTTCCTCTCCTGATTCATGTCACTTCCTCTCCTGATTCATGTCACTTCCTCTCCTGATTCCATCACTTCCTCGTAACTTCCTCTCCCGGTCCTGGAACTTCCTCTCCCAACTCCTGATCTGGTTGCTTCCTCTCTCAATCCCCACTCTTCTTCTACCGATATTGTCACTTCGTCTTCTGATTCTATCACTTCCTAATCACTTCCCTTCCTGATCCGTTCACTTCCTCTTCTGATTCTATCACTTCTTCTTCTTCTATGTGGTCTTCTGTGTGTAAACGGAAGAACCTGTGTGTGACCTTTGACCTCTGTCCTCAGATGTTGGAGGGGGCGAGTTCGGAGCAGCGTGAGAACCTCGGGGTCACGACCCCCGACTACTACTTCTACCTCAACCAATCAGGGACCTACACGGTGGAGGACATGGACGACAAGAAGGAGTTCCTTGATACTATGGTCTGTGTCTGTCTGCCTGTCTGTCTCTCAGGAGGCCATGTCAGTAGTGGGTCTGTCTGCCTGTCTGTCTCTCAGGAGGCCATGTCAGTAGTGGGTCTGTCTGACTGTCTGTCTCTCAGGAGGCCATGTCAGTAGTGGGTCTGTCTGCCTGTCTGTCTGTCTGACTGCCTGTCTGTCTCTCAGGAGGCCATGTCAGTAGTGGGTCTGTCTGACTGTCTGTCTGCCTGTCTGTCTCTCAGGAGGCCATGTCAGTAGTGGGTCTGTCTGACTGTCTGTCTGCCTGTCTGTCTCTCAGGAGGCCATGTCAGTAGTGGGTCTGTCTGACTGTCTGTCTGCCTGTCTGTCTCTCAGGAGGCCATGTCAGTAGTGGGTCTGTCTGCGGAGGAACAGGATTCAGTTCTTCAGCTCGTTGCAGGAATTCTTCATCTGGGAAACATCAGCTTCAGAGAGGAAAACAATTACGCTGTGGTCGAAAGCCAGGACTGTAAGAAACTACACAATGTACACAAAAGCACACGCATGAACAGATGGCGATGATGTGAGGTCAAACAGGAAGTGAGAAGTCCAGCTGCAGGAAGACATTTTCTTTAGTATGACGATAGTCAAAATGGTGAAACTCTCTGTCCATCTTCCTCCCTCCATCAGTCCTGGCGTTCCCGTCCTTCCTGCTGGGCATCCCTCAGGACGGCCTCTGCAGTAAGCTGACCAGCAGGATGATGGACAGCAAGTGGGGCGGGAAGACGGAGTCCATCGCCGTGACGCTGAACACGGAGCAGGCCTGCTTCTCCAGAGACGCTCTGTCCAAGGCGCTGTACACGCGGCTGTTCGACTTCCTGGTGGACGTCAGTCACTTCCTCACTTCCTCACTTCCTGCTCACGTTCTCCTCAAACACTAGTTTGATTGTGTGTGTGTGTGTGTGTGTGTGTGTGTGTGTAGTGTGTTAATAAAGCCATGCAGAAAGACCAGGAGGAGTTCAACATCGGAGTCCTCGATATCTACGGCTTCGAGATCTTCCAGGTAGAAACAAACAGGACTTTATCGGGAACTAAACCAGATTACAGAACTTTGAAAACGTGCTGAAACTCATTTCTCAAAAAAATCAGCTGATCTGTGAGCTGAAGAACACGCACCTGTTTTCTGCTCGATCAATGGATTCATTGATTGATCGTCTCCTCCGATCTGATTCGTGACTCGTTTCTTCTTTTTCAGAGAAACGGCTTCGAGCAGTTCTGCATCAACTTTGTGAACGAGAAGCTGCAGCAGATTTTCATTGAGCTCACGCTGAAGGCCGAACAGGTGAGCCAGCAAGACGCCGCCGCCGCAGCGTGGCGGATTACCTTTCACTCTTATTGAGGATGGTTGGGTTTGAACCCGTGACTCCATCAGTGTTCACGGCGTGGCCTTTTTATTTGTCTTGATCTCGTGTCTCTGCAGGACGAATACGTCCAGGAGGGGATCAAATGGACGCCCATCGAGTATTTCAACAACAAGGTGGTCTGTGACCTCATCGAGTCCAAACTGGTGAGTCCACCAATCGGGTTCCTCTCTTCGTAACACATGACATTACAAATAATTAAATAAAATAAGTATGAATACTGCTCTGTTTAGCATTGCACCATTTCTCTGGACTTTTCCCAGAATCCTCTTGGGCTCATGAGCGTCCTGGATGACGTGTGTGCAACGATGCACGCTAAAGGTGAAGGAGCGGATCAGACGCTGCTGCAGAAGCTTCAGGGACAGATCGGATCCCACGAGCACTTCAGCAGCTGGAATAAAGGATTCATCATCCACCACTACGCTGGGAAGGTACACCTGTCTGTCTGTCTGTCCAGGTGTTCACCCGTCTGTCTGTCTGTCCAGGCGTTCACCCGTCTGTCTGTCTGTCCAGGCGTTCACCCGTCTGTCTGTCTGTCCAGGTGTTCACCCGTCTGTCTGTCTGTCTGTCCAGGTGTTCACCTGTCTGTCTGTCTGTCTGTCTGTCTGTCTGTCTGTCCAGGTGTTCACCTGTCTGTCTGTCTGTCTGTCCAGGTGTTCACCTGTCTGTCTGTCTGTCTGTCTGTCTGTCTGTCCAGGTGTTCACCCGTCTGTCTGTCTGTCTGTCTGTCCAGGTGTTCACCCGTCTGTCTGTCCAGGTGTTCACCCGTCTGTCTGTCCGTCCAGGTGTTGACCCGTCTGTCTGTCTGTCTGTCTGTCTGTCTGTCCGTCCAGGTGTTTGTCTGTTTGTCTGTCTGTCTGTCCGTCCAGGTGTTCACCCGTCTGTCTGTCTGTCTGTCCAGGTGTTCGTTCGTCTGTCTGTCTGTCTAGGTGTTCACCCGTCTGTCTGTCTAGGTGTTCACCCGTCTGTCTGTCTAGGTGTTTGTTCGTCTGTCTGTCTGTCTGTCTGTCCAGGTGTTCACCCGTCTGTCTGTCCAGGTGTTCACCCGTCTGTCTGTCTGTCCAGGTGTTCACCCGTCTGTCTGTCTGTCCAGGCGTTCACCCGTCTGTCTGTCTGTCCAGGTGTTCACCCGTCTGTCTGTCTGACTGTCTGTCCAGGCGTTCACCTGTCTGTCTGTCTGTCCAGGTGTTCACCTGTCTGTCTGTCTGTCTGTCTGTCTGTCCAGGTGTTCACCTGTCTGTCTGTCTGTCTGTCCAGGTGTTCACCTGTCTGTCTGTCTGTCCAGGTGTTCACCCGTCTGTCTGTCTGTCCAGGTGTTCACCCGTCTGTCTGTCCAGGTGTTCACCCGTCTGTCTGTCCGTCCAGGTGTTGACCCGTCTGTCTGTCTGTCTGTCTGTCTGTCCGTCCAGGTGTTTGTCTGTCTGTCTGTCTGTCTGTCCGTCCAGGTGTTCACCCGTCTGTCTGTCTGTCTGTCTAGGTGTTCACCCGTCTGTCTGTCTGTCTAGGTGTTCACCCGTCTGTCTGTCTAGGTGTTCACCCGTCTGTCTGTCCGTCCAGGTGTTGACCCGTCTGTCTGTCCGTCCAGGTGTTGACCCGTCTGTCTGTCTGTCTGTCTGTCTGTCTGTCCGTCCAGGTGTTTGTCTGTCTGTCTGTCTGTCTGTCCGTCCAGGTGTTCACCCGTCTGTCTGTCTGTCTGTCCAGGTGTTCGTTCGTCTGTCTGTCTGTCTAGGTGTTCACCCGTCTGTCTGTCTAGGTGTTCACCCGTCTGTCTGTCTAGGTGTTTGTTCGTCTGTCTGTCTGTCTGTCTGTCCAGGTGTTCACCCGTCTGTCTGTCCAGGTGTTCACCCGTCTGTCTGTCTGTCTGTCTAGGTGTTCACCCGTCTGTCTGTCTGTCTGTCTAGGCGTTCACCCGTCTGTCTGTCTAGGTGTTCACCCGTCTGTCTGTCTAGGTGTTCACCCGTCTGTCTGTCTGTCTGTCTGTCTGTCCAGGTGTTCACCCGTCTGTCTGTCCAGGCGTTCACCCGTCTGTCTGTCCAGGCGTTCACCCGTCTGTCTGTCCAGGCGTTCACCCGTCTGTCTGTCCAGGCGTTCACCCGTCTGTCTGTCTGTCTGTCCAGGCGTTCACCCGTCTGTCTGTCTGTCCAGGTGTTCGTCTGTCTGTCTGTCCAGGTGTTCACCCGTCTGTCTGTCCAGGTGTTCACCCGTCTGTCTGTCCAGGTGTTCACCCGTCTGTCTGTCTGTCTGTCCAGGTGTTCACCCGTCTGTCTGTCCAGGTGTTCACCCGTCTGTCTGTCCAGGTGTTCACCCGTCTGTCTGTCTGTCTGTCTGTCTGTCTGTCCAGGTGTTCGTCTGTCTGTCTGTCCAGGTGTTCGTCTGTCTGTCTGTCCAGGTGTTCACCCGTCTGTCTGTCTGTCCAGGTGTTCACCCGTCTGTCTGTCTGTCCAGGTGTTCACCCGTCTGTCTGTCTGTCTGTCCAGGTGTTCACCCGTCTGTCTGTCCAGGTGTTCACCCGTCTGTCTGTCCAGGTGTTCACCCGTCTGTCTGTCTGTCTGTCTGTCTGTCTGTCTGTCTGTCCAGGTGTTCGTCTGTCTGTCTGTCCAGGTGTTCGTCTGTCTGTCTGTCCAGGTGTTCGTCTGTCTGTCTGTCCAGGTGTTCACCCGTCTGTCTGTCTGTCCAGGTGTTCACCCGTCTGTCTGTCCAGGTGTTCACCCGTCTGTCTGTCCAGGTGTTCACCCGTCTGTCTGTCCAGGTGTTCACCCGTCTGTCTGTCCAGGTGTTCACCCGTCTGTCTGTCTGTCCAGGTGTTCACCCGTCTGTCTGTCTAGGTGTTCACCCGTCTGTCTGTCTAGGTGTTCACCCGTCTGTCTGTCTAGGTGTTCACCCGTCTGT
The DNA here is from genome assembly GCA_038501785.1 of Myoxocephalus aenaeus. NCBI lineage: Eukaryota > Metazoa > Chordata > Actinopteri > Perciformes > Cottidae > Myoxocephalus > Myoxocephalus aenaeus. Next base: position 159,852 of record JBAMJR010000166.1, read on the forward strand.
CTGTCTGTCTGTCTGTCTGTCCAGGTGTTCACCCGTCTGTCTGTCCAGGTGTTCACCCGTCTGTCTGTCCAGGTGTTCACCCGTCTGTCTGTCCAGGTGTTCACCCGTCTGTCTGTCTGTCCAGGTGTTCACCCGTCTGTCTGTCCAGGCGTTCACCCGTCTGTCTGTCTGTCCAGGTGTTCACCCGTCTGTCTGTCCAGGTGTTCACCCGTCTGTCTGTCCAGGTGTTCACCCGTCTGTCTGTCCAGGTGTTCACCCGTCTGTCTGTCTGTCTGTCTGTCCAGGTGTTCGTCTGTCTGTCTGTCCAGGTGTTCGTCTGTCTGTCTGTCCAGGTGTTCACCCGTCTGTCTGTCTGTCCAGGTGTTCACCCGTCTGTCTGTCTGTCCAGGTGTTCACCCGTCTGTCTGTCCAGGTGTTCACCCGTCTGTCTGTCTGTCTGTCCAGGTGTTCGTCTGTCTGTCTGTCCAGGTGTTCACCCGTCTGTCTGTCTGTCTGTCTGTCTGTCTGTCCAGGTGTTCACCCGTCTGTCTGTCTGTCCAGGTGTTCACCCGTCTGTCTGTCTGTCTGTCTGTCTGTCCAGGTGTTCACCCGTCTGTCTGTCCAGGTGTTCGTTCGTCTGTCTGTCTGTCCAGGTGTTCACCCGTCTGTCTGTCTGTCCAGGTGTTCACCCGTCTGTCTGTCTGACTAGGTGTTCACCCGTCTGTCTGTCTGACTAGGTGTTCACCCGTCTGTCTGTCTGACTAGGTGTTCACCCGTCTGTCTGTCTGTCCAGGTGTTCACCCGTCTGTCTGTCTGACTAGGTGTTCACCCGTCTGTCTGTCTGACTAGGTGTTCACCCGTCTGTCGGTCTGTCTAGGTGTTCACCCGTCTGTCTGTCTGTCTGTCCAGGTGTTCACCCGTCTGTCTGTCTGTCCAGGTGTTCACCCGTCTGTCTGTCTGTCTGTCCAGGTGTTCACCCGTCTGTCTGTCCAGGCGTTCACCCGTCTGTCTGTCTGTCCAGGCGTTCACCCGTCTGTCTGTCTGTCTTGAGGTACACCCATCTGTCTGTCTGTCCAGGTGTTCACCTGTCTGTTCATTAACTCCACCTGTCTGTCTGTCCAGGTGTCGTATGACGTCAGCGGTTTCTGTGAGAGGAACAGAGACGTGTTGTTCAATGACATCATTGAGCTGATGCAGAGCAGCGAGTTGTAAGTCTTCTCACTCATAGACTAGACAAATACCCACAATCCTTTGCACAGCAGATACATGAGCAAGAGGGTCAAAGTTCAGGGTTCCATGACCTGAAGAAGTAGTTCCTCCCTTTTGAATGCTTTCTGCATGAAGCAGTAAATACTTTGTTGTACTCAAAGTGAAAAGTATGAGATTTGAAACGCAGCTTAAGTGGGCGTGTCTTATGACCTCATGACTTCACAACAATAATCCCATCTGTGGTGTGTTTGTGGTCAGTCCGTTCATCAGAGCTCTGTTCTCTGAGAACCTGGAGGCGGAGAAGAGAGGGCGTCCGACCACCGCCAGCAGTAAGATCAAGGTGAGAGAGCGTCTTCACTGGTTGAGCTGGTTTTGAGTCTGGTTTTGAGTCAGGTGCAACAGGTAAAACTGCGCCCCCCTTTTTAGAAACAAGCCAACAGCCTGGTCCAGACTCTGATGAAGTGCACCCCCCACTACATCCGCTGCATCAAACCCAACGAGACCAAACGCCCCCAGGACTGGGAAGATAAGCGGGCCAGACACCAGGTGGAGTACCTGGGCCTCCGGGAGAACATCAGAGTCCGGCGGGCGGGATACGCCTACCGCCGGGCCTTCAACAAGTTCTTGCAGAGGTCAGAGGTCAACCGGGGTAACGTCCTGTACACGGTGCGGTCGCTTCGAAACACGCTAACGGAGATTTGTGCGCTGCAGGTACGCCATCCTGACTAAGGAGACCTGGCCTCGTTGGACTGGCGAGGAGCGCCAGGGAGTCATGCACCTCCTCAACTCCGTCCACATGGACCAGGACCAGTTCCAGCTGGGCAAGACCAAAGTCTTCATCAAAGCGCCGGAGTCGGTACGAAACCCAACTCGGGGAAGTGGTTTGTCCCGCTAGAACGGCCTTGTCTTCATGTTTGTTTGTCTCTGTGTCCGTTTTACTCTCTGCAGCTCTTCCTGCTGGAGGAGATGAGGGAGAGGAAGTACAACGGCTACGCTCGGGTCATCCAGAAGGCCTGGCGCAAGCACATCGCCGTCCGCAAGAACGTCAAGATGAGGGAGGAAGGTAAGACCGTCCGCCGCCAGGGGAGTGTACGTCTGCGTGTCGGACAGCGTGACGAGTGCTTCTCTGGTTCCCTTCAGCCTCCGACGTCCTGCTGAACAAGAAGGAGCGCCGCAGAAACAGCATCAACAGGAACTTCGTGGGCGACTACCTCGGGACCGAGAACCACCCGGAGATCAGACAGTTCGTCGGCCGCCGAGAGAGGATCGACTTCGCCGACGTCGTGGTGAAGTTTGACCGAAGATTCAGGGTAACAAACTAAGTTGCAGAAATAAATCATTTATCAGACATTGTGTGAAAGTCTCTCACGGATCGGATCCATCAGTCAGAAAGAGTTTGTTGCCAGTTGTTTGATTACCTGGTCGAGGACGAGCTTCAAGACCGTTCCCTGACGCCCCTGGAGTTCCTTCAGGCCAGAGTTGTGCAGGAACTCTATCTTTGTGGCAATCTGATCCATCGCAAAGAAATCCGTCAACATCAGCTGTTGTTGAGTCAACCCGTCCAGGAGCCTAAGGTCTTACGTACCTGGCAACCCCCGGACATACCGACGTGGCATCCTCCCACTCTTGTGTGGGGCCCTACAACTGGTGTCATGACATCCAATGACCTCAAAGTATCGGGTTGCAGGTACAGAAGTTAAAAAGGTGAGGACCAGGAGGCGACGGGAGTCGAGAGATCTGTGTTGAGGCTCTGGTGGGGAACCGGTTCACCACTTAGTCCAGGAGGAGGTTTGAGGATCGATGAGGCTCAGACCACCGGGTGGTGTATGGACTCTGTGAGAGAGATGGTCTGACAGAAACACAGCACATCAGGTCAAAGAGGTCTGGTCCTTCGACCCTCTGTGAACACAGACCCTCAGGGGTTCCAATTCAGGACACAAATCCATTGTTTTACCTGTCAAAAGTCCCCAAATCCAGTTCATAACTCTAACTTTGTAACTTCCTGACTCAATGTTCTTTGTTCCTGACGTTCCTCAGACAGTGAAGCGAGACCTCATCCTGACCCCAAAGTTCCTGTACCTGATTGGTCGAGAAAAGGTGAAGCAGGGACCAGATAAAGGTCAGATCCAGGAGGTTCTCAAGAGGAAGATAGAGGTCAACAAGATCCAGTCTGTTTCCCTGAGGTACACCACCAGAACAAGATATGTAACCAGGACCAGATATAAGATAAGATAAGATAGACTTAGAACTGCAACTACTACTACCACCACCACCAGGGCTGGAGCTAGACCTAGAACTAGGAATGGAACTAGCAACAGAGCTAGAACAGGACCCAGACCCACAACTAGAATTATAACTAAAACCAGGACTGGTACTACAACTCAAAGCAGGACCAGAACTAGAACCAGTGCTAAAAGCAGGACTACAACTACAACCATGGAGAAACTGTAACCAGAACCAAAAAATAGATGCAGGCCAAGAACTAGAGCCAGAACTACTAGTAGAGCCAGAACTAAACCAAGAACCAGGGCCAGAACTACAACTAGAGCCAGGGCCAGAACTACAACTAGAGCCAGAACTAAACCAAGAACCTGAACTAGAGCCAGGGCCAGAACTAAACCAAGAACCAGAACTACAACTAGAACTAGGGTCAGGACCAGAACTAAACCAAGAACCAGGGATAGAACTACAACTAGAACTAGAGCAGAACTAAACCAAGAACCAGGGGTAGAACTACAACTAGAACTAAACCAGAACTACAACCAGGACCAGAACTACAACCAGGGCCAGAACTACAACCAAATATAGAATCAGGACCAAGACGAGTATTGTGACTCAGAGCTGGACCAGAGCTAGAACAGAAACTAGAATTAGAACCAGAACATTTAAACACATGCATTATTTCCTCCTATGAGAAAAGAAAAATACCTGAAGAGATAAATAAATTAATGATTGTTCTTGTCTCTCTACCTGTCTGTCTGTCTGTCTGATTTTCTGTCTCTCTCTCTCTCTCTCTCTCTCTCTCTCTCTCTACTCTCTCTACTCTCTCTACCCGTCTGTCTCTGACCCGTCTGTCTCTCTCTCTCTGCTCTCTCCACCGGTCTGTCTCTGACCTGTCTTTCTCTGCTCTCTCTGACCCGTCTGTCTGTCTCTACCTGCTCTCTCTACCTGTCTGTCTCTGACCCGTCTGTCTGTCTCTCTCTGCTCTCTCCACCTGTCTGTCTGTGACCCGTCTCTCTCCACCTTTCTCTCTCCACCCGTCTGTCTCTCTCTCTGCTCTCTCCACCCGTCTGTCTCTACCTGCCTGTCTCTCTGTCAGCACTCTGCAGGACGACTTCTTCATCGTCCATGAGGAGGAGTACGACAGTGTCCTCCAGAGTGTCTTTAAGACGGAGTTCCTCAGTCTGCTGGTCAAACGTTATGAGGAGAGAACTCAGAAGAAGCTTCCGCTGAAGTTCAACAACCTGTCAGAGACGTTTTGCTTTAGTTTGACTCAAATATAAAGAAATACAAACATGAGGTGATGTGTAGTACTAGTAGAAGAACATCTACATGAACATCCGCTGTCTCTGTCCTCCAGGCTGGAGTTCAAGGTGAAGAAGGGAGGCTGGGGTCCATTCAGCTCCTCGGGGTCCCGACAGATCCAGTTCCAGGACGGTCAGGGCGACGAGGCCGTCCTGAAGCCCAGCGGGAAGGTCCTGCAGGTCTCCATCGGACCGGGTCTGCCCAAGAACTCCAGTAAGTTCTGACACGCTTCACCACAACTTCCTGTGTGCTTCACCCGGACTCACTAGAGCTCACTTTGGAAAAGAGATCAAGGGCCAAGTTAAAAACGATTGTTTCTTTTGAAGGCCATCCACTGAACCACTCAGAAGGTCTTTAGTTCTACTTAACCGCTCAGAAGGTCTTTAGTTCTCCTGAACCGCTCAGAAGGTCTTTAGTTCTACTGAACCGCTCAGAAGGTCTTTAGTTCTACTGAACCGCTCAGAAGGTCTTTAGTTCTCCTGAACCGCTCAGAAGGTCTTTAGTTCTCCTGAACCACTCAGAAGGGCTTTAGTTCTCCTGAACCGCTCAGACGGTCTTTAGTTCTACTGAACCACTCAGACGGTCTTTTGTTCCAGCAGCAGTTAGATTTTTTAATGAACACCTTTAGTTGTGGTTTTTAGATTTAGCATCTTTCTGATGTTGGTCATGTGTCATTTTCTGGTGTTTGTTCTTTGTAATGTGTCTCTTGTCTGCTGTGCACGGTGAACCTTGTCTGTTGTCTGTTTGACTTTGGTGACAAATGAGTTTCTCCATTATTAAAAGTTTTCTAATCTAATCTGTCTGTTTTGCTTTGCAGGACCGACGAGGAAAGACAAACGCAAGAGCCGCTACATGGGGAACCAGCCTGCGTCCACCAACCAGTACAACTCAGGTACCAGAACCCTTCGGGTGTCGGTGCGTCACAGACGGAGCAACTGTTGGCTTATAATCTTTCTCTGTTTCCCCTCAGCTCCTCGCTCCAGAGGGGGCGGAGCTCCCAGAGGAGGCTCCTCCTCCTCCAGACGCTCCCTGCTGAGGCAGCAGTCCAGCATGGACCAGCCCAGTCTGCCCCGCCTCCAGAGCCAGCGTCGCGACAACCAGCCCAAGAAACACCAAGACATGGGCTTCATGAACGTCCCCGACCAGGGCGCCGCAGGGTGAGCCCGCCAGCAGCAGCGCCGTTAAACCGGTTACAGTAAACCAGTATAAACATGACCAGGGTCCGGATTAACCAGGGTCACCAGTATACACATCATAACCAGTATTAACTAGGGTCACTGAAACCAGCCACAGTCACATCAGACCTTAGATAACTGTTGTGTTGGTCCTGGCTCTGGTTCTGGTCCTAGTTCTAGTCTTGGTTCTGTTTCTAGTCCTGGCTCTGGTTCTGGTCCTAGTTCTAGTCTTGGTTCTGTTTCTAGTCCTGGACCTAGTTATAGTCCTGGTCCTGGTCCTAGTTCTGGTCTTGGTTCTGGTCTTGGTTCTGTTTCTAGTCCTGGCTCTGGTTCTGGTCCTAGTTCTAGTCTTGGTTCTGTTTCTAGTCCTTATTCTGGTTCTAGTCCTGGACCTAGTTATAGTCCTGGTCCTGGTCCTAGTTCTGGTCTTGGTTCTGTTTCTAGTCCTGGCTCTGGTTCTGGTCCTACACACGGTTCTCTGGTTCTGGTCCTAGTTCTAGTCTTGGTTCTGTTTCTAGTCCTTATTCTGGTTCTAGTCCTGGACCTAGTTATAGTCCTGGTCCTAGTTCTGGTCTTGGTTCTGTTTCTAGTCCTGGCTCTGGTTCTGGTCCTACACACGGTTCTCTGGTTCTCTGCTCATCCCTGTGTTTCCTGCAGACTTCAGCGGCGCCTGTCGAAGGAGGTGAAGCCTCTTCCTGGATCGGGTCGACCCAAACCGGCTCCCAAACCGAAGCCACGGTCTCCGCAGTGCAGAGCTCTGTACGCCTACGACGCCCAGGACACGGACGAGCTGAGCTTCAACGCTGAGGACGTCATGGAGATACTCACTGAAGGTACTAATACTACTTAGTATTACCGTCACTAGTACTAGTAGCACTAATGTTGCTACTACTGCAATATGACTACTGCTGTATATAGTGATATATGCAGTGATACAGCTACTTCTAATGCTACTTCTCATACTACTTCTACTTTTAGTACTACTACTACTTCTAGTACTACTCAGCAGCTAGCACTAGCACAGTGGCTAGCACTAGCACAGCAGCTAACATTAGCTCAGCAGCTAGCACTAGCTAACGTGAGACTGATCAGTTTAGATGATTATCATCAGTTTGTATAAGTACAACGCAGCATTTAACATTTATAATGACACATTATGTCCACTCGCAGCATAGCAACAATAACTAGTGCCAGCAGGTGTGCTAGCGTGTTAAACAATACATTTATCTGTTCTAATGTTAGCATGCCTGTTAGCATGCCTGGCTAACTAGCTTCCTACACTTTCTGCAGATGCCTCTGGTTGGTGGTTTGGTCGGTTGCGGGGCAGAGAAGGGATGTTCCCCGGAAACTATGTGGAGAAGATCTAAGCCTCCTCTTTGCTGAGGGACGGGGGGCGGGGGGTGTCAGAGGTCATCAGAGCTTTCACTAGCTGACGACTGATCAGCTGACAGGAAAGAAGAAGAAGCTGAACATTACAAGTTAATTCATAAAAAAACATGTATGTTTCAGTCAGTGATGACAGCTGTCAGTCTGTCAAAGGTCAGAGTCTGATGTCCCCATAACACTGTGTCCAGTCAGGTTGGATGTCCCCATAACACTGTGTCCAGTCAGGTTGAATGTCCCCATAACACTGTGTTCAGTCAGGTTAAATGTCCCCATAACACTGTGTCCAGTCAGGTTAAATGTCCCCATAACACTGTGTCCAGTCAGGTTAAATGTCCCTGTGTCCCTGTCATCTCTGGTTTTAAAAGCAACAGCTCGATCAATTCCCCGTCAGTGTTACCATGTAAACCTGCTGGCAGTGCAGCGCCCCCTACGGCCTACAGTGTTTAATACAGCCACAATATGAAAAGTGTTAAATATCTTCCGATCAGATCAGAAACTAAACGTAATTCTGGAACTTTAAAACATGAAATAAATACTTTAATCTCCTGAACATGAAAAAACGTGACTGAACACGAAGGTTTTATTCCTAGTAAATGCTATAAATAATAAAATGAGATTTTAATGATGTTCTGTATCTATCTGCCTGTTTTCTACAAATGAACGTGAATGTTTTATTTCAGCCAATAAACTGACATTTCAGTACAAACCTGAGTTGATTAATCCATAATTTAAAACTGCAAAAGTTTATTTAACCGTCAACGTTTTAATCCGTCATAAACATAGCAGATGTAATCTGAAAGGAGCAGTTGATGGGACGACGTCCCGATCAATACTTTAGGAGGACGGAATGGTCTTGATCAATACTTTAGGAGGACATAATGGTCTTGATCAATACTTTAGGAGGACGCCCACGTGAAACAGATCTCAAGGACTGCCTTTTTTCACCTACGGAACATCTCAAAGATCCGGCACATCCTGTCTCAAAGCGATGCAGAAACATTGATCCACGCATTTGTTACTTCAAGACTGGATTACTGTAACTCCGTATTATCAGGCTGCTCCGGAAAGTCCCTTGGGTCTCTGTTGTGTATTGTTATTCAATTGTGTTTGTTCCCTCGGGGGCATCCGTAGTGCCCCACTGTTAACCCGCGTAGAATGCTGGGTATTCTGTCCTGTGAAAGATGCAGGAAAGGAATGCACGTTATTTGAAACCACCGTGTCATGTCATATTATTATTATTAGTTATGAGTATAGAGTGTGCTCTATAACAAAACTGGCGACGAGGAAGAAACGTTCTCACGTTCGTGTTATTATTTTCGGTGAAAGGTCCGAGTTTAATACATTTTTTTTTTTTTTTTCTTCGTGCGGTAAAAGAAAACGAGGAAGCTAGCTAGCGTCCAACGGCACGTCGGCGAATGAGGGGAAGTTCGTCGCGGGAGAAAAAGAAATCTCCGCGAGTGTTGAGAGAAAAAGGGCAGTGAGTAAAAGTGAGACAATGGCGGCACTGGTTGGAAATATAGGACCATTTGATGAATCGGTGGAACAATGGAGTTCTTACACGGAACGTTTTGAGTACTTTGTGTTAGCTAATGACATCAAAACAGATGTGATTGTGCCAACCAAAAAGGTTGGCACAATCACATCTGTTTTGACTGTCATCGGAGGAAAAACGTTCAATCTCCTGCGCAGCCTAGTAACACCTGAAAAGCCTGGTGACAGAGGTTATGATGAAATAGTGGCTACTTTAAAAGCACATTCTCCCAAACCACTGATCATTGCTGAGAGATTCAGATTCCACAAGAGAAATCAAGAGGAGGGAGAGTCAATCTCACAGTTTGTGGCTGTACTGAAACAGTTATCAGAACACTGTGAATTTGGACGTTCTCTAAATGACACTATACGGGATAGGTTAGTGTGTGGCATGCGCAGTGGGGCAATTCAGAAACGCCTTTTGACAGAGAGTAACTTAACATTGCAGAAAGCAATAGAAGTCAGTACTTCAATGGAAATGGCAAACAAAGATGCACAGCAGCTAAGTACATCAACCCAAGTGCATAAGGTGTCTACAGATCTCAGGTACGAAACTGTAGGTGGCAAACCAAGCTATCGCTGTGGGAAACCAGGGCACCAAGCAGAGGAGTGTTGGTGCAAAGGCTTAGACTGCAGAAGTTGTGGCAAAAAGGGTCACATTGAGCATGTAAAAGCAAAAAGGGACAGTCAACCAAAAATACTGAACAAGTATGAAAAGTGACTTCAGGAAGTACAAAAAGAAAGTGCACAAACTGGAATACACAGAGGAAGACCAAAGTGACACCCCATCTGAAGGGGAAGCGTCTGTGCATGTTTTGTCTTTTTCAGATGAAAAGCATGGATACTGGGTGACACCGCTACTGGATGGAAAGGCAGTACGGATGCAAGTGGACACAGGAGCAGCTGTGTCCTTGGTGTCTGAGGTTGTATACAAGGAGAAACTAAGTCACCTCACACCACAGCCAACGAAGATCACGCTGAAAACGTACACAGGTGAGCCTGTACCGGTGAGAGGAATCGTGACTGTAACAGTGAAGTTCAACGAACAGAAGGTAAAGCTACCACTCTACATCGTGAAGGGCAGTCACCCAGCGTTGTTAGGACGCACGTGGCTGGAAAAGATCAAATTAAACTGGCAGGAAATCCATATGATGGCAAAAGTTGAGGACATAAACCTACAAGGAATATTGAGGAAACATGCTGAAGTGTTCAAGGGAGAACTTGGTAGTATGAAGGACATTACAGTTAAATTGACTTTGAAACCAAACAGCAAGCCCAAATGCTTCAAAGCCAGGCCTGTCCCATACGCCATAAAACCAAAAGTGGAAGCTGAACTGGACAAACTAGTCAAGAGTGAAGTACTAGAACCAGTAAGTGTTAGTGAATGGGCTACACCAGTTGTTCCAGTCCTGAAGAAAGACGAATCCATCAGACTTTGTGGCGACTTCAAAGTCACTGTGAACCCGGTCTTGACAGCTGAACAATATCCATTGCCCCTCATTGACGATCTGTTTGCTGGTTTAGCTGGAGGACAGAAATTCAGTAAGATAGACTTATGTCAGGCTTATCTTCAGATGCATGTTGACGAAGACTCACAAGAACTGTTGACCATAGTGACTCACAAAGGACTGTTCAGGTACAAGAGGCTTCCCTTTGGGATCACCTCACCTTGTTCCAGAGAGCTATGGACCAGATACTGAGTGGGCTCACCGGTGTCCAGCGTTACCTCGATGACCTTCTCATCACAGGTAAAGACGAACAGGAGCACCTGAGAAACCTTGACGCCGCCCTACAGAGACTGGAGGAGTACGGACTGCGGGTTTTTCCAGTCTTCAGTTGAGTACCTGGGCCACATTATCGACGGTGCTGGGCTGCACAAGGCACCATCTAAGGTAAAAGCTGTTGAGGAAGCTCCATCCCCACAAAATGTGAGTCAGCTGCGATCATTCTTGGGACTACTGACGTACTACGCAAAGTTTGTGCCGAACCTATCAAACATACTGAAACCACTGTATGAACCTTTGAACAAAACCATACAGTGGAAGTGGTCAGACAGATGTGAGGAAGCTTTTAAGGAAGCTAAAAGAGCCTTAGTCCATTCAGAAGCCCTCACCCACTTCAACCCCGACTTGCCATTACAGTTAGCGTATGACGCATCACCTTATGGTGTTGGTGCTGTGATCTCACACATAGTGCCATCAGGTGAAGAAAGGGCAATTGCTTTCGCATCACGGACTTTGAGCAAAGCAGAGAGCAATTATGCACAGAGCGTGAAGCACTCTCTATAATCTTCGGAGTAAAGAAATTCCATCAGTTTTTGTTCGGAAAACGATTCACGCTGCTAACAGACCATAGACCACTCACCTCCATCTTTGGTCCCCACACTGGAATTCCATCGCTCGCAGCCAGCCGCATGCAGCGATGGGCATTACTGTTGTCTGCTCATCAGTATGACATCAAGTACAGAAGAGCTGAGCAGCACCGGCATGCAGACGGCCTCTCAAGGCTTCCCTTACCTGTCGCGCACAAGAAGCACTCCGAGGCTAAAATCTTCTACTTCAAGGAAGTGAGCAACGCCCCAGTTACCTCAGCCCATGTGAAGGCGTTCACCCGCACTGACCCAGTGATGTCTGAGGTCATGGACATTGTCACTCATGGGAGAGGAAGAGAGCTGTCAGACAGCCTAAAGCCTTACCTGGTGAGGAGGAACGAGCTCACAGTTCAGGCTGGATGCTTGTTATGGGGTTTTCGAGTCATCATTCTGCCGCCACTGAGAAAGCAGGTACTTGAGGAACTCCATTCAGGGCACTGTGGCATGGTGCGAATGAAAGAGATTGCGCGCAGCTACTTTTGGTGGCCAGGCTTAGACGCAGCTATCGAAGACAAGGCCAAGTCATGTTCTGCATGTCAAAAGACGAGAAACATGCCTCAGCTAGCGCCACTGCACCCATGGGACTTTCCAGAAGAGCCTTGGCAGAGAGTCCACATAGACTTTGCAGGTCCACTGGAGGATCGTATGTTCTTAGTCGTAGTTGACGCACACAGCAAATGGCCAGAGGTCGCCATAATGAAGAGCACTTCATCAGAGAGAACCATCGAAGAGCTACGGTCCATCTTCAGTCGCTTTGGATTGCTCACGCAACTCGCTAGTGATAACGGGCCGCAACTGGTGTCTGAAGAGTTCCAGTCATTCATGGAAGCAAACGGAATCCAGCACATCGAGTCAGCTCCCTATCATCCCGGAAAGATGTGTGCAGACGATGAAGCAAGCTCTAAAATCATCACAAGGAAACGGATCGCTCAACAAGCGCCTAAGCGCCTTCCTGTTGACCTACAGAAACACCCCCCATGCTACAACCAAAGTGGCCCCCGCGTCAGCCGTGATGAAAAGACCGTTGCGCACACGACTCGACCTTCTGAGACCACTGAAGACTAAGCAGGTCGTACAGACACAACAAAGAGCACAGCTGGAGAGACGGAGAACAGCAAAAGACAGAAGCTTCAGAGCTGGAGAGAGAGTTCTGCTCGGTACTACTGTAAAGGTCCAAAGTGGATACGAGCAACAGCTGTCGCACAAACAGGCCCTGTGTCCCACACAGTTCTGACACCAGAGAACATCATCTGGAGGAGACACGTGGATCAACTGTTGCCAGGAACCAACCTCAGTGAGGACTCAGGTCAAATGGCAAACCCAGAACAGCTATTGGAGCCATTCCATGGTTTTGAGCCATCATCACTGCAGCAACCTGAGAACATGGAAGGGGTTCCCTACTCACCTGAACCAGTGGGTGTGCCTACTCAGGGTACTGATGCACCCCGTCTGGGCATACACCATCACCACTCAGACCCAGAGACAGTGGAACTGTAGACTTGTCAGTAGGTCGTCATTACCCCACAAGAGAACGACGACCCTGACAGGTTGAACCTGTAGTCTAGAGGCTAACCTCCAACACTGGGGCAGAATACACCCCAGGGTTAAGTCTGGGAATTGAGGCAGTCTACCCTCTTTCCCTAGTTCAGAAAAGGTTATTGTGTTAATTTGTTAAATGTTATTTCGTAACATTGTTTAAGTAAAAGGGGGCTGTTGTATTAAGATAAGAAAGTTTCTTCAAGGTTTAATACTGTCACAAAGAATAATCAATACAGTGAATATTACTTTTACTTGTGGAGATTTAAAAGTAAAGGGGGAGGAATGTTGTGTATTGTTATTCAATTGTGTTTGTTCCCTCGGGGCCTCCGTAGTGCCCCACTGTTAACCCACTGTTACCCGTAGAATGCTGGGGATTCTGTCCTGTGAAAGATGCAGTAAAGGAATGCACGTTATTTGAAACCACCGTGTCATGTCATATTATTATTAGTTATACGAGTATAGAGTGTGCTCTATAACAGTCTCTCCAGCTGATCCAGAATGCTGCAGCTCGTGTACTAATGGACTGATGCACCATCATATCTTAAGGAGCTCATAGTGCCATATTACCCCACCAGAGCGTTACGCTCACTGAATGCAGGGTTACTTGTGGTTCCCAGAGTCTTAAAAAGTAGGTTGGGGGCTAGAGCTTTCAGTTATCGGGCTCCTCTTCTGTGGAATCAGCTTCCACTTTCAGTCCGGGGGGCAGACACAGTCACCTCATTTAAGAGTAGACTTAAGACTTTCCTCTTTGATAGCGCTTATACTTAGGGCTGTTTCAGGCTTATAGTTAGGGCTGTTTCAGGCTTATAGTTAGGGCTGGCTCAGGTTTGCCTGGTCCAGCCCCTAGATATGCTGCTATAGGCCTAGACTGCTGGGGGACATCTTAGGATACACTGAGCTCCTCTTCTCTTCCTCTTTCACTCCTCTTCTCTTCCTCTTTCACTCTTCTCCTCTCCTCTTTCTCTCCATCTGGATAAACTATTGTCTCTTCAATGCACATTACTAACTCTACTTTCTTTTTCCATGGATTCATGGCTGCCTGGAACCGGTCCTACCTGCTGCCATGGCCCTGCTGATGCCCCCCCCCTCCTCTCTCCCTCCTTCTGCTTCATGGATTATCAGGATCATGGACCATGCCTAATACTCATTATATGAATAATTTCTGTCATATTCATTGAATGTGCTGTAACTACGCTATTCATTCTGGTCACATGACATCTATTGCTTCTGTCCATCAGGAGAGGGATCCTCCTCTGTTGCTCTCCCTCAGGTTTCTTCCTGTTTTCCCTGTGAAAGGGTTTTTACTATCTTTCTAGGGGAGTTTTTCCTGATCCGATGTGAGGTCCCGGGACAGGATGTTATGTTACAGACTGTAAAGCCCTCTGAGGATAACTTGTATTTGTGATGTTGGGCTATATAAAATAAACTGAATTGAATAATAGTCTTGATCAATACTTTAGGAGGACATAATAGTCTTGATCAATACTTTAGGAGAGACACCTAGAATAAGAACTATATTACCCAGAGTTCCTCTGTTCCTCCGGAGGATCGTGCTACCTTCACATGCGAAAAGAAATGTGGGAATTGTAACAATTATTTTTGGAGATATATTTATAACTAATCTACCGAATAAAATAAAACAAAGTTCCTTTAGTTTAGTTTTATTTTCAGCATATTTCCAGTTTGTTGATATTTAAATGTTTAGTTTAACGGTTTAAAGATACATTTAGTTTATTTCAGTTAAGAATAAATAATTGCTCATGTTTCCCACGCTTCCAGCGCACCATGAACGCATCCTGACCTTTTACCCAGCAGCACTAGCGTCCGCAGCCTCACAGCTACGCGTTCCCGTTAACGGCACCGCGCGTGACTGACAGCCCGCTGCTCGGTGACCCGGTGGCCCCGTTAACCGGACCCGTTAACCGGCCAGAGGAGCAGCGAGTCAGCTAGCGGCTAGTTAGTTAGCGGCTAGTTAGCTAGCGGCTAGTTAGCTAGCGGCTAGTTAGTTAGCGGCCACAGCGAACAGACTGAAGATGGAGGAGTTTCTGTCGAGCTGCAGAGGGACCGTGAAGGTAACACATACACATCTATCTATATATATCCCTTTCAAAGTAAACTTCCGGTCAGGGAACAACGTAATACAATATTTTCAAAAAAATATATATGTATATATACACATATATACACACTTATTTATTTCTAAATGTATATTTATAATGATAAATATATATATTTATGATAAATATATATATTTGCATACTGTATGTAGACAAAGTCTTTTCACTTATCTTGAAGGTGTGGTTGTTTTTAGATGTATTCCTCTCCTTGTATTAATGTCCTGATGAGCTTCTGGCTAAAGACCATGTCCTGCAGGTGGACCCGGATCCGGCTGGTCCAGAGCTCCATGTGGTTCTGGGGAATGAGGCCTGTGATGTGGACTCCATGGTGTGTGCGCTGACCTACGCCTACTTCCTGTCCAAGGTGAGCCTCTGAGGCCGCGGTGCAGGTGTGTGTCCTCGGCGTGGACGAGTACCTGCAGGTGTGTGTCCTCGGCGTGGACGCGTACCTGCAGGTGTGTGTCCTCGGAGTGGACGCGTACCTGCAGGTGCGTGTCCTCGGCGTGGACGCGTACCTGCAGGTGTGTGTCCTCGGCGTGGACGCGTACCTGCAGGTGTGTGTCCTCGGAGTGGACGTGTACCTGCAGGTGTGTGTCCTCGGCGTGGACGTGTACCTGCAGGTGTGTGTTTTCGGCGTGGACGCGTACCTGCAGGTGTGTGTCCTCGGAGTGGACGTGTACCTGCAGGTGCGTGTCCTCGGCGTGGACGCGTACCTGCAGGTGTGTGTCTTCGGCGTGGACGTGTACCTGCAGGTGTGTGTTTTCGGCGTGGACGCGTACCTGCAGGTGTGTGTCCTCCGTGTGGACGTGTACCTGCAGGTGTGTGTCCTCGGCGTGGACGTGTACCTGCAGGTGTACCTGCAGGTGTGTGTCCTCGGCGTGGACGCGTACCTGCAGGTGTGTGTCCTCGGAGTGGACGTGTACCTGCAGGTGTGTGTCCTCGGAGTGGACGTGTACCTGCAGGTGTGTGTCCTCGGCGTGGACGTGTACCTGCAGGTGTGTGTCCTCGGAGTGGACGAGTACCTGCAGGTGTGTGTTTTCGGCGTGGACGAGTACCTGCAGGTGTGTGTTTTCGGCGTGGACGTGTACCTGCAGGTGTGTGTCCTCGGAGTGGACGTGTACCTGCAGGTGCGTGTCCTCGGCGTGGACGTGTACCTGCAGGTGCGTGTCCTCGGCGTGGACGCGTACCTGCAGGTGCGTGTCCTCGGCGTGGACGAGTACCTGCAGGTGTGTGTCCTCGGCGTGGACGTGTACCTGAGTGTCTCTGTGCCCGTCAGACTGGCCGCCCCGAGGCGCTCGTCCTCCCGCTGCTCAACATCCGGCAGTCGGAGCTGCCGCTGCGCTCGGACAACGTCTTCCTGCTGCGACAGGCGTCCCTGTCTCCAGACCTGCTGCTGTTCAGAGACCAGCTGGACCTGCGAGCGCTGCACCGAGCCGGCCGCCTGCGGCTCACGCTGGTCGACCACAACGTCCTTCCCAGGTAGCCACGCCCATCTGACAGGTAGCCACGCCCATCTGACAGGTAGCCACGCCCATCTGACAGGTAGCCACGCCCATCTGACGGGTAGCCAAATACTTCTGACGGGTAGCCACGCCCATCTGACGGGTAGCCACGCCCATCTGACGGGTAGCCAAATACTTCTGACGGGTGTGAGGCAAAGTAGTGTTTGTGCGATTCTTTTTGGAGAAACTCTTTTCTTTAGTCGAGGCCCTCGTCGTTTCCTCCAGTGGCCTAAACATCTGGCAGATAACGTGATTACCTGTCTCTCTGCGTGTATCTGTCCTGCAGTTCAGATAGCGACCTGGAGGCGGCTGTGGTGGAGGTCATTGACCATCACCTGCTGGAGAGAGACTCCTCCCCCTCCTGCCCCGTTACCGTGGAGAAAGTGGGATCCTGTGCTACCTTGGTCACGGAACGTATCATCCAGAAGGCTCCGGAGATCCTGGACCAGCAGGTTGCCCAACTGCTCTACGGTAAACACCACCTGAACACGTCGTCAGTACACCTGAACACGTCCTCAGCAGGGGCGTCTCTAGGATTTTGACACATCTGGGGCTTAGCCCAGAAGAGTGAAGCAGCGAAATTTTTAGACATAGAAACACTCTCCACATACCCTACAGGTACCTGCTCTTCTGGACTGAATTGAATTGAGGCATTTTTTTTAGCAATTTTCACAAACTTCCCTCAATAGCCCAGGCACAAAAATGCCCCATTCATCATGTTGAACATACCAACAGCAACCATTCAGCAACAGTAAACATTGAGATGTTTAATGAACCATGCATCTTGTCATGTACAGTGTTTACATTGTTTTACTTTGTACATTTAATGCTCTTTACATACTCATATGTATTTATTCTTTACATATTCTTTAACATTATTTAACATAACATACTCTTTAACATAATATTTAGACATAAGATGCTAATAATGCTAATAGTGCTCAACCAACACAAACACTTAAAGTAGTGGTTCTCAAACTTTTTCTGTAAATAACATTTTGTGATTCCATCTGCGCTTTTATAAATAACAGAATAAAGAAAATTGCAATCACTTAAAGTTTCAAGTAAATCAGATTGCTCCATCAGAATTTTTTTTTTAATGTTTTAATTGCAATCACTTAGATCAATGAACAGGAAGTTGTATCTGTGCAAAAAAAAATACTAATATTTAGTTACTACTAAATAGCTCATTGTGGAAAACAATAAGCTATTTTTTTTTTTGCCAAACAAAACAGAATGAGTGCAGATATGTGAGCATCAGGTTGCATCAGTATTAGTGGAGCAGTGAGCTGCTTTCCTCTACACATCTTTATAAACGGGTTGTAGATTTGATACAATTCATGTTCAACGTTGAGATCTGTTTTCTGTTTTGAGACACGCAGCAGCAGAAAAGACGTCACGAGACTTCTGGCAAAACGCCAAAAAATAAGGGAGTCAGTGTAACCTGTTAACGGCGTAACCATTTACCCAAAAGTACAGGCATTTCTCCATGTATTTATTAATGACTTAGTTTTATGTCCGTGTACTTTGTACTTTTGTAATATGTGAAGCCAGCAGCTCATTGTTGGTACAAGACACGAGCACTTTGGCTCTTTCACCTGGAGCAGGAGAGCTGCTCTGTGTTCAGAGAGCTGCTCCGGTGCGAGGAGAACTCCGGTTGTTCCTCACATGAGAGCTGCTGTTGCCATCTTCACCCTGGGAGCGTTTAAAACGCAGATATAGCGATCTGCTTTTCACGCGACATATTTTTCGTCGCTCTCTGTCCGCTATTGTGTGCTCAGCGCTCACCTGTGTGTGCGCGCGCACCTGTGTGTGCGCGCGCACCTGTGTGTGCGCATCGCGGTGGAACTCCGCCGTGCGCGATGCAGAGGAGAAGTGTTAACGCGACCATGTAGAGACAGAAATGACAAGCTGTGTGTGGATAAGATCAATAAAATACGTCCGTTTAGTTTGTTTAATAACATGGTGTAGACCTGTTCTATAGGAAAGAGAAACTTAAATGACGACTTGTATAATAGGGGGGCGCACACTGGCGCACACTGCAAGTGCGCCTGCTGCCTGACGCAGCTGTTTTCGGTGAATGACGTATTTTCTTTTCTTTTTTTTATTAATATTCGGGGCTAATTAAAAAACATCCGGGGCTTTAGCCTAGGGACGCCACTGGTCCTCAGTACACCTGAACACGTCGTCAACACACCTGAACACGTCCTCAGTACACCTGAACACGTCGTCAACACACCTGAACACGTCGTCAACACACCTGAACACGTCGTCAGTACACCTGAACACGTCGTCAACACACCTGAACACGTCGTCAACACACCTGAACACGTCGTCAGTACACCTGAACACGTCGTCAGTACACCTGAACACGTCGTCAGTACACCTGAACACGTCGTCAGTACACCTGAACACGTTGTCAGCACACCTGAACACGTCCTCAGTACACCTGAACACGTCGTCAGTACACCTGAACACGTCGTCAGTACACCTGAACACGTCGTCAACACACCTGAACACGTCGTCAACACACCTGAACACGTCCTCAGTACACCTGAACACGTCGTCAACACACCTGAACACGTCGTCAGTACACCTGAACACGTCGTCAGTACACCTGAACACGTCGTCAACACACCTGAACACGTCGTCAACACACCTGAACACGTCGTCAGTACACCTGAACACGTCCTCAACACACCTGAACACGTCCTCAGTACACCTGAACACGTCGTCAACACACCTGAACACGTCCTCAGTACACCTGAACACGTCGTCAACACACCTGAACACGTCGTCAACACACCTGAACACGTCGTCAGTACACCTGAACACGTCGTCAACACACCTGAACACGTCGTCAACACACCTGAACACGTCGTCAACACACCTGAACACGTCGTCAGTACACCTGAACACGTCGTCAGTACACCTGAACACGTCGTCAGTACACCTGAACACGTTGTCAGCACACCTGAACACGTCCTCAGTACACCTGAACACGTCGTCAGTACACCTGAACACGTCGTCAGTACACCTGAACACGTCGTCAACACACCTGAACACGTCGTCAACACACCTGAACACGTCCTCAGTACACCTGAACACGTCGTCAACACACCTGAACACGTCGTCAGTACACCTGAACACGTCGTCAGTACACCTGAACACGTCGTCAACACACCTGAACACGTCGTCAACACACCTGAACACGTCGTCAGTACACCTGAACACGTCCTCAACACACCTGAACACGTCCTCAGTACACCTGAACACGTCGTCAACACACCTGAACACGTCGTCAACACACCTGAACACGTCGTCAGTACACCTGAACACGTCGTCAGTACACCTGAACACGTCGTCAGTACACCTGAACACGTCGTCAACACACCTGAACACGTCGTCAACACACCTGAACACGTCGTCAACACACCTGAACACGTCGTCAACACACCTGAACACGTCGTCAGTACACCTGAACACGTCGTCAGTACACCTGAACACGTCGTCAGTACACCTGAACACGTCGTCAGTACACCTGAACACGTCGTCAGTACACCTGAACACGTCGTCAACACACCTGAACACGTCGTCAGTACACCTGAACACGTCGTCAGTACACCTGAACACGTCGTCAGCACACCTGAACACGTCGTCAGTACACCTGAACACGTCGTCAGTACACCTGAACACGTCGTCAGTACACCTGAACACGTCGTCAGTACACCTGAACACGTCCTCAGTACACCTGAACACGTCCTCAGTACACCTGAACACGTCCTCAGTACACCTGAACACGTCGTCAGTACACCTGAACACGTCGTCAGTACACCTGAACACGTCGTCAGTACACCTGAACACGTCGTCAGTACACCTGAACACGTCGTCAGTACACCTGAACACGTCGTCAGCACACCTGAACACGTCGTCAGCATACCTGAACACGTCGTCAGCACACCTGAACACGTCGTCAGCACACCTGAACACGTCGTCAGCACACCTGAACACGTCGTCAGCACACCTGAACACGTCGTCAGCACACCTGAACACGTCGTCAGCACACCTGAACACGTCGTCAGCACACCTGAACACGTCGTCAGTACACCTGAACACGTCGTCAGTACACCTGAACACGTCGTCAACACACCTGAACACGTCGTCAACACACCTGAACACGTCGTCAACACACCTGAACACGTCGTCAACACACCTGAACACGTCGTCAACACACCTGAACACGTCGTCAGTACACCTGAACACGTCGTCAGTACACCTGAACACGTCGTCAGTACACCTGAACACGTCGTCAGCACACCTGAACACGTCGTCAGTACACCTGAACACGTCGTCAGCACACCTGAACACGTCGTCAGTACACCTGAACACGTCGTCAGTACACCTGAACACGTCGTCAGTACACCTGAACACGTCCTCAGTACACCTGAACACGTCGTCAGTACACCTGAACACGTCGTCAGTACACCTGAACACGTCGTCAGTACACCTGAACACGTCGTCAGTACACCTGAACACGTCGTCAGTACACCTGAACACGTCGTCAGTACACCTGAACACGTCGTCAGTACACCTGAACACGTCGTCAGTACACCTGAACACGTCGTCAGTACACCTGAACACGTCGTCAGTATACCTGAACACGTCGTCAGCACACCTGAACACGTCGTCAGCACACCTGAACACGTCGTCAGCATACCTGAACACGTCGTCAGCACACCTGAACACGTCGTCAGCACACCTGAACACGTCGTCAGCACACCTGAACACGTCGTCAGTACACCTGAACACGTCGTCAGTACACCTGAACACGTCGTCAGTACACCTGAACACGTCGTCAGTACACCTGAACACGTCGTCAACACACCTGAACACGTCGTCAACACACCTGAACACGTCGTCAGTACACCTGAACACGTCGTCAGCACACCTGAACACGTCGTCAGCATACCTGAACACGTCGTCAGCACACCTGAACACGTCGTCAGCACACCTGAACACGTCGTCAGCACACCTGAACACGTCGTCAGTACACCTGAACACGTCGTCAGTACACCTGAACACGTCGTCAGTATACCTGAACACGTCGTCAGTACACCTGAACACGTCGTCAGTATACCTGAACACGTCGTCAGTACACCTGAACACGTCGTCAACACACCTGAACACGTCGTCAGTACACCTGAACACGTCGTCAGTACACCTGAACACGTCGTCAGTACACCTGAACACGTCGTCAGTACACCTGAACACGTCGTCAGTACACCTGAACACGTCGTCAGTACACCTGAACACGTCGTCAGTACACCTGAACACGTCGTCAGTATACCTGAACACGTCGTCAGCACACCTGAACACGTCGTCAGCACACCTGAACACGTCGTCAGCATACCTGAACACGTCGTCAGCACACCTGAACACGTCGTCAGCACACCTGAACACGTCGTCAGCACACCTGAACACGTCGTCAGTACACCTGAACACGTCGTCAGTACACCTGAACACGTCGTCAGTACACCTGAACACGTCGTCAGTACACCTGAACACGTCGTCAACACACCTGAACACGTCGTCAGTACACCTGAACACGTCGTCAGTACACCTGAACACGTCGTCAGCACACCTGAACACGTCGTCAGCATACCTGAACACGTCGTCAGCACACCTGAACACGTCGTCAGCACACCTGAACACGTCGTCAGCACACCTGAACACGTCGTCAGTACACCTGAACACGTCGTCAGTACACCTGAACACGTCGTCAGTATACCTGAACACGTCGTCAGTACACCTGAACACGTCGTCAGTATACCTGAACACGTCGTCAGTACACCTGAACACGTCGTCAACACACCTGAACACGTCGTCAGTACACCTGAACACGTCGTCAGTACACCTGAACACGTCGTCAGCACACCTGAACACGTCGTCAGCACACCTGAACACGTCGTCAGCACACCTGAACACGTCGTCAGCACACCTGAACACGTCGTCAGTACACCTGAACACGTCGTCCACACACCTGAACACGTCGTCAGTACACCTGAACACGTCGTCCACACACCTGAACACGTCGTCCACACACCTGAACACGTCGTCAGTACACCTGAACACGTCGTCCACACCTGAACACGTCGTCCACACACCTGAACACGTCGTCCACACACCTGAACACGTCGTCCACACACCTGAACACGTCGTCCACACACCTGAACACGTCGTCCACACACCTGAACACGTCGTCCACACACCTGAACACGTCGTCAGTACACCTGAACACGTCGTCCACACACCTGAACACGTCGTCCACACACCTGAACACGTCGTCAGCACACCTGAACACGTCGTCAGCACACCTGAACACGTCGTCAGCACACCTGAACACGTCGTCAGCACACCTGAACACGTCGTCAGCACACCTGAACACGTCGTCAGTATACCTGAACACGTCGTCAGCACACCTGAACACGTCGTCAGCACACCTGAACACGTCGTCAGCACACCTGAACACGTCGTCCACACACCTGAACACGTCGTCCACACACCTGAACACGTCGTCAGTACACCTGAACACGTCGTCCACACACCTGAACACGTCGTCAGTACACCTGAACACGTCGTCCACACACCTGAACACGTCGTCCACACACCTGAACACGTCGTCAGTACACCTGAACACGTCGTCCACACCTGAACACGTCGTCCACACACCTGAACACGTCGTCCACACACCTGAACACGTCGTCCACACACCTGAACACGTCGTCCACACACCTGAACACGTCGTCAGTACACCTGAACACGTCGTCCACACACCTGAACACGTCGTCAGTACACCTGAACACGTCGTCCACACACCTGAACACGTCGTCCACACACCTGAACACGTCGTCAGTACACCTGAACACGTCGTCAGCACACCTGAACACGTCGTCAGCACACCTGAACACGTCGTCAGCACACCTGAACACGTCGTCAGCACACCTGAACACGTCGTCAGCACACCTGAACACGTCGTCAGTACACCTGAACACGTCGTCAGTACACCTGAACACGTCGTCAGCACACCTGAACACGTCGTCAGTACACCTGAACACGTCGTCAGCACACCTGAACACGTCGTCAGCACACCTGAACACGTCGTCAGTACACCTGAACACGTCGTCAGTACACCTGAACACGTCCTCAGCACACCTGAACACGTCGTCCACACACCTGAACACGTCGTCCACACACCTGAACACGTCGTCCACACACCTGAACACGTCGTCAACACACCTGAACACGTCGTCAACACACCTGAACACGTCGTCAGTACACCTGAACACGTCGTCAGTACACCTGAACACGTCGTCAGCACACCTGAACACGTCGTCAGCACACCTGAACACGTCGTCAGCACACCTGAACACGTCGTCAGCACACCTGAACACGTCGTCAGCACACCTGAACACGTCGTCAGCACACCTGAACACGTCGTCAGCACACCTGAACACGTCGTCAGCACACCTGAACACGTCGTCAGCACACCTGAACACGTCGTCAGCACACCTGAACACGTCGTCAGCACACCTGAACACGTCGTCAGCACACCTGAACACGTCGTCAGCACACCTGAACACGTCGTCAGCACACCTGAACACGTCGTCAGCACACCTGAACACGTCGTCAGCACACCTGAACACGTCGTCAGTACACCTGAACACGTCGTCAACACACCTGCAGATGCTCAGTCTGTACTTGTTGTGTACTTGTTGTGTACTTGTGTAGCGGCGGTGGTGGTGGACTGCGTCAACATGGCGCCCTCAGCAGGGAAAGTGACTCCTAAGGACAGTCGGCTGGTTGCGGCGCTGGAGGCTCGGTTCCCCGCCCTGCCAGCGAGAGGCGCTCTCTTCCAGATGCTGCAGGACGCCAAGTTTGACGTCTCAGGTGAGGGGCATAGTACTGCAGTTTATGGAAGTACAGGTGGCCACATTTATACTATCATCACAGAAAGAGTGTTTTGTAGTATTTGGTGCAGTGCTTTGTAGTATTTATTAGTGTAGTATTTTGTCCTCAGGTCTGAACACTGAACAGATGTTGTTGAAGGACATGAAAGCTGTTTCAGGAAGTTTGAATGTCGCCGTCTCTGTTCTCTACATCACACTGGAGGTCAGTTTACTACACACTGTACTACACACTGTACTACACACTGTACTACACACTGGAGGTCAGTTTACTACACACTGTACTACACACTGCACTCTCTGAGCTGTTGCTAGACGGAGACTTTACCTGCTGTTCTGACCAATCAGCTGTGAGCTCTGACCTCAGATCTATGACATCACTCTACCAACAGCTGTGTGTGTGTGTGTGTGTGTGTGTGTGTGTGTGTGTGTGTGTGTGTGTGTGTGTGTGTGTGTGTCAGGACTTCCTGCAGAGGGCGGGGTTGGAGGCGGAGCTCTCAGGTTTCTGTCTGAAGTTTGGATTCGACCTCCTGCTGCTGATGAGCATCTCCTTCAGCGAGAGCAGCGAGCCAATCAGAGAGCTCGCTGTGTTCAGTCACAGCACCGCCTGCAGGCAACAGGTACACACTGCAAGTACTCTTTACTGCTACAGGTACACACTGCAAGTACTCTTTACTGCTACAGGTACACACTGCAAGTACTTTTTACTGCTACAGGTACACACTGCAAGTACTTTTTACTGCTACAGGTACACACTGCAAGTACTCTTTACTGCTACAGGTACACACTGCAAGTACTTTTTACTGCAACAGGTACACACTGCAAGTACTCTTTACTGCTACAGGTACACACTGCAAGTACTCTTTACTGCTACTACAGGTACACACTGCAAGTACTCTTTACTGCTACTACAGGTACACACTGCAAGTACTCGTTACTGCTACTACAGGTACACACTGCAAGTACTCGTTACTGCTACAGGTACACACTGCAAGTACTCTTTACTGCTACTACAGGTACACACTGCAAGTACTCGTTACTGCTACAGGTACACACTGCAAGTACTCTTTACTGCTACAGGTACACACTGCAAGTACTTTTTACTGCTACAGGTACACACTGCAAGTACTCTTTACTGCTACAGGTACACACTGCAAGTACTCTTTACTGCTACAGGTACACACTGCAAGTACTCTTTACTGCTACAGGTACACACTGCAAGTACTCTTTACTGCTACAGGTACACACTGCAAGTACTCTTTACTGCTACTACAGGTACACACTGCAAGTACTCTTTACTGCTACTACAGGTACACACTGCAAGTACTCTTTACTGCTACTACAGGTACACACTGCAAGTACTCGTTACTGCTACAGGTACACACTGCAAGTACTCGTTACTGCTACAGGTACACACTGCAAGTACTCTTTACTGCTACAGGTACACACTGCAAGTACTCTTTACTGCTACAGGTACACACTGCAAGTACTCTTTACTGCTACAGGTACACACTGCAAGTACTCTTTACTGCTACAGGTACACACTGCAAGTACTCTTTACTGCTACAGGTACACACTGCAAGTACTCTTTACTGCTACAGGTACACACTGCAAGTACTCTTTACTACTACAGGTACACACTGCAAGTACTCTTTACTGCTACAGGTACACACTGCAAGTACTCTTTACTGCTACAGGTACACACTGCAAGTACTCTTTACTGCTACAGGTACACACTGCAAGTACTCTTTACTGCTACAGGTACACACTGCAAGTACTCTTTACTGCTACAGGTACACACTGCAAGTACTCTTTACTGCTACAGGTACACACTGCAAGTACTCGTTACTGCTACAGGTACACACTGCAAGTACTCTTTACTGCTACAGGTACACACTGCAAGTACTCTTTACTGCTACAGGTACACACTGCAAGTACTCTTTACCGCTACAGGTACACACTGCAAGTACTCTTTACTGCTACAGGTACACACTGCAAGTACTCGTTACTGCTACAGGTACACACTGCAAGTACTCTTTACTGCTACAGGTACACACTGCAAGTACTCTTTACTGCTACAGGTACACACTGCAAGTACTCTTTACTGCTACAGGTACACACTGCAAGTACTCTTTACTGCTACAGGTACACACTGCAAGTACTCTTTACTGCTACAGGTACACACTGCAAGTACTCTTTACTACTACAGGTACACACTGCAAGTACTCGTTACTACTACAGGTACACACTGCAAGTACTCTTTACTGCTACAGGTACACACTGCAAGTACTCTTTACTGCTACAGGTACACACTGCAAGTACTCTTTACTACTACAGGTACACACTGCAAGTACTCTTTACTGCTACAGGTACACACTGCAAGTACTCTTTACTGCTACAGGTACACACTGCAAGTACTCTTTACTGCTACTACAGGTACACACTGAGTACTAGTCATCGTGATAGTACTACTGTAGGTACACACTGAGTACTAGTCATCGTGATAGTACTACTGTAGGTACACACTGAGTACTAGTCATCGTGATAGTACTACTGTAGGTACACACTGAGTACTAGTCATCGTGATAGTACTACTGTAGGTACACACTGTGAGTACTAGTCATCGTGATAGTACTACTGTAGGTACACACTGAGTACTAGTCATCGTGATAGTACTACTGTAGGTACACACTGAGTACTAGTCATCGTGATAGTACTACTGTAGGTACACACTGTGAGTACTAGTCATCGTGATAGTACTACTGTAGGTACACACTGTGAGTACTAGTCATCGTGATAGTACTACTGTAGGTACACACTGTGAGTACTAGTCATCGTGATAGTACTACTGTAGGTACACACTGTTACTGCAGTTTCTGGATGTTTGGGTTTCCATGACGACTTATCCCCACACAGGTGAGTCACTTCCTGGAACAAGCCCGTAGCCCCGCCCTCAACCTCTGTCCAATCAGCAGCCCTCGTCCTCACATCACAGCCTATCTGCAAGGTAAGCCCCTCCCCCTCTGACTCTGCAGATGAGCTGCTTCTCCTGAAGAGCATCATCATCATCATCATCATCATCACCATGAGGTCTCTCCTCAGGAAACGCTCTGGCGTCCCGTAAGCAGCTCCTCCCCCTCGTCCAGGACTTCCTGAGGGAGCGCGCCGCCGACGGCCGCCTGGCAGACGGTCGCCTGGGAGACATGGAGGAGGAAGACGAGGAAGACGAGGAGTCCCGGGTCCCTCCGACCCCGATGAACAGCCTGGTGGAGGGCTGTCCTCTGGACGGAGGCCTGCCGCGCCTCAGCGCTCTGGACCTGGAGGAGAAGTTCAGCAAGATGGCCGACAGGAGAGGGAACTGACCTCTGACCTGTCAATCATCCGTCTGTCAGAAGACGATGACGAAGGTACGACGGACACTGACGCCGTCAGGAACATGTCGGATTGAAACCTGTTCGTTTTTTTACTCAAACACGTGCTTTTATTCTGAAAAATCATCTGGACTAACTTCCTTCAAGGAGCAGCTTTCGGTCCTTCAAAATAAAAGTTCACATCATTTGTCTGGAACATGTTTTCAGTGTAAAAGTGTTGTACTTCTTGGCGCTGCAGACTCCGTCGCGTCCACACGGGGGCGCCAACGCTTCACCTTGAGATTCATCTTATTTATAATTATATTTACGATTTATTTGATCAGAAAAATGCCAAAAAGTTGAAGACTCCTGGTTTACTGAGATATTAAACACAAAATATCATTGAGCGTAGTCTGCTATTTGAGATGAAATATAGAAGTTTAACTCAGGAAGTATGGAGCCAACAAAAATGAAGTTTTGTTGTTGAACGTTGAAAAATTCAACAATGTATTGGAAATAAAAACAAATTTGAGTTAAATATCATTTTGATTCATTTCTTTTTATGTTGTTAAATAAAATGTATTTGTTCAGTTTTCAATCACAGATTTTATATTTTCAACTTTCACTCTTTTTTTTTACAGTTTTGAATATTTTTTTCAGGTTCAGACTGGTTTTTTTCTTCAGGTTCAGAGTTTTGTCCTCTGGCGTGGGGGGCGTGGCCCCAACTAGAGGGGCGTGGCCCCAACTAGAGGGGCGTGGCCCCAACTAGAGGGGCGTGGCCCCAACTAGAGGGGCGTGGCCCCAACTAGAGGGGCGTGGCCCCAAGAGTGACAGTTTAACAAAGAAGGGTGAGGACCGGCCTCATCCATGTTGCCTTCAGGTAACGTGGGTACCACGAGAACTGTGACTCACTACCTTCATACAGCATATTCACGTGATCGGCAGTAAACTAAACTATGTTTTAGACCAGACTTATAGCAGTATAAGAGCAATACACTATGTTTTATTTAGACCAGACTTATAGCAGTATAAGAGCAATACACTATGTTTTAGACCAGACTTATAGCAGTATAAGAGCAATAAACTATGTTTTAGACCAGACTTATAGCAGTATAAGAGCAATACACTATGTTTTAGACCAGACTTTAGCAGTATAAGAGCAATACACTATGTTTTAGACCAGACTTATAGCAGTATAAGAGCAATACACTATGTTTTAGACCAGACTTATAGCAGTATAAGAGCAATACACTATGTTTTAGACCAGACTTATAGCAGTATAAGAGCAATACACTATGTTTTATTTAGACCAGACTTTAGCAGTATAAGAGCAATACACTATGTTTTAGACCAGACTTATAGCAGTATAAGAGCAATACACTATGTTTTAGACCAGACTTTAGCAGTATAAGAGCAATACACTATGTTTTAGACCAGACTTATAGCAGTATAAGAGCAGTACACTATGTTTTAGACCAGACTTTAGCAGTATAAGAGCAATACACTGTGTTTTAGACCAGACTTTAGCAGTATAAGAGCAATACACTATGTTTTACACCAGACTTATAGCAGTATAAGAGCAATACACTATGTTTTAGACCAGACTTATAGCAGTATAAGAGCAATACACTATGTTTTAGACCAGACTTATAGCAGTATAAGAGCAATACACTATGTTTTACACCAGACTTATAGCAGTATAAGAGCAATACACTATGTTTTACACCAGACTTATAGCAGTATAAGAGCAATACACTATGTTTTAGACCAGACTTATAGCAGTATAAGAGCAATACACTATGTTTTACACCAGACTTATAGCAGTATAAGAGCAATACACTATGTTTTACACCAGACTTATAGCAGTATAAGAGCAATACACTATGTTTTAGACCAGACTTATAGCAGTATAAGAGCAATACACTATGTTTTAGACCAGACTTATAGCAGTATAAGAGCAATACACTATGTTTTAGACCAGACTTATAGCAGTATAAGAGCAATAAACTATGTTTTACACCAGACTTATAGCAGTATAAGAGCAATAAACTATGTTTTACACCAGACTTATAGCAGTATAAGAGCAATACACTATGTTTTAGACCAGACTTTAGCAGTATAAGAGCAATACACTATGTTTTACACCAGACTTATAGCAGTATAAGAGCAATACACTATGTTTTACACCAGACTTATAGCAGTATAAGAGCAATACACTATGTTTTACACCAGACTTATAGCAGTATAAGAGCAATACACTATGTTTTACACCAGACTTATAGCAGTATAAGAGCAATACACTATGTTTTACACCAGACTTATAGCAGTATAAGAGCAATACACTATGTTTTAGACCAGACTTATAGCAGTATAAGAGCAATACACTATGTTTTAGACCAGACTTATAGCAGTATAAGAGCAATACACTGTGTTTTAGACCAGACTTATAGCAGTATAAGAGCAATACACTTGGCCGGGTGAGCCGTTCATAAACCCCGCTACAACATGAGGTTTGGCATGCGATGGCGTCGCTCCACCGCATGCAGCTGCAGCAGCGCAGTAAGACAGGGAACGTAGTTTTGTAGAGATACTAAAACATGATCATGAGGACTGGGACATAGGGACATGTTACAAAGCATTAACTAGATTTATTGAAGTGGGAAATTAAGCACAGCGCTACTAGCATTAGCTAACGCTAGCTCAATGCTATTAGCAAGTTGTCAGGGATTGTTCTCTCCTTACACGGACCAGCTCAAGTCCTTTAATGCTGTTGGCTTTGTTAAAACTGTCTGCCAGAATGTGACTAAACTCAACAGTGGCCTCAGCTGCACAGAACCTGATAAATGTACCCAGAACCTGATAACAGAACCTGATAAATGTACCCAGAACCTGATAACAGAACCTGATACATGTACCCAGAACCTGATAACAGAACCTGATACATGTACCCAGAACCTGATAACAGAACCTGATAATAGAACCTGATAACAGAAAGGAACAGAGACTGTCTTCTGTAGAACATGACCAGTTGTTTTTATAAAATATAATTTTCCATGTTCATTTAAAAGCATAGGTGTCAAACTCCAGGCCCGCCACGTCATTTGATGTGGCGACAGTTTAAACGGCATATGATCGTCTTCAAATGAAAGTCTATGTTACAGTACAGTGACCATGGACTGTAATTAACCTCTTCTTAAGAAGCCCACCCTGGATCCAGAGGTGTTGGCTAACTACAGACCTATCTCTAACCTTCCCTTCCTCTCTAAGATACTGGAGAAGGTAGTCGCAAACCAGTTGTGTGACTTTTTACATAACAATAGTTTATTTGAGGAGTTTCATCAGGATTTAGAAAGCATCATAGCACAGAGACAGCACTAGTGACAATTACTAATGACCTTCTAGTTGCATCAGATAGGGGACTTGTCTCTGTTCTGGTCTTGTTAGACCTTAGTGCTGATAAAGGACTTGTCTCTGTTCTGGTCTTGTTAGACCTTAGTGCTGATAAAGGACTTGTCTCTGTTCTGGTCTTGTTAGACCTTAGTGCTGATAAAGGACTTGTCTCTGTACTGGTCTTGTTAGACCTTAGTGCTGATAAAGGACTTGTCTCTGTTCTGGTCTTGTTAGACCTTAGTGCTGATAAAGGACTTGTCTCTGTACTGGTCTTGTTAGACCTTAGTGCTGATAAAGGACTTGTCTCTGTACTGGTCTTGTTAGACCTTAGTGCTGATAAAGGACTTGTCTCTGTTCTGGTCTTGTTAGACCTTAGTGCAGATAAAGGACTTGTCTCTGTTCTGGTCTTGTTAGACCTTAGTGCTGATAAAGGACTTGTCTCTGTACTGGTCTTGTTAGACCTTAGTGCTGATAAAGGACTTGTCTCTGTTCTGGTCTTGTTAGACCTTAGTGCTGATAAAGGACTTGTCTCTGTACTGGTCTTGTTAGACCTTAGTGCTGATAAAGGACTTGTCTCTGTACTGGTCTTGTTAGACCTTAGTGCAGATAAAGGACTTGTCTCTGTACTGGTCTTGTTAGACCTTAGTGCAGATAAAGGACTTGTCTCTGTACTGGTCTTGTTAGACCTTAGTGCTGATAAAGGACTTGTCTCTGTTCTGGTCTTGTTAGACCTTAGTGCAGCATTTGACACCATTGACCATGACATCTTATTACAGAGACTAGACCAGTCAATTGGTATTAAAGGTACAGCATTAAGCTGGTTTAAGTCGTATTTATCAGATAGATCTCAGTTTGTATTTGTAAACGATGAGGCCTCGATGACCACCGCCGTTCGTCATGGAGTTCCACAAGGTTCTGTGCTTGGACCAATTTTATTCACCTTATATATGCTTCCTTTAGGCAATATTATCAGAAAACACTCCATAAACTTTCACTGCTATGCCGATGATACTCAACTATATCTGTGGATCAAGCCAGATGAAATCCACCAGGTCGTTAAACTTCAAGCGTGTCTTAAAGACCTGGATGTGAGTGAGTGAGTGAGTGAGTGACAGAAAGGACCAGCCTGGAGAGTGAGAGGTGAAGGGACTTATCTTGGTGGTCCAAAGCAGAAAAGGAAATCCCTAAACCTCCAGCAGGGTCAGGTCCTTGCTTCAACGGTTCTCCTGTCAGTCTGGTTTGGGATCCTCACTCCTCTGTGGTTTGGGATCCTCACTCCTCTGTGGTTTGGGATCCTCACTCCTCTGTGGTTTGGGATCCTCACTCCTCTGTTGTGTGGGATCCTCACTCCTCTGTTGTGTGGGATCCTCACTCCTCTGTGGTTTGGGATCCTCACTCCTCTGTGGTTTGGGATCCTCACTCCTCTGTGGTTTGGGATCCTCACTCCTCTGTTGTGGTTTGGGATCCTCACTCCTCTGTTGTGGTTTGGGATCCTCACTCCTCTGTTGTGTGGGATCCTCACTCCTCTGTTGTGTGGGATCCTCACTCCTCTGTTGGACGCCATTAATCCACTCAGGCGGTTCTCTTGCTCCAGTGATGATCTGCTACCACTGTCTTCCAGCCTGAAAGTGTCCAGAAACTGAACAGTGTACTGATCTTCTCCTTTACCCCTCACTCCTCTCCATGCTGTTTGGTTAGTTGATTGGTTCACCTCCCCCGGCTCCTTTATTGCCTCCGCCCTCTTTTCTGTCAGGGAGGGAAAGGAATGTTCTTCATGTTCCCTTTCTGCTAGTGTATATGTACGTAAATGGTAAATGGACCCGTACTTGTAGAGCGCCTTTCTAGTCTTCCAACCACTCAAGGCGCTTTAACACAACATGACATCATTCACCCACTGATGAGAGGAGCACCATGAAGGAGCCTCATCAGATTGTCAACCATTCACAGACATTCAGGGTTAAGAGTCTTGCTCAAGGACACATCGACATGGGCTAGCGGAGCGGGGGATCGAACCGCCGATCCTCTGATTGAAGGACGACCCTGCTCACCACTGAGCCACACTCGCCCTGTGTGTGTGTATGGGTGTATATGTACTGTGTGTGTGTGTGTGTATGTACTGTGTGTGTGTGTGTGTGTGTGTGTGTGTATGTACAGTGTGTGTGTGTGTGTGTGTGTGTATGTACAGTGTGTGTGTGTGTGTGTGTGTGTGTGTGGGTGTATATGTACAGTGTGTGTGTGTGGGGGTGTGTGTGGGTGTATATGTACAGTGTGTGTGTGTGTGTATGTACTGTGTGTGTGTGTGTGTGTGTGTGTGTGTATGTACAGTGTGTGTGTGTGTGTGTGTGTGTATGTACAGTGTGTGTGTGTGTGTGTGTGTGTGTGGGGGTGTGTATGGGTGTATATGTACTGTGTGTGTGTGTGTGTATGTACTGTGTGTGTGTGTGTGTGTGTGTGTGTGTATGTACAGTGTGTGTGTGTGTGTGTGTGTATGTACAGTGTGTGTGTGTGTGTGTGTGTGTGTGGGTGTGTGTGGGTGTATATGTACAGTGTGTGTGTGTGTATATGTACAGTGTGTATGTGTGTATATGTACAGTGTGTGTGTGTGTGTGTGTGTGTGTGTGTGTGTGTATATGTACAGTGTGTATGTGTGTATATGTACAGTGTGTGTGTGTGTGTGTGTGTGTGTGTGTGTGTGTGTGTGTGTGTGTGTGTGTGTATATGTACAGTGTGTGTGTGTGTGTATATGTACTCTGTGTGTGTGTGTGTGTGTGTATGTGTATGTACAGTGTGTATGTGTGTATATGTACAGTGTGTGTGTGTATATGTACAGTGTTTATAAGTACTGTGTGTGTGTGTCTGTGTATATGTACAGTGTGTGTGTGTGTATATGTACAGTGTTTATAAGTACTGTGTGTGTGTGTCTGTGTATATGTACAGTGTGTGTGTGTGTATATGTACAGTGTTTATAAGTACTGTGTGTGTGTGTCTGTGTATATGTACAGTGTGTGTGTGTGTATATGTACAGTGTTTATAAGTACAGTGTGTGTGTGTGTGTGTGTGTTTATATGTACAGTGTGTATGTGTGTATATGTACAGTGTGTTCACTACAGATACATGTAATGTAATGTTCACTACAGACACATGTAATGCACAATAAAGGTGCACACAGGTAGACCCTAGTGGTGCTCAGGCACCTGCCCTTTTGCCCTGGATGAGAAAAGTGCCCCTTCCGCTGGAGCCCAGTTTTTAAGAATAAAAATGACTCTCTCAGTCATCAATTCCCCCGAAATGTGGGTTAGGGTTAGGGGTTAGGGGCATTTATTTGAGTTCTTGTGAGAATTTCGCCCCGACATGCTCCGCGGTGCTCCCGAGCCCCCGCCGCGCCCCTCCTCCTCCTCTTCCTCCTCCTCTTCCTCCTCCTCCTCCATTAGTGCTCATGCAGCGCTGAGCGCCAGACGGGTGCAGCTACTTCTGACCCGCAGCATCAGACAAACGGGTAGTGACGTGTTTGTGAAATCCCCCGACGTTGTTTGGTGATAAATGAACCACAACATTAGCGCCGCTGAAAACATTACGTCACAACTGGTCCAACGTTTCTAAAAAAATAAACAAACAAAAAACTCACGAAATCCGTGATTTCAAAGCCTTGTCCAGCTGTTTACTGACGTCATGTTTAATGAAGAGAGGGAGAGAGATACAGGCAGGCATCTTCTTTGTGTTGTTGTATAAATGCCGTTTAGACAATTTCGAAAGTATGTTGAATTTATGTTTATAAATGTCACGAGAATTCACAGCTAGAAAAAATTTACAACAATACGATTAACTTGGCATTCATCCTCTGCATGGAAATCAGCACCCAGCATGTGACGTCACTGCTCTTCATCAAACGCTCTGCAGGAAGAAAGCCTGGACCGCTCCACAGCCTCCAGCTAATGATGGAGTAATTCAAGGCGCGTCAGAGAAGCACAGGCTCAACATTCCTTTACTGTTGTTCCTGGTCAGGAGAGGACATGGAAAGTGTGTTTCCAACAAAGCACAACTGCATCACAGTGAGTCATGAGATTGACTCTCTGGAGTCAGACTACAGAAGAATGTGTACTACACATTGATTGATACCTTGACTGTGGAGCTCAACAGGAGATTCCATGGGAGCATCACTGAAGTCCAACTGGCTCAATCATACAGTCCTTCCTCTCTAACAGTGTACTGGACAAGCCCCCAACCCAGAGGAAGCTGTCCATGTTCTGAGACTTCTATGAGGACTTCTATGAGGAACACGAGGACCAACATGTGAAGATGTAAGGCTCTATGAACACTGCAGTGATAACATGTGAAGATGTAAGGCTCTATGAACACTGCAGTGACAACATGTGAAGCTGTAAGGCTCTATGAACACTGCAGTGACAACATGTGGAGATGTAAGGCTCTATGAACACTGCAGTGACAACATGTGGAGATGTAAGGCTCTATGAACACTGCAGTGACAACATGTGGAGATGTAAGGCTCTATGAACACTGCAGTGACAACATGTGAAGATGTAAGGCTCTATGCAACACTGCAGTGACAACATGTGAAGCTGTAAGGCTCTATGAACACTGCAGTGACAACATGTGGAGATGTAAGGCTCTATGAACACTGCAGTGACAACATGTGGAGATGTAAGGCTCTATGAACACTGCAGTGACAACATGTGAAGATGTAAGGCTCTATGAACACTGCAGTGACAACATGTGAAGATGTAAGGCTCTATGAACACTGCAGTGACAACATGTGAAGATGTAAGGCTCTATGCAACACTGCAGTGACAACATGTGAAGATGTAAGGCTCTATGAACACTGCAGTGACAACATGTGGAGATGTAAGGCTCTATGCAACACTGCAGTGACAACATGTGGAGATATAAGGCTCTATGAACACTGCAGTGACAACATGTGGAGATGTAAGGCTCTATGAACACTGCAGTGACAACATGTGAAGATGTAAGGCTCTATGAACACTGCAGTGACAACATGTGAAGATGTAAGGCTCTATGAACACTGCAGTGACAACATGTGAAGATGTAAGGCTCTATGAACACTGCAGTGATAACATGTGGAGATGTAAGGCTCTATGAACACTGCAGTGACAACATGTGGAGATGTAAGGCTCTATGCAACACTGCAGTGACAACATGTGGAGATATAAGGCTCTATGAACACTGCAGTGACAACATGTGGAGATGTAAGGCTCTATGAACACTGCAGTGACAACATGTGAAGATGTAAGGCTCTATGAACACTGCAGTGACAACATGTGAAGATGTAAGGCTCTATGAACACTGCAGTGACAACATGTGAAGATGTAAGGCTCTATGAACACTGCAGTGATAACATGTGAAGATGTAAGGCTCTATGAACACTGCAGTGACAACATGTGGAGATGTAAGGCTCTATGAACACTGCAGTGATAACATGTGAAGATGTAAGGCTCTATGAACACTGCAGTGATAACATGTGGAGATGTAAGGCTCTATGAACACTGCAGTGATAACATGTGAAGATGTAAGGCTCTATGAACACTGCAGTGATAACATGTGGAGATGTAAGGCTCTATGAACACTGCAGTGATAACATGTGGAGATGTAAGGCTCTATGAACACTGCAGTGACAACATGTGGAGATGTAAGGCTCTATGAACACTGCAGTGACAACATGTGAAGATGTAAGGCTCTATGAACACTGCAGTGACAACAGCTTCAGTGGAAAGATCCTGTTCAAAACTGAAGATAATAAAGAATCTCTGTGGGGAAGAAAGACTCTGACCTCCTCCTGCTTGCCATTGAGACATTGGAATAAATCAATTCCAAGAGATGCACCAAGGAGGATGCTCCTGTGAAGATCCTTTCATGTATACAGAGCAGAGTTTTAAGTTAGAATATTTTTTGATTGCATTTGGTTATACATATGGCCTTGTTTTGTCTGTTTTTGCTTGTTATTCATTTATTTATTCTATATTTTAGTTAGTTTGTTAACAAAAATAAATATATAAGTTGAAAATATCCTACTGTGTTTTTTATTCATTTATTTGTTATTATTATTTTTAATTTCATAAATAATTTTGGCGATGGGTGCCCTTTTTTTTGGTTTGAGCACCTGCCCCCAAAATGTCTGTGCATGTGCCTCAGTATGTTTGATGTTTCACACAGTACGTCTCTACATCATTAATTATACGTAACAAATACCTTCCTGACAGGGAATACTCTAAAGAGAATGTATTACACACGTATACATATAATAGTATCAGCCAAACCATTCAAATACTTGCTTACCAGCAGAGATGAAGTATTGTACACATTTGACCATCAACAGGTCTGTAGACAGACACACAGGGATCTGATTCACGACCTTGAAAAGTAATGCAGTATAGGATTTGTTTAAATTCTTAACAACTTAGTGTAATTAAATGAATATAAGTAAAGCATGGGTCAGTTACTTCACGTCTTAGTTGTGTATAAATCTCTCTGCTCAAACAAGAATACTGGAACTGTTTGTCCACGCCTGACTAATAAAAGTATGTTCATGTTTAACTGACAGCTCACAGTGATGAGGACCAGGTGAGGCCTGCTGGCGTCTGACCTCCATGGAAACACTTTATTACAGCTACATACTGGAACAGAGCATGATGTAGATATCTTTCAGACCCGTACATGTATGTAAATAATAGCTTGTTCACTCAGACATGTTTGCTGTGACGCATCAGATGAATACTCACAACGATATAGATCCTTTAAAAAAGGGCCAACTGCAAGTTTAGCAGGTCATTTAAAACTTAATGTCATCTCACTTATGGTTGTTGGTGAAAAATAAATAACCTTTCGTGAGAAGCCGTCAATCCCTCTAACAATAATAAGGTCATATCTTTTGGAAACAAGAAACATTAAATCTGTTTAATTCAATATGTGGATGCAAAACTCCTGCTATAAACATGGCCGCCGCTAGCTAGCGCACACAACGAGCTAACTTCACAACACGGACCTGCCGAGTGGAGCTCCTCGCTTACCCAGCAGCGGGGGAGAACCATCAGCACACATCTACCCAGCATGCATTGCGCACTGATCGCCAATGATCCAGTGGGCGGAGCCTACAAGATTCAAAGGCAAGTGGGTGGAGCCTAATAGATTCAAAGGCACGAATGCGATGACGACATCAAGTGGTCTATATACAGAACCCGGTCGAGGAGCTCAGTAATGCTACGCTAGCTTTCATTACACAGACTAGCTGTTCATTACACAGACTAGCTGTTCATTACACAGACTAGCTTACATAGACTAGCTGTTCATTACACAGACTAGTTTACATTACACAGACTAGCTTACATATACTAGCTGTTCATTACACAGACTAGCTTACATATACTAGCTGTTCATTACACAGACTAGCTGTTCATTACACAGACTAGCTTACATATACTAGCTGTTCATTACAGAGACTAGCTGTTCATTACACAGACTAGCTTACATATACTAGCTGTTCATTACACAGACTAGCTTACATATACTAGCTGTTCATTACACAGACTAGCTTACATAGACTAGCTGTTCATTACACAGACTAGTTTACATTACACAGACTAGCTTACATATACTAGCTGTTCATTACACAGACTAGCTTACATATACTAGCTGTTCATTACACAGACTAGCTGTTCATTACACAGACTAGCTTACATATACTAGCTGTTCATTACACAGACTAGCTTACATATACTAGCTGTTCATTACACAGACTAGCTTACATAGACTAGCTGTTCATTACACAGACTAGCTGTTCATTACACAGACTAGCTTACATATACTAGCTGTTCATTACACAGACTAGCTTACATATACTAGCTGTTCATTACAGAGACTAGCTGTTCATTACACAGACTAGCTTACATATACTAGCTGTTCATTACACAGACTAGCTGTTCATTACACAGACTAGCTTACATATACTAGCTGTTCATTACACAGACTAGCTGTTCATTACACAGACTAGCTTACATATACTAGCTGTTCATTACACAGACTAGCTGTTCATTACACAGACTAGCTTACATATACTAGCTGTTCATTACACAGACTAGCTGTCCACTACACAGACTCAAGATGACTGAGGGAGGAAGTAAACTGAGGCAGCAGTTGGAGCTGAAATACGACCGAAGGTTAGCCGAGAGGATGACCAGGGCCGAGAACAACAAGAAGGAGAAGGCATTTGCTTTACTGAAGGAAGAGAAACTGGCGCTTGAAGAGAAGTTAAAAGCTACCATGGGAACGGTTAATGAACTTAAAGCGCAGGTCAAAGATGTAGCGGAGAGCAAGAAAGATGAAGTGTTCCACTGGAAGACGAGATTCACTCTCCAGGAGAAGGAAAAGTGTCAGCTTGTAAAAGAAAATGAAACTCTGAAGGCCAAACACCAGACAGATTTACAGAAACAATCCAACAACTGTGATAGAGAGATGTCCGAACAGACAGTAACTCACCAGTCTGACATGTCTAAATGTGAAGCAGACAGAAAGGCCTTGGAGGACCAGGTGCTGGCTCTGGAGGACCAACACCTGGTGGACCAACACATGCATGCACGCCTTGAGGCGTCCCTCCACGCCGCAGAGGAAGACACAAGACGTGTGACCACGCGCCTTCAGGAAGAGACGCTTCAAAAAGAAGATTTACAAAGGATTATAGTCAGGAAGGATAATTTGGCTCAAGTCAATTATACAAAATACTGTAACTTAAAGGATAAATATGAGAAGCGTGAGGAGAGAACCGCAGAGCTGATCACAATGGACGCTCTCAAAGAGAACAACGCTTCGTTAGAAAAGGCTGTCAAGGAGCTAACGAAAGTCGTTCAAACACAAAACAAAGAGGCATCTGTTTTGAAGAACACAGTGAATGATAATGAAGCAATGATTGAGAGGAAGAAAAAAGAAATAGCTATTCTGAAACTGGAGTTCAGAAATGAGCTGAAAAAGGGTCTAGAGGACAAACTAATAGACTCAGAGAACACATGTAAAATGAAAACTGAGGCCTTGAAAAAGGTGGAGAAGGAGAATGCACTCCTGATTAAAAAGGTGTCAGGCCACACCTCCTTAGTCCAAGGCTATAAGATTGAGCAGATGAAGGACAAGGAGAGGGTCCGAGCATTGGAAAACCAGCAGCAGCAGTCCAAGAAGGACCTGCATGGATGCTTCCAGTTGATATCGGACCCTCACTCATTTAAAAAGAGCCTCATCGCTTACTATAGGCGCTACCTGGATGGCGACACCACGGTGCTGGTGCATTCTGAGGACATAACAACCGCGGAGGGGATTAAAAAGGCCGCACAGGCATTCCACAGAGCAGTCCGAACAGACAAGATTAACAAAAGAGATGAAAACAAGGTGATGCTGAAGAAGAAGCAGCAGGAAGACCACAATGTGTCTCAATACATCGACACGATTAACCAGCAGAGGAGACTGATCAAGAGTCTGGAAGAACACAAGAAGCCGCCAAAGCCGGTGATGCAGAAGGTTCCTTCCTGCTTCAAGAATAAACCTCCCGGAGTTGTTCCAGAGGGTTTGGAGGCCAGACAACACGACGACTGTCTGAGAGTCAGCGGTTTACTGCCTGAGCCTTCCTGCTCAGACCTGCCACCGTCCACACGGCCACCTGGGGGGATTCACATCCAGGTGAAGCCGTATGCGCCTGAGGACGTCCTGCCGGAAGTCATCCAACCATGACCCCTCATCTGATGTCATCCAACCCTGACCCCTCATCTGATGTCATCCAACCCTGACCCCTCATCTGATGTCATCCAACCCTGACCACTCAACTGATGTCATCCAACCCTGACCCCTCAACTAATGTCATCCAACCCTGACCCCTCATCTGATGTCATCCAACCCTGACCCCTCAACTAATGTCATCCAACCCCGACCCCTCAACTGATGTCATCCAACCCCGACCCCTCAACTGATGTCATCCAACCCTGACCCCTCATCTAATGTCATCCAACCCTGACCCCTCATCTGAGGTCATCCAACCCTGACCCCTCAATGGATGTCATCCAACCCCGACCCCTCAACGGATGTCATCCAACCCCGACCCCTCAATTGAGGTCATCCAACCCTGACCCCTCATCTGATGTCATCCAACCCTGACCCCTCATCTGATGTCATCCAACCCTGACCCCTCAACTAATGTCATCCAACCCTGACCCCTCATCTGATGTCATCCAACCCTGACCCCTCATCTGATGTCATCCAACCCTGACCCCTCATCTGATGTCATCCAACCCTGACCCCTCATCTGATGTCATCCAACCCTGACCCCTCATCTGATGTCATCCAACCCTGACCCCTCAACTGATGTCATCCAACCCCGACCCCTCAACTGATGTCATCCAACCCCGACCCCTCAACTGATGTCATCCAACCCTGACCCCTCAATGGATGTCATCCAACCCCGACCCCTCAACGGATGTCATCCAACCCCGACCCCTCAACGGATGTCATCCAACCCTGACCCCTCAATGGATGTCATCCAACCCCGACCCCTCAACGGATGTCATCCAACCCCGACCCCTCAACGGATGTCATCCAACCCTGACCCCTCAATGGATGTCATCCAACCCCGACCCCTCAACGGATGTCATCCAACCCCGACCCCTCAACGGATGTCATCCAACCCTGACCCCTCAATGGATGTCATCCAACCCCGACCCCTCAATTGAGGTCATCCAACCCTGACCCCTCAACTAATGTCATCCAACCCTGACCCCTCAACCCCTCAAACCCCTCAACCTCAACCTCGACCCTCCAGCTCAGTGCGGTGATCGTGTGAGCAACATCTTTGTGGGTTTCCTCCGAGTGATTCGGTTGCCCCACACACATTTCATCAATATTTACTCGTGATGATTAAATAAAAACATGATAAAATGAACAAATCTTTGACTTTTTTCTCCTCTACATGCTAAAAAAGCATTTTGGCTGGCTGGTACATTTACTATAGTGTAACATGTATTTTGAACGATATCAGAATCAGAATCAGAATAATTTATTGCCAAGTAAGTTTACACATACAAGGAATTGGTCCTGGCGGGAGGCGCAACACATTTAACAAAAAACATTTGCCGATGAACATGAAACAGAGCAATAAAAAGGGAGCATGAATATTTACAATTGGGTGTATTAAATATTTACAGTTGGATCTACAGAGAATACAAATGAACGTTAAAATTAAATATTAAAATAAGTAAAGTGCACGGAATGAGGTGATTGATTGTGTGAAGGTGACAAGTGTAAACAGGGTTAGGGTTAAGGGCTAAGTAACAGGGTGAGAGTCCACAACCATCTCCACTGTCTTCAGAGCGTTGAGCTCCAGGTGTTTTTGGCTGCACCTTTATTAGATCCATTTATTAGATCCATTCATGTTAAGATAAACTGAGACAATCGGGTAGCAAGGCATGACCGCGATAATCAAGGCGAAGGCGGTCCTTTGCGAAGAAGACTGTTGAGAAGATGAACGTGTGTTTGCTCAAGGTAAGCAGGAATCCATTGTCATCTAGATGCAAAAAAGACATGTGCATGAATGTCTTCAGCTGTTAGCTAGCTATCTCGTTGTTCTGGGCTATTTGTTATTTAGGGTTATTTTTGACCAGACTTAAAAAGCCGACAGTCGCCATGTGCATAGCAAATTAAGCTGCGTTAGCGTTAGCTAACATTAAGTTGTTAGCTTTTTTGCAACCTGTCAATGGTCTGGAAAGGCCACCTCTCCCATCCAACTCCCCACCGGCACTGAGGATCTGGAAGGGGATGTGAGTCGGCTCTTTCAGAGACAGAAGATCAGGAAGGCTCCGGCCAGACGGTGTGTCCCCTTCCTGCCTGAAAGTCTGTGCTGACCAGCTGGCCCCCATCTTCACGGAGATCTTCAACCGATCACTGGAGCTATGTGAAGTCCCTTCCTGCTTCAAGCGCTCCTTGATCATACCGGTCCCCAAGAAATCCTCCATCACAGGATTAAATGAACACTACCCCCCCTCACCATACACAACACTGGTGGAGTCCTTCAGGTTTCTTTAGTTAGTTAGAAATGTTATAACATTTTATAAAAATGTAAGCTTTATTATATGAAGTGCTCAGTATCTCACATGTTACCTCTGCACAGACACACTACCTCATCTCATCTGTCTCTAATTATAGTATTGCCCTTTTTTGAAAATATCCAATTCAGTCATGTATCTCTATTTTTTGGAGTGTTTACAATGTTCTTGTTCATATCGAAAATGTATGAACCTGT
The DNA here is from genome assembly GCA_038501785.1 of Myoxocephalus aenaeus. Lineage (NCBI taxonomy): Eukaryota > Metazoa > Chordata > Actinopteri > Perciformes > Cottidae > Myoxocephalus > Myoxocephalus aenaeus. The sequence continues at coordinate 203,187 of JBAMJR010000166.1, forward strand.
TGTAATTATACAGTAACCACACCTCCTGTCTGTCAGGTTGAACAATGTACAGGAAACCGTGCTCAGATTTCAGTTTAAATCATTTGATTCTCTTCTTCCCTTCAGTGAATTCTGTATATTTTTTTATATTTGGGTGTGTTGAGATGTACTTGTACGAATGTTTCAGTCTGTGTATATTTTCTCCAAATAAATGTTATATATTTTGAACAGAAGTAAGAATTATTGATCATTTATTTTTTATAAAGCAAGCACACTTTCAATTATCAGTCAAAATAATGTTTATATGCAAGTTGAAACACATTTGGAATGTAAGTCCTCTTAACTTGAAATGGCAAGTTGTTTACATGGTGAAGTTATTTTAACTTGTAACTGTGAGTTACATAAAATCACAAATGTGCGTTTGTTTGACTAGCTAAGGAAAGTTTTCTTGAACTGATAATGTAAACACACTTTCTTTTTCCGAAAGTCCTTCCTTCCCGCTGCTGTCAGGCTGCATAACAAGCTGAGCTCACAGTAGACCACAAACACTTCAATCACTTCAATCACTTTTGGCCACTTTAATTACGTTCAGCGTTGGAAATACACGACGGCAAAACGTCCCCTAAGAATTATAATGTTGCCCCTGATATCACGAGGAGGGGCAAAGAATGCCCCCATAATTCCCTCAGATAATTATGATAATTTAATGAACTTGTCAAAGGCTCGCTTAACAGTTAGCTATCTTATTACACACATACAGTACAAGGATGTATCTGAAGAGGCTCACTTGTGTTTAGTTGTTATTACATTGTGTGTTTTTATCCCCTAATAGAAATGAGGACACAGCGCCACAGCATCCTGCACTGCATCCGGTCGCTGCTGATCTCAGGCCTCCATAACTTATAGGTATAGTTTATAGGTATTAGTTATCGGTAAGCCTCCATAACTTATAGGTATAGTTTATAGGTATTAGTTATCGGTAAGCCTCCATAACTTATAGGTATAGTTTATAGGTATTAGTTATCAGGTAAGCCTCCATAACTTATAGGTATAGTTTATAGGTATTAGTTATCAGGTAAGCCTCCATAACTTATAGGTATAGTTTATAGGTATTAGTTATCAGGTAAGCCTCCATAACTTATAGGTATAGTTTGTAGGTATTAGTTATCGGTAAGCCTCCATAACTTATAGGTATTAGTTATCAGTTAAACCTCCATAACTTATAGGTATAGTTTATAGGTATTAGTTATCAGGTAAGCCTCCATAACTTATAGGTATAGTTTATAGGTATTAGTTATCAGTTAAACCTCCATAACTTATAGGTATAGTTTATAGGTATTAGTTATCAGGTAAGCCTCCATAACTTATAGGTATTAGTTATCGGTAAGCCTCCATAACTTATAGGTATAGTTTATAGGTATTAGTTATCAGGTAAGCCTCCATAACTTATAGGTATAGTTTATAGGTATTAGTTATCAGTTAAACCTCCATAACTTATAGGTATTAGTTATCAGTTAAACCTCCATAACTTATAGGTATTAGTTATCGGTAAACCTCCATAACTTATAGGTATAGTTTATAGGTATTAGTTATCAGTTAAACCTCCATAACTTATAGGTATAGTTTATAGGTATTAGTTATCAGTTAAACCTCCATAATTTACAGGTATTAGTTATCGGTAAGCCTCCATAACTTATAGGTATTAGTTATCGGTAAACCTCCATAACTTATAGGTATTAGTTATCAGTTAAACCTCCATAACTTATAGGTATTAGTTATCGGTAAACCTCCATAGTTTATAGGTATAGTTATCGGTAAGCCTCCATAACTTATAGGTATAGTTATCGGTAAACCTCCATAACTTACAGGTATTAGTTATATTCATACAATTAGACATTCTTCATAATAATATCCCTTATTAATTATCATATTTCATGCATTCATAATGTACACAATAAACCTCACACTGTACAAGTTTAAGCTTAAAAAACACTACAGTAACAAAATCTATAAATATATATATATATATATATATATATATATATATACATGTCCTAAAAGATATATATATATATATATATGTCCTAAAAATATATATACATGTTCTAAAAGACATGTACATGTCCTACCCTGACACGTTCATCATCTGGTCAATATAAATACATTTAAATACTTTCATATACTTGTTTTTATTTCGTCTGTATACTTATTATTGCTATTGTATTCTTCTTTAGTGTTTATTTATATTATTTTATTACTATGTCTCTGTGTGCTGCTGTAATCCTCAATGTCCCCACTGACTAATAAAGGATTATCTTATCTTATTTTATCTTATCTTAATTTAGTGGATCAAGTTTAAACAACAAGTTCACTCAACTCTGACAACTTGAAACATACGTAGTAGTGACATCACATTTATGAACTTTAATTATTATGTTAATAACTAGAACGTAGTAGTGACATCACATTTATGAACTTTAATTATTATGTTAATAACTAGAACGTAGTAGTGACATCACATTTATGAACTTTAATTATTATGTTAATAACTAGAACGTAGTAGTGACATCACATTTATGAACTTTAATTATGTTAATAACTAGAACGTAGTAGTGACATCACATTTATGAACTTTAATTATTATGTTAATAACTAGAACGTAGTAGTGACATCACATTTATGAACTTTAATTATTATGTTAATAACTAGAACGTAGTAGTGACATCACATTTATGAACTTTAATTATTATGTTAATAACTAGAACGTAGTAGTGACATCACATTTATGAACTTTAATTATGTTAATAACTAGAACGTAGTAGTGACATCACATTTATGAACTTTAATTATGTTAATAACTAGAACGTAGTAGTGACATCACATTTATGAACTTTAATTATTATGTTAATAACTAGAACGTAGTAGTGACATCACATTTATGAACTTTAATTATTATGTTAATAACTAGAACGTAGTAGTGACATCACATTTATGAACTTTAATTATTATGTTAATAACTAGAACGTAGTAGTGACATCACATTTATGAACTTTAATTATTATGTTAATAACTAGAACGTAGTAGTGACATCACATTTATGAACTTTAATTATTATGTTAATAACTAGAACGTAGTAGTGACATCACATTTATGAACTTTAATTATGTTAATAACTAGAACGTAGTAGTGACATCACATTTATGAACTTTAATTATGTTAATAACTAGAACGTAGTAGTGACATCACATTTATGAACTTTAATTATGTTAATAACTAGAACGTAGTAGTGACATCACATTTATGAACTTTAATTATGTTAATAACTAGAACGTAGTAGTGACATCACATTTATGAACTTTAATTATGTTAATAACTAGAACGTAGTAGTGACATCACATTTATGAACTTTAATTATTATGTTAATAACTAGAACGTAGTAGTGACATCACATTTATGAACTTTAATTATTATGTTAATAACTAGAACGTAGTAGTGACATCACATTTATGAACTTTAATTATGTTAATAACTAGAACGTAGTAGTGACATCACATTTATGAACTTTCATTATGTTAATAACTAGAACGTAGTAGTGACATCACATTTATGAACTTTAATTATGTTAATAACTAGAACGTTGTAGTGACATCACATTTATGAACTTTAATTATGTTAATAACTAGAACGTAGTAGTGACATCACATTTATGAACTTTAATTATTATGTTAATAACTAGAACGTAGTAGTGACATCACATTTATGAACTTTAATTATTATGTTAATAACTAGAACGTAGTAGTGACATCACATTTATGAACTTTAATTATGTTAATAACTAGAACGTAGTAGTGACATCACATTTATGAACTTTAATTATTATGTTAATAACTAGAACGTAGTAGTGACATCACATTTATGAACTTTAATTATTATGTTAATAACTAGAACGTAGTAGTGACATCACATTTATGAACTTTAATTATGTTAATAACTAGAACGTAGTAGTGACATCACATTTATGAACTTTCATTATGTTAATAACTAGAACGTAGTAGTGACATCACATTTATGAACTTTAATTATGTTAATAACTAGAACGTTGTAGTGACATCACATTTATGAACTTTAATTATGTTAATAACTAGAACGTAGTAGTGACATCACATTTATGAACTTTAATTATTATGTTAATAACTAGAACGTAGTAGTGACATCACATTTATGAACTTTCATTATTATGTTAATAACTAGAACGTAGTAGTGACATCACATTTATGAACTTTAATTATGTTAATAACTAGAACGTAGTAGTGACATCACATTTATGAACTTTAATTATTATGTTAATAACTAGAACGTTGTAGTGACATCACATTTATGAACTTTAATTATTATGTTAATAACTAGAACGTAGTAGTGACATCACATTTATGAACTTTAATTATTATGTTAATAACTAGAACGTAGTAGTGACATCACATTTATGAACTTTAATTATTATGTTAATAACTAGAACGTAGTAGTGACATCACATTTATGAACTTTCATTATTATGTTAATAACTAGAACGTAGTAGTGACATCACATTTATGAACTTTAATTATGTTAATAACTAGAACGTAGTAGTGACATCACATTTATGAACTTTAATTATGTTAATAACTAGAACGTAGTAGTGACATCACATTTATGAACTTTAATTATGTTAATAACTAGAACGTAGTAGTGACATCACATTTATGAACTTTCATTATGTTAATAACTAGAACGTTGTAGTGACATCACATTTATGAACTTTCATTATTATGTTAATAACTAGAACGTAGTAGTGACATCACATTTATGAACTTTAATTATGTTAATAACTAGAACGTAGTAGTGACATCACATTTATGAACTTTAATTATGTTAATAACTAGAACGTAGTAGTGACATCACATTTATGAACTTTCATTATGTTAATAACTAGAGAGTAGTAGTGACATCACATTTATGAACTTTAATTATGTTAATAACTAGAACGTAGTAGTGACATCACATTTATGAACTTTAATTATTATGTTAATAACTAGAACGTAGTAGTGACATCACATTTATGAACTTTAATTATTATGTTAATAACTAGAACGTAGTAGTGACATCACATTTATGAACTTTAATTATGTTAATAACTAGAACGTAGTAGTGACATCACATTTATGAACTTTAATTATTATGTTAATAACTAGAACGTAGTAGTGACATCACATTTATGAACTTTAATTATTATGTTAATAACTAGAACGTAGTAGTGACATCACATTTATGAACTTTAATTATTATGTTAATAACTAGAACGTAGTAGTGACATCACATTTATGAACTTTAATTATGTTAATAACTAGAACGTAGTAGTGACATCACATTTATGAACTTTAATTATTATGTTAATAACTAGAACGTAGTAGTGACATCACATTTATGAACTTTCATTATGTTAATAACTAGAACGTAGTAGTGACATCACATTTATGAACTTTAATTATTATGTTAATAACTAGAACGTAGTAGTGACATCACATTTATGAACTTTAATTATGTTAATAACTAGAACGTAGTAGTGACATCACATTTATGAACTTTCATTATGTTAATAACTAGAACGTTGTAGTGACATCACATTTATGAACTTTCATTATGTTAATAACTAGAACGTTGTAGTGACATCACATTTATGAACTTTAATTATGTTAATAACTAGAACGTAGTAGTGACATCACATTTATGAACTTTAATTATTATGTTAATAACTAGAACGTAGTAGTGACATCACATTTATGAACTTTAATTATGTTAATAACTAGAACGTAGTAGTGACATCACATTTATGAACTTTAATTATGTTAATAACTAGAACGTAGTAGTGACATCACATTTATGAACTTTAATTATGTTAATAACTAGAACGTAGTAGTGACATCACATTTATGAACTTTAATTATTATGTTAATAACTAGAACGTAGTAGTGACATCACATTTATGAACTTTAATTATTATGTTAATAACTAGAACGTAGTAGTGACATCACATTTATGAACTTTAATTATTATGTTAATAACTAGAACGTAGTAGTGACATCACATTTATGAACTTTAATTATTATGTTAATAACTAGAACGTAGTAGTGACATCACATTTATGAACTTTAATTATTATGTTAATAACTAGAACGTAGTAGTGACATCACATTTATGAACTTTAATTATTATGTTAATAACTAGAACGTAGTAGTGACATCACATTTATGAACTTTAATTATGTTAATAACTAGAACGTAGTAGTGACATCACATTTATGAACTTTAATTATGTTAATAACTAGAACGTAGTAGTGACATCACATTTATGAACTTTCATTATTATGTTAATAACTAGAACGTAGTAGTGACATCACATTTATGAACTTTAATTATTATGTTAATAACTAGAACGTAGTAGTGACATCACATTTATGAACTTTAATTATTATGTTAATAACTAGAACGTAGTAGTGACATCACATTTATGAACTTTAATTATGTTAATAACTAGAACGTAGTAGTGACATCACATTTATGAACTTTAATTATGTTAATAACTAGAACGTAGTAGTGACATCACATTTATGAACTTTCATTATGTTAATAACTAGAACGTAGTAGTGACATCACATTTATGAACTTTAATTATGTTAATAACTAGAACGTTGTAGTGACATCACATTTATGAACTTTAATTATGTTAATAACTAGAACGTAGTAGTGACATCACATTTATGAACTTTAATTATGTTAATAACTAGAACGTAGTAGTGACATCACATTTATGAACTTTCATTATTATGTTAATAACTAGAACGTAGTAGTGACATCACATTTATGAACTTTCATTATTATGTTAATAACTAGAACGTAGTAGTGACATCACATTTATGAACTTTAATTATGTTAATAACTAGAACGTAGTAGTGACATCACATTTATGAACTTTCATTATTATGTTAATAACTAGAACGTAGTAGTGACATCACATTTATGAACTTTAATTATGTTAATAACTAGAACGTAGTAGTGACATCACATTTATAACTTTCATTATTATGTTAATAACTAGAACGTAGTAGTGACATCACATTTATAACTTTCATTATGTTAATAACTAGAACGTTGTAGTGACATCACATTTATGAACTTTAATTATTATGTTAATAACTAGAACGTAGTAGTGACATCACATTTATGAACTTTAATTATGTTAATAACTAGAACGTAGTAGTGACATCACATTTATGAACTTTAATTATGTTAATAACTAGAACGTAGTAGTGACATCACATTTATGAACTTTAATTATGTTAATAACTAGAACGTAGTAGTGACATCACATTTATGAACTTTAATTATGTTAATAACTAGAACGTAGTAGTGACATCACATTTATGAACTTTAATTATTATGTTAATAACTAGAACGTAGTAGTGACATCACATTTATGAACTTTAATTATTATGTTAATAACTAGAACGTAGTAGTGACATCACATTTATGAACTTTAATTATTATGTTAATAACTAGAACGTAGTAGTGACATCACATTTATGAACTTTAATTATTATGTTAATAACTAGAACGTAGTAGTGACATCACATTTATGAACTTTAATTATGTTAATAACTAGAACGTAGTAGTGACATCACATTTATGAACTTTAATTATTATGTTAATAACTAGAACGTAGTAGTGACATCACATTTATGAACTTTCATTATGTTAATAACTAGAACGTAGTAGTGACATCACATTTATGAACTTTCATTATGTTAATAACTAGAACGTAGTAGTGACATCACATTTATGAACTTTAATTATGTTAATAACTAGAACGTAGTAGTGACATCACATTTATGAACTTTAATTATGTTAATAACTAGAACGTAGTAGTGACATCACATTTATGAACTTTCATTATGTTAATAACTAGAACGTAGTAGTGACATCACATTTATGAACTTTAATTATGTTAATAACTAGAACGTAGTAGTGACATCACATTTATGAACTTTAATTATGTTAATAACTAGAACGTAGTAGTGACATCACATTTATGAACTTTAATTATTATGTTAATAACTAGAACGTAGTAGTGACATCACATTTATGAACTTTCATTATGTTAATAACTAGAACGTAGTAGTGACATCACATTTATGAACTTTAATTATGTTAATAACTAGAACGTAGTAGTGACATCACATTTATGAACTTTAATTATGTTAATAACTAGAACGTAGTAGTGACATCACATTTATGAACTTTAATTATTATGTTAATAACTAGAACGTAGTAGTGACATCACATTTATGAACTTTAATTATGTTAATAACTAGAACGTAGTAGTGACATCACATTTATGAACTTTAATTATGTTAATAACTAGAACGTTGTAGTGACATCACATTTATGAACTTTCATTATGTTAATAACTAGAACGTTGTAGTGACATCACATTTATGAACTTTCATTATGTTAATAACTAGAACGTTGTAGTGACATCACATTTATGAACTTTAATTATGTTAATAACTAGAACGTAGTAGTGACATCACATTTATGAACTTTAATTATGTTAATAACTAGAACGTAGTAGTGACATCACATTTATGAACTTTAATTATGTTAATAACTAGAACGTAGTAGTGACATCACATTTATGAACTTTAATTATTATGTTAATAACTAGAACGTAGTAGTGACATCACATTTATGAACTTTAATTATTATGTTAATAACTAGAACGTAGTAGTGACATCACATTTATGAACTTTAATTATTATGTTAATAACTAGAACGTAGTAGTGACATCACATTTATGAACTTTCATTATTATGTTAATAACTAGAGAGTAGTAGTGACATCACATTTATGAACTTTAATTATTATGTTAATAACTAGAACGTAGTAGTGACATCACATTTATGAACTTTCATTATGTTAATAACTAGAACGTAGTAGTGACATCACATTTATGAACTTTCATTATTATGTTAATAACTAGAACGTAGTAGTGACATCACATTTATGAACTTTCATTATTATGTTAATAACTAGAACGTAGTAGTGACATCACATTTATGAACTTTAATTATGTTAATAACTAGAACGTAGTAGTGACATCACATTTATGAACTTTAATTATTATGTTAATAACTAGAACGTAGTAGTGACATCACATTTATGAACTTTAATTATGTTAATAACTAGAACGTAGTAGTGACATCACATTTATAACTTTCATTATGTTAATAACTAGAACGTTGTAGTGACATCACATTTATGAACTTTAATTATGTTAATAACTAGAACGTAGTAGTGACATCACATTTATGAACTTTCATTATGTTAATAACTAGAACGTAGTAGTGACATCACATTTATGAACTTTCATTATGTTAATAACTAGAACGTAGTAGTGACATCACATTTATGAACTTTAATTATGTTAATAACTAGAACGTAGTAGTGACATCACATTTATGAACTTTAATTATTATGTTAATAACTAGAACGTAGTAGTGACATCACATTTATGAACTTTAATTATGTTAATAACTAGAATGTAGTAGTGACATCACATTTATGAACTTTAATTATTATGTTAATAACTAGAACGTAGTAGTGACATCACATTTATAACTTTCATTATGTTAATAACTAGAATGTAGTAGTGACATCACATTTATGAACTTTCATTATTATGTTAATAACTAGAACGTAGTAGTGACATCACATTTATGAACTTTAATTATGTTAATAACTAGAATGTAGTAGTGACATCACATTTATGAACTTTCATTATTATGTTAATAACTAGAACGTAGTAGTGACATCACATTTATAACTTTCATTATTATGTTAATAACTAGAACGTAGTAGTGACATCACATTTATGAACTTTAATTATGTTAATAACTAGAACGTAGTAGTGACATCACATTTATGAACTTTAATTATTATGTTAATAACTAGAACGTAGTAGTGACATCACATTTATGAACTTTAATTATTATGTTAATAACTAGAATGTAGTAGTGACATCACATTTATAACTTTCATTATTATGTTAATAACTAGAACGTAGTAGTGACATCACATTTATGAACTTTAATTATTATGTTAATAACTAGAATGTAGTAGTGACATCACATTTATAACTTTCATTATAATGTTGAATCAAAGGACATTTCAAGTGAACTCTTTGAAGGCAGCAGCTGGTTTAAAGGTCTTGGTGATATCAGCCAACACGAAACAAGCTAGTTAGAAATATTCCCTTTTACACTCAATAAACCCCAAAGTGCATCTTAAGGACACGTTACCACCCATCATGTTAGAACTTTAACATTAAAAGAAGGTTGGGAATAAAGCGCGTCCTGAACGCAGCATTGAGTGAATAGACGGCACTCTGCAGCATTAAGAATCCCCTTCAAAATAAAAGCACAGGATTGTCTTTGGCGCCGTCGCTTGGCGGCCCGGTTCGGCCCGCGGGCCTCGAGTTTGACACCAGAGCTCGAAAATAACACAAAGACAATTTTGTATAAAAACAAACTTTATTTCTTCAGCCCAATTTATTTTAAAAGTTTTAATTTGTAAATTGTTTGAAAGAGCCAAATAAAAAAGTTGACAAATTAATGAGTTAATCAAAAAATAGCTTCACCTGATTAGAAACATATTTACATATTAATCCAGAAATGTTAATAAACACGACGAACAAACTTCAAAGGAAAACTTTTCCCTCATCTGCAGAACGTTAAACTTGTTGATGAAGACTACAAAACATTAATAACAATATGAATAATAAACAAAAACATCATCAAGGAGAAAACTGTATGAAAAACAAACTTGATATGAAACTTTCTGTGAAGTTGAACTTCATCATTCTTGTTCTTCTTCTTCATGTGATGAGCTGTGAGGAGACAGAGAGAAGCATGACGCAACAACAACAGAAGAAGAAGTTTGTGACGTTTAATACATAAAATCTTCTCCACAAAAAAAACGCTTAGATATTTTCTAACAAGTATTTTAATGATATAATTGTCTACACAAGTCAATAATAATAATAATAATAATAATAATAATAATAATAATAATAGTATTCAGTTCACTATCAAAGACTACAAAGAAATATAGAAACATCAATTCTTTTTAAAGTGGAACTGAAGTGAATTTATGACATTTATTGCTTCCAAAATAATGATTGAAATGATCAGAATTAAATAACAGGAAGTGACCATAAACTTTTTACTCCAGCGCCCTCTGCTGGAGAACAGCAGGAACTGCACGGGTCAACTTCTATACACTCCACAGCAACTTAATATCATGTTCTATATCTATGAATTATACTTTTTTTTTATCATGTAACTAATTTATTTGTCATAATCCCATCTCTGACCTCCTGGCTATCAGCTGGACATAGACACCCCCCATGTTAACCCTGGACATAGACACCCCCCATGTTGACCCTGGACATAGACACCCCCCCCCCCATGTTAACCCTGGACATAGACACCCCCCCCCATGTTAACCCTGGACATAGACACCCCCCCCCCCCATGTTAACCCTGGACATAGACACCCCCCCCCCCCCATGTTAACCCTGGACATAGACACCCCCCCCCCCCCATGTTAACCCTGGACATAGACACCCCCCCCCCCATGTTAACCCTGGACATAGACACCCCCCCCCCCATGTTAACCCTGGACATAGACACCCCCCCCCCCCCCATGTTAACCCTGGACATAGACACCCCCCCCCCCCCCCCATGTTAACCCTGGACATAGACACCCCCCCCCATGTTAACCCTGGACATAGACACCCCCCCCATGTTAACCCTGGACATAGACACCCCCCCCCCCCATGTTAACCCTGGACATAGACACACCCACCCTTCACGTGTGTGTGTGTGTGTGTGTGTGTGTGTGTGTGTGTGTGTGTGTGTGTGTGTGTGCGTGCGTGCGCTCACAGATTTGACGGTCTGTTTGATGTAGTCCTTCTTGCTGGTCAGGTCGTGGTGCGGGTAAGTGTCAAACACCTGAAACACCATGAAGGAGTCATTAAGAATACACAATACAATAGTGTGTGTGTGTGTGTGTGTGTGTGTGTGTGTGTGTGTGTGTGTGTGTGTGTGTGTGTGTGTGTGTGTGTGTGTGTGTGTGCTCACCCTCTGACAGATCTGCTTCATGGTCATCTCCTCCAGGTCCGCCTCCTTCAGCAGCTGCTTCACCGTCTCCTTCAGCTGCTCGTCGCCTGGAGACTTCTTCACCATCTTGATGAGCGGCTCGTCGTCGCTGTCCTCCGCTGCAGGAAGGACACCATGTCCCATGATGCATCAGGATCAAGGGAAGCTCTTAAAGCTACAGGCTCATTTAATAAGTGATCTCACCTGTGTTGGTGTTTTTGCTGCTGCTGCTGCTGTCGGCCTTCTTGGTTTTGGCGGCCGGTTTGACCGGAGCCGGTTTCTTCTTTGTGGACTGAACAACAAGAACAACAACAACATCAAACAACAACATCATCAACATCAAACAACAACAACAACATCAAACAACAACAACATCATCAACATCACAAACATCACAAGACTTTAACTTTAAGAGAGTTTAAGATTTCGAAAGTTTCTACAAGGAGTTTCATGTAGTGTTGGTTCTAGCGCCCCCTGTGGACTAAAGAGGTAGTGTTGGTTCTAGCGCCCCCTGTGGACTAAAGAGGTAGTGTTGGTTCTGGCGCCCCCTGTGGACTAAAGAGGTAGTGTTGGTTCTAGTGCCCCCTGTGGACTAAAGAGGTAGTGTTGGTTCTAGTGCCCCCTGTGGACTAAAGAGGTAGTGTTGGTTCTGGCGCCCCCTGTGGACTAAAGAGGTAGTGTTGGTTCTAGCGCCCCCTGTGGACTAAAGAGGTAGTGTTGGTTCTGGCGCCCCCTGTGGACTAAAGAGGTAGTGTTGGTTCTAGTGCCCCCTGTGGACTAAAGAGGTAGTGTTGGTTCTAGTGCCCCCTGTGGACTAAAGAGGTAGTGTTGGTTCTAGCGCCCCCTGTGGACTAAAGAGGTAGTGTTGGTTCTGGCGCCCCCTGTGGACTAAAGAGGTAGTGTTGGTTCTGGCGCCCCCTGTGGACTAAAGAGGTAGTGTTGGTTCTGGTGCCCCCTGTGGACTAAAGAGGTAGTGTTGGTTCTGGTGCCCCCTGTGGACTAAAGAGGTAGTGTTGGTTCTGGCGCCCCCTGTGGACTAAAGAGGTAGTGTTGGTTCTGGCGCCCCCTGTGGACTAAAGAGGTGGTGTTGGTTCTGGCGCCCCCTGTGGACTAAAGAGGTAGTGTTGGTTCTGGCGCCCCCTGTGGACTAAAGAAGTAGTGTTGGTTCTGGCGCCCCCTGTGGACTAAAGAGGTAGTGTTGGTTCTGGTGCCCCCTGTGGACTAAAGAGGTAGTGTTGGTTCTGGTGCCCCCTGTGGACTAAAGAGGTAGTGTTGGTTCTAGCGCCCCCTGTGGACTAAAGAGGTAGTGTTGGTTCTAGCGCCCCCTGTGGACTAAAGAGGTAGTGTTGGTTCTGGCGCCCCCTGTGGACTAAAGAGGTAGTGTTGGTTCTGGCGCCCCCTGTGGACTAAAGAGGTAGTGTTGGTTCTGGCGCCCCCTGTGGACTAAAGAGGTAGTGTTGGTTCTAGCGCCCCCTGTGGACTAAAGAGGTAGTGTTGGTTCTAGTGCCCCCTGTGGACTAAAGAGGTAGTGTTGGTTCTAGCGCCCCCTGTGGACTAAAGAGGTAGTGTTGGTTCTAGTGCCCCCTGTGGACTAAAGAGGTAGTGTTGGTTCTAGCGCCCCCTGTGGACTAAAGAGGTAGTGTTGGTTCTAGTACCCCCTGTGGACTAAAGAGGTAGTGTTGGTTCTGGCGCCCCCTGTGGACTAAAGAGGTAGTGTTGGTTCTAGTGCCCCGTTCAGGACCAGGACTACACTGAGACCGGTTCAGGTGAAACAGGTTCCATTAGATCACCTTGTCGTCGGACTCCGACCCCTCTGAAGCGTCCTTCTTGACCCTCTTTCTGGGAGGACCCGTCTTCTTCGTTGGTGTCCTCGGTCGTTTCCCCGGCTTCCCTCTGGACTTTGATCTGGGAGACTGGAACACAACCGTGGAGTAAGAAGTAGGGCTGCGCGGTGAACCACCATGGGTATGAGGTGTATGACAAATTCATACCTGCATTCCCCTTGGTCCTAAGTCCCTCCATGTTAGCTTCCTAACACACTACCAACGCCCAGTTGTGAGCTTGATGACCTCATTGATGATCACATGATCAGGGCTCATCAATGAGGTCATCAATGAGCTCATTGATGACCTCATTGATGATCACATGATCAGGGCTCATCAATGAGGTCATCAATGAGCTCATTGATGACCTTAAAGGTTTGTTGATAATGTGATCACACAAGAATAATAAAGAAATGTGGATTCTTTTCTTCTTTTTCCTCACAAAATAATCAATGAGAGTATTGATAAGAGTATTGATAAGAGTATTAAAGAGTATTAATGAGAGTATTGATAAGAGTATTGATAAGAGTATTAAAGAGTATTAATGAGAGTATTGATGAGAGTTCTAGTCTCAATAGACAGGAAGTGGTTCGTGTTTAACAGTTTATTTTGGGAGAAAATAAAGTTATTTTGATGAAATATCATAAATATTAATATTTGTTGATGTTTTTCTGACAGAAGCGTTCGTTAAACGTGATGCGTTCGAGGACAGTCGTAAAGTCTTTAATCCCTTTTTGGTGTTGCGTAATCAGTGAACCTCACCTCTTCCTCCTCATCCTCCTCTTCCTCTGCAGACTCCTCTGACTTGTCCTCTTTTTCCGACGGCTTGTCCTCCGTATCCGACCCCTCCGCCCCGCCCTTCTCCTCCTCCTCCTCCTCCTCCTCTTCGTCGCTGCTGGAGTCCATGACGATGGCGCTGGACTTGCTCCCCGGTCTGGACTTCTTGGGCCCGGAGCTGCTGGGTCGAGGTTTGCTCTTCTTCTTGGCGCTGGACGAGGAGTCAGCGCCCGACAGCTTCTTCTTCGATTTCCTCTTCTTCCTCACGGGGAGACGCTGCCGGAGGAGGAAGAGGAGGAGGAAGAGGAGGAGGAAGAGGAGGAGGAGACGTCTATTAGAACCACAACTCTCTGCTGCTCCTTCAAATGCAGTAACAACTATTTTAGAGTCTTAAAAACAAACTTTAAGCCCAAACTTTCTGGCGGTTTTAAAAGCACTGAATGCTTCAGACACACAAACAACAACAACAACAACAACAACAACGACGCGCCGCTCACCTTCCCGCTGTTCTTCGGCGCGATGAGGAAGGTGAGGATCCGGTCCACCAGGTCCGAGTGCGTTCCTTTCTTCTCCAAATCCAAAACGCCGCAGACGACCTTCAGCTTGGTGTTGGTGAAGTTAGAGTTCCTGCAGGAGAAGAAAAGACGTCTTCATCGGTTAGTCTACGCTCTTCATCGGGAGAGTCTTCATCAGGAGAGTCTTCATCAGGAGAGTCTTCATCAGGAGAGTCTTCATCAGGAGAGTCTTCATCAGGAGAGTCTTCATCAGGAGAGCCTTCATCGGGAGAGCCTTCATCGGGAGAGTCTTCATCGGGAGAGCCTTCATCGGGAGAGTCTTCATCGGGAGAGTCTTCATCGGGAGAGTCTTCATCAGGAGAGCCTTCATCAGGAGAGTCTTCATCGTTGACGCCTGAAGAGGGAGAACAGAACTTACTTGAGGAGTTTCTCTCGTTTCTTGGAGTACTGCTCGCTGTCGGCGTGGAAAGGAAACCCGTTGAAGAGACGCAGGTTCTTCTTCAGCGACGCCACCTGGGGAGAACATGATGCGTTCAGGGTCCGCTCAGTGAACACGAGTACTGGCTGAAGGTACATGATGACGTTCTCGTGATGCGTTCAGGCTCTGCTCAGTGAACATGAGTACTGGCTGAAGGTACATGATGACGTTCTCGTGATGCGTTCAGGCTCTGCTCAGTGAACATGAGTACTGGCTGAAGGTAAATGATAACGTTCTCATGATGCGTTCAGGCTCTGCTCAGTGAACACGAGTACTGGCTGAAGGTACATGATGACGTTCTCATGATGCGTTCAGGCTCCACTCAGTGAACATGAGTACTGGCTGAAGGTACATGATGACGTTCTCATGATGCGTTCAGGCTCCGCTCAGTGAACACGAGTACTGGCTGAAGGTACATGATGACGTTTTCATGGTGCGTTCAGGCTCCGCTCAGTGAACACGAGTACTGGCTGAAGGTAATGATAACGTTCTCATGATGCGTTCAGGCTCTACTCAGTGAACATGAGTACTGGCTGAAGGTACATGATGACGTTCTCATGATGCGTTCAGGCTCCGCTCAGTGAACACGAGTACTGGCTGAAGGTACATGATGACGTTCTCATGGTGCGTTCAGGCTCCGCTCAGTGAACACGAGTACTGGCTGAAGGTACATGATGACGTTCTCGTGATGCGTTCAGGCTCTGCTCAGTGAACATGAGTACTGGCTGAAGGTACATGATGACGTTCTCATGATGCGTTCAGGCTCTGCTCAGTGAACACGAGTACTGGCTGAAGGTACATGATGACGGTCTCATGATGCGTTCAGGCTCTGCTCAGTGAACACGAGTACTGGCTGAAGGTAAATGATGACGGTCTCATGATGCGTTCAGGCTCTGCTCAGTGAACATGAGTACTGGCTGAAGGTACATGATGACGTTCTCATGATGCGTTCAGGCTCTACTCAGTGAACATGAGTACTGGCTGAAGGTACATGATGACGTTCTCATGATGCGTTCAGGCTCCGCTCAGTGAACACGAGTACTGGCTGAAGGTACATGATGACGTTCTCATGGTGCGTTCAGGCTCCGCTCAGTGAACACGAGTACTGGCTGAAGGTACATGATGACGTTCTCGTGATGCGTTCAGGCTCTGCTCAGTGAACATGAGTACTGGCTGAAGGTACATGATGACGTTCTCATGATGCGTTCAGGCTCTGCTCAGTGAACACGAGTACTGGCTGAAGGTACATGATGACGGTCTCATGATGCGTTCAGGCTCTGCTCAGTGAACACGAGTACTGGCTGAAGGTAAATGATGACGTTCTCGTGATGCGTTCAGGCTCTGCTCAGTGAACACGAGTACTGGCTGAAGGTACATGATAACGTTCTCGTGATGCGTTCAGGCTCTGCTCAGTGAACACGAGTACTGGCTGAAGGTACATGATAACGTTCTCATGATGCGTTCAGGCTCCGCTCAGTGAACACGAGTACTGGCTGAAGGTACATGATGACGTTCTCGTGATGCGTTCAGGCTCTGCTCAGTGAACACGAGTACTGGCTGAAGGTACATGATGACGTTCTCGTGATGCGTTCAGGCTCCGCTCAGTGAACATGAGTACTGGCTGAAGGTACATGATGACGTTCTCATGATGCGTTCAGGCTCTGCTCAGTGAACACGAGTACTGGCTGAAGGTACATGATGACGTTCTCGTGATGCGTTCAGGCTCCGCTCAGTGAACATGAGTACTGGCTGAAGGTACATGATGACGTTCTCGTGATGCGTTCAGGCTCTGCTCAGTGAACACGAGTACTGGCTGAAGGTACATGATGACGTTCTCATGATGCGTTCAGGCTCCGCTCAGTGAACACGAGTACTGGCTGAAGGTACATGATGACGTTCTCATGGTGCGTTCAGGCTCCGCTCAGTGAACACGAGTACTGGCTGAAGGTAAATGATGACGTTCTCGTGATGCGTTCAGGCTCTACTCAGTGAACATGAGTACTGGCTGAAGGTACATGATGACGGTCTCATGATGCGTTCAGGCTCTGCTCAGTGAACACGAGTACTGGCTGAAGGTAAATGATGACGTTCTCGTGATGCGTTCAGGCTCTGCTCAGTGAACACGAGTACTGGCTGAAGGTACATGATAACGTTCTCGTGATGCGTTCAGGCTCTGCTCAGTGAACACGAGTACTGGCTGAAGGTACATGATAACGTTCTCATGATGCGTTCAGGCTCCGCTCAGTGAACACGAGTACTGGCTGAAGGTACATGATGACGTTCTCGTGATGCGTTCAGGCTCTGCTCAGTGAACACGAGTACTGGCTGAAGGTACATGATGACGTTCTCGTGATGCGTTCAGGCTCCGCTCAGTGAACATGAGTACTGGCTGAAGGTACATGATGACGTTCTCATGATGCGTTCAGGCTCTGCTCAGTGAACACGAGTACTGGCTGAAGGTACATGATGACGTTCTCGTGATGCGTTCAGGCTCCGCTCAGTGAACATGAGTACTGGCTGAAGGTACATGATGACGTTCTCGTGATGCGTTCAGGCTCTGCTCAGTGAACACGAGTACTGGCTGAAGGTACATGATGACGTTCTCATGATGCGTTCAGGCTCCGCTCAGTGAACACGAGTACTGGCTGAAGGTACATGATGACGTTCTCATGGTGCGTTCAGGCTCCGCTCAGTGAACACGAGTACTGGCTGAAGGTAAATGATGACGTTCTCGTGATGCGTTCAGGCTCTACTCAGTGAACATGAGTACTGGCTGAAGGTACATGATGACGTTCTCATGATGCGTTCAGGCTCTGCTCAGTGAACACGAGTACTGGCTGAAGGTACATGATGACGGTCTCATGATGCGTTCAGGCTCTGCTCAGTGAACACGAGTACTGGCTGAAGGTAAATGATGACGTTCTCGTGATGCGTTCAGGCTCTGCTCAGTGAACACGAGTACTGGCTGAAGGTACATGATAACGTTCTCGTGATGCGTTCAGGCTCTGCTCAGTGAACACGAGTACTGGCTGAAGGTACATGATAACGTTCTCATGATGCGTTCAGGCTCCGCTCAGTGAACACGAGTACTGGCTGAAGGTACATGATGACGTTCTCGTGATGCGTTCAGGCTCCGCTCAGTGAACATGAGTACTGGCTGAAGGTACATGATGACGTTCTCATGATGCGTTCAGGCTCTGCTCAGTGAACACGAGTACTGGCTGAAGGTACATGATGACGTTCTCATGGTGCGTTCAGGCTCTGCTCAGTGAACACGAGTACTGGCTGAAGGTACATGATGACGTTCTCATGATGCGTTCAGGCTCTGCTCAGTGAACACGAGTACTGGCTGAAGGTACATGATGACGTTCTCGTGATGCGTTCAGGCTCCGCTCAGTGAACATGAGTACTGGCTGAAGGTACATGATGACGTTCTCGTGATGCGTTCAGGCTCTGCTCAGTGAACACGAGTACTGGCTGAAGGTAAATGATGACGTTCTCATGATGCGTTCAGGCTCCGCTCAGTGAACATGAGTACTGGCTGAAGGTAAATGATGACGTTCTCGTGATGCGTTCAGGCTCTACTCAGTGAACATGAGCACTGGCTGAAGGTACATGATGACGTTCTCATGATGCGTTCAGGCTCCGCTCAGTGAACATGAGTACTGGCTGAAGGTACATGATGACGTTCTCGTGATGCGTTCAGGCTCTGCTCAGTGAACACGAGTACTGGCTGAAGGTACATGATGACGTTCTCATGATGCGTTCAGGCTCCGCTCAGTGAACACGAGTACTGGCTGAAGGTACATGATGACGTTCTCATGATGCGTTCAGGCTCTGCTCAGTGAACACGAGTACTGGCTGAAGGTAGATGATAACGTTCTCATGATGCGTTCAGGGTCCGCTCAGTGAACATGAGTACTGGCTGAAGGTACATGATGACGTTCTCATGATGCGTTCAGGCTCTGCTCAGTGAACATGAGTACTGGCTGAAGGTACATGATGACGTTCTCGTGATGCGTTCAGGCTCTACCTTCCCCGGCCGGTCGAACAAGATGGCGTGCAGCGGCTTGAGCTCGGCCGGCTTCATCCTGGTGATCTGATGGTCGGAGCGCGGGATGTCTCCCAGTTTGTCTCCGCTCCCTGAAACCATGGCAACAAACACTGAGTAAACAACAACACAGCTCTTCACGAACGCAGCTGCTGTGATGCCGAAAAATACAAAACACATTGAACTCACCGTCTCCGACCTTCAGCTTCTCCTTCTGCTTCGGGGCCTGGAAGTCCAGACGCTCCACCGACTTCTTGGTGCGCTTTCCCTCAAGGATCTCACCTGAACACACAAGTGTATATGTATATATATATATATATATATATATATATATATATATATATATATATATATATATATATATATATATATATATATATACACACACACATACTGTGTTCAGAGTTTAATGCTTTTACACAATCTGGTGAAAGTACACGTTTTATTTGAGGAGACATTTTAAAAGATGAAGAGAATAATAAAACATGTTGATGACATCATGTTTCTGGCTTCACGTGTCACTTGTGATGTGTTCAGGGCCCGTCAGAAAGATGAGACTGACAATAACCTGCCTGCTGCCATGGCCCTTCTGATGCCCCTCCTCTCTACCGCCTTCTGCTTCATGGATTATCAGGATCATGGACCATGCCTAATACTCATTATATGAATAATTTCTGTCATATTCATGTAATGTGCTGTAACTACGCTATTCATTCTGGTCACATGACATCTATTGCTTCTGTCCATCAGGAGAGGGATCCTCCTCTGTTGCTCTCCTGAAGGGTTCTTCCTGTTTTCCCTGTGAAAGGGTTTTTATATCTTTAGGGGAGTTGTTCCTGATCCGATGTGAGGTCCCGGGACAGGATGTTATGTTACAGACTGTAAAGCCCTCTGAGGATAACTTGTATTTGTGATGTTGGGCTATATAAAATAAACTGAATTGAATAACGACTGCTCTCACAGCTTCTGGCTGTGATGAACGCTCTAGTGTTTGAACACTGCTCCAGTCAGAGGGTCCAGCTCTGCTCACAGGACGGGTCTGGACCGGGTCTGGACCGGGTCTGGACGGGTCTGGACCGGGTCTGGACCGGGTCTGGACGGGTCTGGACCCCAGGTTGAACCTCTAAGCTGTATCTTAGTCTCTGACAGGAAGTAAACATCTCTTTTCACTCTACCAGATATTTTGGAGCTGCTCTTGTTCAGACTGGACTGATCCTGATCCTCCTGGTCCTCCACCTCCGAGTCCATCGCTTCCTCCACCACGTCACTCATAGGAACACCTGACACACACACACACACACACACACACACACACACACACACACACACACACACACGTTAGTATTAGTTAGTTCGCGCAGTTTGAAGCACGCCGATCTGTGACGTGTCTCCTCGTGACGCGGCAGGAAGAAGACCCGCGCGCCGTGAACGCGGCTCTTACCGGATAGGCGCCGTTGTGGTAGAAACCGCGGGTTCCCGCTGCGGGCTGGCGCCGGAGTTTAATCCCGCACGTGCGCCTTCTTCTTCTTCTGATGAACGAGGAGTTTGAATGTGTGTGTGTGTGTGTGTGTTCACTGGTCCTCCGTGATGTCCGGTCTGCTGCTGCTGCAACAACAACAAAACGTTTTGGCGCGCTGTGACGTCACGTCGCGCCTAAAAAAAAGACCCGGTCGCTTTTTCGCGCGTTAAATTCGTCTCACCTGTTCTCCACTTCCACGACCCGTGCCTGGCCCCGCCCCCTTCAAGAGCTCCGGTGCTGCAGGTGAAACCGACCTGAACTCTCTAGAAGCCGGAAAAAACAAAGCGCACCACGTAATGACGTCATGTGAAGCTCTACGCGCGCGTGCCTGGGCGCGTAATCGCGTTTATGGACAAGTTCGCGCCAGTTCGCTGAGCAGCTGCGAGCCGTTTGCCTTGTTGAGGCGCAGCGGCGCGCGTCATCGGTCACGTGCGGGGCGTGAGTCATGATGGCGGTTTCTCTCCGGAGGGGGCGGGGCCACGCCGCTGATTGGATGAAAGGCTGATGACGTGTTTGGTAAATGGCGTGTCCACCGCGCTCATGGCGCGTTACCGCCCTCTGCGGTCTCATGCTGCAGTTACACGCTTTGTTACGTCAAATAAAATAAAATAATAATAATACATACAAACATATAAAATAACAAAATAAATAAAAAATATAATTATTGTTCTCAAGCTTCTTGAAACAATGCAAAAACAAGTTTTTGTTATGTCAAAATAAATAATAATACATACAACATTTAAAATAAATTAAAATATAATTATTGTTCTCAAGCTTCCTGAAAAATGCAAAAACAAAAAGTGAAAAAACA
Source organism: Myoxocephalus aenaeus (assembly GCA_038501785.1). Classification (NCBI taxonomy): domain Eukaryota; kingdom Metazoa; phylum Chordata; class Actinopteri; order Perciformes; family Cottidae; genus Myoxocephalus; species Myoxocephalus aenaeus. The sequence goes on from JBAMJR010000166.1 coordinate 225,389, forward strand.
ATGAGCAAAATAAGAGATACAAAAAACTGACAAAATGATCCAAGATATAAGATATTAAATATATTTGATGATAATAATAATGTATTTATGAAATATTAGCTACAGAAATAAAGAATACAAAGTTGTTAAAAACCTTATTTCCAACGACTTTCAGGCTTTAAGTGTTAAACAGTCCGGTCTTCCTCATCATGTAACGTACAGACATTAATGTGTTAAAACATGAACGTGTTAAAATATAAGTTATGGCTTCAGGATCAACTGAGAGAAACTTCTGCAGAGCAATAAACAAACAATAAGCAATAAACAATAAACATGTTCACTGGATGAGTCAGTTGTTCTTTGTTTCGTCACCATGGAGACGATTTTAAACATTAAACACAGAAAACAATAATTCATCTCACAGTTTATGAGATGATTTACATCAAAGAGAATAAAAACACAACCAGACAGTAAATATTTCTGTAATATTACAGATAATACTATGTTTACATTCATGGTGACGTACATGATTCCTCCTCCTCTTCCTCCTCCTCTTCTTCTCCCTCCTCCTCTTCCTCCTCTTCTTCTCCCTCCTCCTCCTCCTCCTCCTCTTCCTCCTCCTCCTCTTCCTCCTCTTCCTCCTCTTCCTCCTCTTCCTCCTCTTCCTCTACCTCCTCTACCTCCTCCTCCGCCTTTACTTCTGAGGGACCAGCTGGAGCAGACCGGGGTGGACCACCACCTGACTGCATGGATCCTGGACCACCTGACTGCATGGATCCTGGACTACCTCACTGCATGGATCCTGGACTACCTCACTGCATGGATCCTGGACTACCTCACTGCATGGATCCTGGACCACCTGACTGCATGGATCCTGGACTACCTCACTGCATGGATCCTGGACTACCTCACTGCATGGATCCTGGACTACCTCACTGCATGGATCCTGGACTACCTCACTGCATGGATCCTGGACCATCTGACTGCATGGATCCTGGACTACCTCACTGCATGGATCCTGGACTACCTCACTGCATGGATCCTGGACCACCTGACTGCATGGATCCTGGACTACCTCACTGCATGGATCCTGGACTACCTCACTGCATGGATCCTGGACTACCTCACTGCATGGATCCTGGACTACCTCACTGCATGGATCCTGGACTACCTCACTGCATGGATCCTGGACTACCTCACTGCATGGATCCTGGACTACCTCACTGCATGGATCCTGGACTACCTCACTGCATGGATCCTGGACTACCTCACTGCATGGATCCTGGACTACCTCACTGCATGGATCCTGGACTACCTCACTGCATGGATCCTGGACCACCTGACTGCATGGATCCTGGACTACCTCACTGCATGGATCCTGGACCACCTCACCAACCGTCCACAGTATGTGCGGATACAGAGTGTGAGTCAGACTGGGTGTCCTGCAGCACGGGGGCCCCACAGGGAACCGTTCTGGCTCCATTCCTCTTCTCCATTTACACCTCGGACTTCAACCACAACTCTGCCAACTGCCACCTACAAAAGTTCTCTGGCGACTCTGCAATCGTCGGCCTCATCTCCTCTGATGATGACAGGGAATACAGAGAACTGAACCAGGACTTTTTAGGATGGTGCCAGCGGAACCGCCTCCAGATAAACTCCAGTAAGACCAAGGAGCTGGTGGTGGACTTCCGCCGGGGTAAACGCTCTCCTCCGGTACCGGTGAGCATACAGGGACTGGACATTGAGATCGTTAAATCTTATAAGTACCTGGGTGTCTCCTTGAACAACAAACTGGACTGGTCCGACCACGTACACGCACTTATAAAAAGGGACAGAGCAGACTCTTTCTGCTGAGGAGACTGAGGTCTTTTGGGGTGCAGGGAGCACTCCTGAAGACCTTCTTTGACTCTGTGGTGGCATCAGCCATCTTTTATGGAGTGGTCTTCTGGAGCAGCAGCATCACGGCAGCTGACAGGAGGAGACTGGACAAGCTGGTAAAGAAGGCCAGCAGCGTGCTGGGGCGTCCTCTGGATACCGTGGAGGTGGTGGGGGACAGGAGGATGATGACGAAGCTCTCGTCCATGATAAGCCACGCCTCCCACCCCATGCAGGACACTCTAGCAGCGCTGCACAGCTCCTTCAGTCACCGGCTGATTCATCCCCGGTGTCTGAGGGAGAGGAACCGCTGCGGTCAGGCTGCACAACCAGCTGAGCTCCCAGTAGACCACTCTGACAACTGAACACTTGAACTGAACTTGGTCACTTTATCATTCACCTGGTGCAATATTATTACGTATATTACGTATATTACGTGCAATCGTTTAAGTACTTTTCTATTCAGTTTGTATATTAATATTTCTCTACTGTTTTACTGCTCATTTATATTTATTTATATTACTTGTTTCTATTGTATTATTCTTTATTCACTTTTTATTACACAATGCTGCTGTAATCCTGTAATTTCCCCACTGAGGGACTAATAAAGGATTATCTTATTTTATCTTATCTTATCTTATTACTTTATTATTATTACTTTATTAATGCTACTTTATTATTGTTACTTTATTTTTGTTACTTTATTATTACTTTATTATTATTACTTTATTAATGCTACTTTATTATTATTAGTTTATTAATGTTACTTTATTAATGTTACTTTATTATTGTTACTTTATTATTGTTACTTTATTATTACTTTATTATTATTACTTTATTAATGCTACTTTATTATTGTTACTTTATTTTTGTTACTTTATTATTACTTTATTATTATTACTTTATTAATGTTACTTTATTATTATTAGTTTATTAATGTTACTTTATTAATGTTACTTTATTATTGTTACTTTATTATTGTTACTTTATTATTACTTTATTATTATTACTTTATTATTGTTACTTTATTATTGTTACTTTATTATTACTTTATTATTATTACTTTATTAATGCTACTTTATTATTGTTACTTTATTTTTGTTACTTTATTATTACTTTATTATTATTACTTTATTAATGTTACTTTATTATTATTAGTTTATTAATGTTACTTTATTAATGTTACTTTATTATTGTTACTTTATTATTGTTACTTTATTATTACTTTATTATTATTACTTTATTATTGTTACTTTATTATTGTTACTTTATTATTGTTACTTTATTATTACTTTATTATTATTAGTTTATTAATGTTACTTTATTATTACTTTATTATTATAATTTTTATCATTGTTACTTTATTATTATTACTTTATTAATGTTACTTTATTATTGTTACTTTATTATTGTTACGTTATTATTGTTACGTTATTAATGTTACTTTATTAATGTTACTTTATTATTGTTACTTTATTATCATTACTTTATTATTGTTACTTTATTAATGTTACTTTATTATTGTTACTTTATTATTACTTTATTATTATTATTTTATCATTGTTACTTTATTATTATTACTTTATTAATGTTACTTTATTATTGTTACTTTATTATTGTTACGTTATTAATGTTACTTAATTAATGTTACTTTATTAATGTTACTTCACTATTATTACGTTATTAATGTTACTTTATTATTGTTACTTTATTATTACTTTATTATTGTTACTTTATTATTATTACTTTATTATGGTTATTTTATTATTGTTACTTTATTAATGGTACTTTATTATTGTTATTTCATTATTGTTACTTTATTAATGGTACTTTATTATTGTTACGTTATTAATGTTACTTTATTAATGTTACTTTATTAATGTTACTTCACTATTATTACGTTATTAATGTTACTTTATTATTGTTACTTTATTATTACTTTATTATTGTTACTTTATTATTATTACTTTATTATGGTTATTTTATTATTGTTACTTTATTATTATTACTTTATTATTGTTATTTCATTATTGTTACTTTATTAATGGTACTTTATTATTGTTACTTTATTATTGTTACTTCATTATTGTTACTTATTATTGTTATATATTCTTATTATACTTTATTAAGGTTGCTAACGATAGCATAACACTGCTAACGATATCATAATGTTGCTAACGATAGCATAACACTCTGATAGCATCCACAGCCATTGTTTTTTAAAGAATGTATATATATATTCTTTTTTATTTATTTATATATAAATACATATATACATTCTTAAAAAAAAAAATATATATATATAAAAAAGAATATATATAAATATATATATATATATATATATAAATAAATAAATTAAATATATATATATATATATATATATATATATATATATATATATATATATATTCTTTTTTTTAAATATATAATTAAGTCAGTAAGGGAGTCAGGAAGTGAGAGAAGATGAAGAGAATCATCACACTGCATCTTCATCAGTTCTAGTTGCATATATATATATGTATATATATATATATAAAAGCATAATTGACCTCATTTGATTCATTTTGCGATATACCTCACCTGAGTGGCCCAGACTTTTCGTATATTTTTCAGTTTGTCGGTGAAAAAAGTTTGGACACCCTGATGTAGAGGAACCCTGTCCAGGTTGCTAAGATGTGATGCTAAGCTACAGACTGATGCACAGTGACGTCAGTGGTGTCTTATCGAACAGGCCTTCTCATTCCAGTTTGTCTCTGTTGTGTTTCGTCTGAACTCCACAACAGATTTCAGGGGCTGCGTCTTGTCTCCGGAGGTCGTAAAGATTGGAGAAGAGGCAGTCGGCTGGCGAGAATCAGTGAAGTACTGCAGAGATCTGAACATGGAGCTGGTCAGCTTCCCTGAGGCCCAGCACCAGAAGCAGATCTACAGGGAAATCCTCCGGGCCCAGAACGACAGCCTGCACGAGCTGTGGATCGGCATGCGGCGCAGCTCCCAGTCCGGGGAGTGGTACTGGCTGAACAAGGCTCCCGTCAATGACACCGACTGGGAGGACGGGGAGCCCGGCACGGTGAACGACGGCCAGTGTGCCGCCGTGCGTCTGGACAAGAAGGAGGTCTTCGGCTGGAGTGACAAGGACTGCTGTGAGCCCGCCCACCCCGTCTGCTACGGAAAACCATCTTATTGGGGGACGGGGTTCGAAAGTTCAACCCCCGGTCCGTAGATAAATACAGGAAGTAGCTGTAGACAGGAAGTAGCTGTAGACAGGAAGTAGCTGTAGACAGGAAGTAGCTGTGAAAACAGGAAGTAGCTGTAGACAGGACGTAGGGGTGGACAGGACGTAGGGGTGGACAGGAAGTAGCTGTAGACAGGATGTAGGTGAAGACAGGAAGTAGCTGTACACAGGAAGTAGCTGTAGACAGGAAGTGGTGTAGACAGGAAGTGGTGTAGACAGGAAGTAGGTGTAGACAGGAAGTAGGTGTAGACAGGAATTAGGTGTAGACAGGAAGTGGTGTGGACAGGACTTAGGTGTAGACAAGAAGTAGGTGAAAACAGGAAGTAGGTGTGGACAGGACGTAGGTTAAAACAGGAAGTAGGTGTGGACAGGAAGTAGGTGTAGACAGGAAGTAGGTGTAGACAGGAATTAGGTGTAGACAGGAAGTGGTGTGGACTGGATGTAGGTGAAGACAGGAAGTAGGTGTGGACAGGAAGTAGGTGTGGACAGGAAGTAGGTGAAGACAGGAAGTAGCTGTAGATAGGAAGTAGGTGAAGACAGGAAGTAGGTGAAGACAGGAAGTAGGTGCGGACAGGAAGTAGCTGTGAAAACAGGAAGTAGCTGTAGACAGGACGGAGGTGAAGACAGGAAGTAGCTGTAGACAGGAAGTAGCTGTAGACAGGAAGTAGCTGTAGACAGGAAGTGGTGTAGACAGGAAGTAGGTGTAGACAGGAAGTAGGTGTAGACAGGAAGTAGGTGAAAACAGGAAGTAGGTGTGGACAGGATGTAGGTTAAAACAGGAAGTAGGTGTGGACAGGAAGTAGGTGTGGACAGGAAGTAGGTGAAGACAGGAAGTAGGTGTGGACAGGAAGTAGGTGTGGACTGGATGTAGGTGAAGACAGGAAGTAGGTGTGGACAGGAAGTAGATGAAAACTGGAAGTAGGTGTGGACAGGAAGTAGGTGAAAACAGGAAGTAGATGTGGACAGGAAGTAGGTGTGGACAGGAAGTAGGTGTGGACAGGAAGTAGATGAAACAGGAAGTAGGTGTGGACAGGAAGTAGATGAAAACAGGAAGTAGGTGTGGACAGGAAGTAGATGAAAACAGGAAGTAGGTGTGGACAGGAAGTAGGTGAAAACAGGAAGTAGGTGTGTCATGTAGAGTTCTTTCGTCCGCTCTCATATTTAAAAGGGGAAACTAAATAATCAAAGTAGTTGTTTGTGCTTTCAGGTGTGAGAAGTCCGTCAGTCGTCCTCTGAAACTTTGATGTGTCACATGTTTAAGTTTTGAACCTCCTGCATGTCCTTCAATGAACAGACGTCTCGTGCGTTCATCGCTGGTATCTGAAGGTCATTTCTTTAACCTTCAGTCTGCATTCAGGACCTGGAGAAAGAAGCCAGATGTTCTGAAGCTGCTACATTGTGTCCAAACCTTTAAGAACCTTTCAGGTGATTCAAGCTAAACAACTAAAACACATGTGAGTGAACCACAGAGACGAATGTTCAGTGAAACCAAGACGAGGAAGAGGAAGAGGAAGAGGAAGCTTATTCATGGCGGTTACGTTTTTGACGTGTTTTGTAGCTTTAAATCATTAATAAACATGTAGATATTAACATTTTATGAGGTAATAAATCCTGGTTTGAATAGTCCCCAAAAAACTCGGGAGCGGCCCGACGTAGGGAGGTTGAAAGGTCCTGGAGAACGAACACATACTCCGCTGACTCGAGGCTGGACGGGACGTACGACTGTGGAAGGCCGTGCTGCGACCTGGGCACCGGTTTGAAAAGCCTGGCTTTTTCCAGGAGTGTTTCCCGCTGCTGGGTCGCAGACCAAGGGCCTGTGACTTTGGGGATGAACTCCCCCGGGACCCCCAGCGGCTGTCCATGAACCAGCTCGGCAGATGAAGCCTGCAGATCGTAGTAAGTGCTTTATTCTTAAACCTCAACAGACAACAGCCTGAAGAGAGGAGTTCACCATCGATGAGCTTGTTATGTTTTCCTTGTTTAACTTGATGTGGTTGAACTGGTATTTTCCAAATTTATTGCTGGATTCAAAATGTTTGTGTCAGAGTCTGTTTGAGGAACTGAGTTTTTGTAATTTGTATTTCCATGAATCATCTTGACTTTGGGCTGTGGGATTATTAGTGTTGATGTTCTCTTGTTCTTTAATCTTTTGTTTTAATATGTTTCTGTTCGTTGTCTTTCTTTTTCTTGTTTCTGGAATATGATATGATGTTTACTCTTCATCCAAAAGTAGTGATGATGCTATTTCTGCTGACTCATGTATTTCAAGGCAGGACGCCCTCTCTCTCTTCATAAGGATCAGAGTCAGGGTCTCCCAGTGAGCATGTGTTACCTCTACTGGGAGATGTGGGAGAGTGGTGATACTCCAGGTGAGGGAGAGCATGGCCTCATGGTTATGGGATGTATTGGTATGTTGGAGAGATTTATGAGTTTCTGATTAAAAGAAGTCATACGGCAGAAGGAGAGATGAACGGTGAGAAGAAGGAACTTTGTCTCACGGTCGGGTGTTTGAATGGCCAACCATCAACAAGACCAAAACCAGTGAAGTGTGTAATGGTTTCTGTGGTTTGAATGACTTCATCTGTCTGATGATGGTTTATGAATGCATTGAAATCTCCTCTGATTGTTACTGGAGAGTCAGACAGATGGAGAGAGAGAGAAACAGTGTGGAAAAAGGACGAGTCATCATTATTTGGTCCGTAGATGATGCAATAGTGATTGTGTTGTGTGTTGTGATATTTATGATGATTCATCCTCCTTCTGGATCTGTGATGTTGATGCTATGAATACACGCGATATCTGTGTATTAAATGGCTCGTCCTCTTTGCATGGAGTTTGAATGATCCTTCTCTATAGCGCCCCCTCCCTCTGGAATTATCTCCCAAACTCCTCCAGACTGACTTTCCATATTCAAATCACAACTCACAAGCCTCCTCTTCAGAACTGCTTTCATGTGATCATGTGCTCTGTGTGTTTATTGTATGGCTCTTTATGATGATTTCAAACATTTGTAAAGTGTCTTTGAGTATTATGAAAAGAGATCAGAACCCTAACACATGAACTAATATGATCAGAACCCTAACACATGAGCTAATATGATCAGAACCCTAACACATGAACTAATATGATCAGAACCCTAACACATGAACTAATATGATCAGAACCCTAACACATGACCTAATATGATCAGAACCCTAACACATGAACTAATATGATCAGAACCCTAACACATGAACTAATATGATCAGAACCCTAACACATGAACTAATATGATCAGAACCCTAACACATGACCTAATATGATCAGAACCCTAACACATGAACTAATATGATCAGAACCCTAACACATGAACTAATATGATCAGAACCCTAACACATGAACTAATATGATCAGAACCCTAACACATGAGCTAATATGATCAGAACCCTAACACATGAATAATATGATCAGAACCCTAACACATGAACTAATATGATCAGAACCCTAACACATGAACTAATATGATCAGAACCCTAACACATGAACTAATATGATCAGAACCCTAACACATGAACTAATATGATCAGAACCCTAACACATGACCTAATATGATCAGAACCCTAACACATGAACTAATATGATCAGAACCCTAACACATGACCTAATATGATCAGAACCCTAACACATGAACTAATATGATCAGAACCCTAACACATGAGCTAATATGATCAGAACCCTAACACATGAATAATATGATCAGAACCCTAACACATGAACTAATATGATCAGAACCCTAACACATGAACTAATATGATCAGAACCCTAACACATGAACTAATATGATCAGAACCCTAACACATGAACTAATATGATCAGAACCCTAACACATGAACTAATATGATCAGAACCCTAACACATGAGCTAATATGATCAGAACCCTAACACATGAGCTAATATGATCAGAACCCTAACACATGAACTAATATCATCAGAACCCTAACACATGAATAATATGATCAGAACCCTAACACATGAACTAATATGATCAGAACCCTAACACATGAATAATATGATCAGAACCCTAACACATGAACTAATATCATCAGAACCCTAACACATGAATAATATGATCAGAACCCTAACACATGAATAATATGATCAGAACCCTAACACATGAATAATATGATCAGAACCCTAACACATGAATGAATATGATCAGAACTCTAACACATGAATGAATATGATCAGAACTCTAACACATGAATGAATATGATCAGAACCCTAACACATGAATGAATATGATCAGAACCCTAACACATGAACTAATATGATCAGAACCCTAACACATGAACTAATATGATCAGGACCCTAACACATTAACTAATATGATCAGAACCCTAACACATGAACTAATATGATCAGAACCCTAACACATGAACTAATATGATCAGAACCCTAACACATGAACTAATATGATCAGAACCCTAACACATGACTAATATGATCAGAACCCTAACACATGAACTAATATGATCAGAACCCTAACACATGAACTAATATGATCAGAACCCTAACACATGAACTAATATGATCAGAACCCTAACACATGAACTAATATGATCCGTTTACATCAGAGCTTTGGAATGCAGGTGCAGGAAGCCTGGGGGTGAAGCTCCATGGCACAACGGCCTACCACCCGCAGGCTGATGGTTTATGCGAGCGGTTCCATCGCTCTATGGAAGCTGCTCTCCGGGTCAGCCTCAGAGACAGCGGTTGGGAGGACAGGCTCCGTGGGTCATGTTGGGCCTTAGGACAGCCCCCAAGGACGATCTGCAGGCTTCATCTGCCGAGCTGGTTCATGGACAGCCGCTGGGGGTCCCGGGGGAGTTCATCCCCAAAGTCACAGGCCCTTGGTCTGCGACCCAGCAGCGGGAAACACTCCTGGAAAAAGCCAGGCTTTTCAAACCGGTGCCCAGGTCGCAGCACGGCCTTCCACAGTCGTACGTCCCGTCCAGCCTCGAGTCAGCGGAGTATGTGTTCGTTCTCCAGGACCTTTCAACCTCCCTACGTCGGGCCGCTCCGCGTTCTGGAGACCGGAGACAAAACCTGCAAGCTCGACATGAGCTGGAATACGTGTCGGTTGACCGCCTCAAACCGGCGCATCTGGACCTGGACCAGCCGGTGGGGTTGGCTGAACCTCCACGGCGCGGGCGGCCTCGTGCCCTCCCACCTCCCCACGACAAGACCCGGAGGGGTCCTTCAACGGGGGTCCTGAACCGGCCCCAGAGACACGGAGTCGGGCTGGTCGATTGATTCGGGCCCCGAGTTTTTTGGGGACGAGGTGTTCATTATTAGAGTATGAATTATTTATAATGAATCCAGTTCAATTGGTAATCTGTAATAATAAATATTATTTAGATGTTAATTAATTGAACTTTATTTAATGTGACAGTCAGTTGTTGACTACATGCAGATGTTAATACAACTGCTGGCTACTTCAATACATATGGCACAAAATCATATGGCACAGATTTTACATTATTGTGATGTTCCAGACCTTTGCATGAGGAAACGCTCTCTAACTGAACCTCGCTGAGTTGTAGGTGAAGACCCCTGGTCTATATGAACCGAAGACCCTCCTTTTAATCCTTAGGATCTCTAATTCCACCAAAATGAGATTGACAGCACTGTCAGCCAAACGCTCGCTACGATGATTGGCTGATTAAAAAAGGACCCCACGTGTCATAAGTGCTTTATTCTTAAATGTGTAGATGAACTCTGACAGCAGAGTTAGTATTGACCCGGTCTGATCGGCGCCATCCGAGTGGACATTAACAGGTGCATCTCTTTATTGTTTGGGTTCCTTTCCTTTAGTTTCCTCCTCTGCGCTCTCACTCTTCTCTCAGGGCCGCAGCCAACCAGCATCTTCCAGCAGCACAAGGCGTGTCTGGTGGGAAGGAGGAGGACGCTGAGAGCAGCAGGGGGACATTTCAATAATAATTATTGATGTATAAACTCATGTTGAACTATCTTTCTGGGTCAGACCTCTGAACCGTCTGTGGTGACGAGCTCTGTCCATTCAATTGAATTATTCAAGTTTCTGTTTAATAAATGCTGAAAGACATGTAAGTGTTTCACATCATGTGTTTTCTCTACAGGAGATTGATGAGATTCATTTCATTACACTTTGCACTTCCTAAAGCTCCCCCTTCGTTCAGCGTCCCAACAAATCACTGAAGGCCACATCACTACCAGCTGGTCTTAGTTATTGAAATTAAAGTCATTAGGAAAATGATCTCTGCCGAACTTTAGATGAGCTGCAGCTCAACAGTCAGCTCCGGACAGAGAGGAGACGAGAGGAGACGAGAGGAGACGAGAGGAGACGAGAGGACCAGAGAGGAGACGAGAGGAGACGAGAGGAGACGAGAGGAGACGAGAGGAGACAAGAGGACCAGAGAGGAGACGAGAGGACCAGAGAGGAGACGAGAGGAGACGAGAGGACCAGAGAGGAGACGAGAGGAGACGAGAGGAGACGAGAGGAGACGAGAGGACCAGAGAGGAGACGAGGGGACCAGAGAGGAGACGAGGGGACCAGAGAGGAGACGAGAGGACCAGAGAGGAGACAAGGGGACCAGAGAGGAGACGAGAGGACCAGAGAGGAGACGAGGGGACCAGAGAGGAGACGAGAGGACCAGAGAGGAGACGAGAGGACCAGAGAGGAGACGAGGGGACCAGAGAGGAGACGAGGGGACCAGAGAGGAGACAAGAGGACCAGAGAGGAGACGAGGGGACCAGAGAGGAGACGAGAGGACCAGAGAGGAGACGAGAGGAGACGAGAGGAGACAAGAGGACCAGAGAGGAGACGAGGATGGACAAACTTCTGCTGAGCGTCCTCGTTGTGTCAGGCAAGACTTTAATATCTTTATATTCTTTACCATCTTCAACATTATAATAATACAGTTTAATAATGTGTCTCTGTGACATGCCTCTTACTTCTTTCTTCATCTTATTTACTTAAATGTAAAAGGATAATTTGCATTAGTGAGTTAAGTTATTAATATTAAATGTAATCAATATGTTTGTCTACGGCTTAAAATAAATCCAACAATGTGTGTAATTGTTTTATAATATAATACATTCCCTTGTAGAACATTTGGAGATGTATGAGGAGGTTTCGTCAATAGTAGTATTTATTTATGTATTTATTTATCTTATTTTATGTATTTGTTAATCTTATTTTATTTTGTATTACATGTATGATGATGTATATATGTGTTCATATTGTGGCAACCCGGGGGACGTGGAGGCAAGATTCAACAATAAAATAGGAGACTCAGAGACATTAGTACGTTAACAAAAAGTGTCCTTTAATAAACAGGTTTGGGGTGAAGGGGTTAAACTCAACTAAAGATTCCTCCGGTCGGGTCTTCGGTCTCATGAGCAGCTCCTCTGCTCTGTGGGCCGATCAGAGGAGAGAGGGTTAGGACACGGTTTACCTCGGGTCCTAACCTCAGGTTCAGGGGAGCCTCCTAGCCTCCTAGCCTCCTGTCCAGTCTGTCCTTCCTTCCTCCTATTCTGCTTCCCAGCTCTCAGCATATATGCTCCCTCTAATTACCTGATGGGCTGCAGGTGTGTCCAATGCCATGTGCCGATTGGCTGCAGCACCTGCACTGGGAAGTACATTCCCTCCATCACCTCCCCAACCCTGCGCTCTGTCTGCTCCTCCTTTCCTCCTGGTTTGCCACAATATGCACACTACATATACATTTGTTGTCCTGGTCTTCACCGTCACTTGGTGTTTTTATTATGCATATCTCTAAAATCAATAAAGATTTGATGAGTCAGCATGCTGTGTGTCATCAGGGCTGTGTGTCGTCTCATCAGCTGCTGAGCGTCGCTACCATGTTGTTTATGAGCTGAAGAACATGACTGAAGCACAGCGTCACTGCAGAGAGAACCACAAGGACCTGGTGACCATACGAGACCAGGAGGATGTGGACATCCTGGAGGCCATGAACGCAACGCTGGATTCAAGCAAAATGGCCGCCTCCGGCTCTGTGAGTTTCATTACGTCAGTGACAGGCGGTCTGAAGGTTTTACATCCACACAGAGGTGGAAAGTATGCAAATGAACTGCACCTCAGTGTGTACTTGTACTTTACTGAAGTGTTTTAGTTCAATACTTTTTTATGTTTCATTTCAGAGGAACATTTATTTGACTGATTTACTTTAAGGATTAAGATTTTACATTAAAAACATATTTAATGCAACATACTGCTGCTCTGTACTGGATATTTACAGCATTAATATCATCAAACAAACATCCTCCATGTAAATAAATAGTCATGTTGCCTTTGTTAGCACTGTTAGAGCTGTTAGCATCGTTAGCTGTTAGCATCGTTAGCTGTTAGCATCGTTAGCTGCTGGCCATCAGCTCAGCCGTCACCACGTTGTGAGACTCTTAGTCCATTATGAACAGCAGGAGTGATGACAGAAATAAAACCTTTTCATTGTTCATATTACCACCTGAATATTGTTTTAAGACAGACTTGAAATAATTATTCAGACGTATCGTCAGAATCAAGACTGTAAATGAGAAGTACAATTATCTGAAAGTCTATTTCTTTATGTCACAATGAAATATTGCTTTCAGCGAGCCTGGATAGGACTGTACATGGACAGCTGGAGGTGGTCACTGTCAGACACAAGCTTCTACAAACCCGAAGAGACGGAGTTCAGAGGATGGAGGTCTGGACAAGCCGAACAACTACAACGGAGAAGAACTCTGTGCAGTGATGTCTAGAGATGGGACATGGAACGATGTCAGATGTGCCAGGACCTTCAGGTCAGTCTGCTTCGATGTCAAAGGTGAGAATATTAAAGTTACTATGACAAACTTTCATGTAGTGTTGGTTCTAGTGCCCCCTGTGGACTAAAGAGGTAGTGTTGTTCTAGTGCCCCCTGTGGACTAAAGAGGTAGTGTTGGTTCTAGTGCCCCCTGTGGACTAAAGAGGTAGTGTTGTTCTGGTGCCCCCTGTGGACTAAAGAGGTAGTGTTGGTTCTAGCGCCCCCTGTGGACTAAAGAGGTAGTGTTGGTTCTGGTGCCCCCTGTGGACTAAAGTGGTAGTGTTGGTTCTAGTGCCCCCTGTGGACTAAAGTGGTAGTGTTGGTTCTGGCATAATCACTTCATTCTGTGCACTTTATTTTAATTTAAATTCAAATTTTAACTGTAATTTTTATTTTCTGCAGATCCAACTGTAAATATTCATGCTCCCTTTTTATTGCACTCTGTTTTATGTTTATCGTTAAATGTTTTGCACCTCCAGCCAGGACAAGTTCCTTGTTTGTGTCAGGACTACACTGAGGTCTATAGAGGACCAGGACTAGACTGAGGTCTATAGAGGACCAGGACTAGACTGAGGTCTATAGAGGACCAGGACTACACTGAGGTCTATAGAGGACCAGGACTACACTGAGGACTATAGAGGACCAGGACTAGACTGAGGTCTATAGAGGACCAGGACTAGACTGAGGTCCATAGAGGACCAGGACTACACTGAGGTCTATAGAGGACCAGGACTAGACTGAGGTCTATAGAGGACCAGGACTACACTAAGGTCTATAGAGGAGCAGGACTAGCCTGAGACTGGTTCAGGACGAGTTAGAGTTCCTCAGGGTTACCTGAACTAGTCTTCAGCTTCATGAATGTCATTTAAAGCAGATTAATGTTCATTCAGCCGGTTTGAATCATGTCTGTTGAGGTAAAATCTCTCTGATGCCTTTATGAATGGGACTCAATGGACGCTGCATGTTCATATTCACACAGCTCCGTGTTGATCCACCTTCATGCTGAGATTCATTCAGAACAATGAACTGGTCTGCATCATGTGGTCTGTTATGGTTCCTCTACTCAGCACTTCACTCTGCTCTACTTTCAGGGCTCTATGAGACATTTGTCCTCATTAACACCTTGATGACCTGGACTGATGCCCAGAGCTACTGCAGACAACACCACACAGACCTGGCCATGGTGAGGAACCTGGAGGAGAACCAGAAGGTACAGAATCTGATACCCTCAGTAGACAGAGTGTGGATCGGCCTCTACAGAGACGGATGGAAGTGGTCTGATGGAAGTGAGTCCTCATTTATGAACTGGAAGTCTGGTGAGCCTCGTGGTCCCTCTGAGGATTGTGTGTCAGCAGATTTCAGTGCCGATGGACAATGGGAGACCCTGAACTGTGACGTCAAGTCAGCGTTCATCTGCTACAGCGGTAAGATAACATTCACTCAGGCTTTAAATGAGGACTTAAAAGCAGATCAAAATAAAATCTATAAATATAAAGTTATGGATAGAAAACACATTGAATATGCAGATCAACTGCTCAACCTACACCAACAGTAAAATTATAAAATGCACATTTCAGGGGGGGGGGGGGGAAGAGAGAGAGAGAGAGAGAGAGAGAGAGAGAGAGAGAGAGAGAGAGAGAGAGAGAGAGAGAGAGAGAGAGAGAGGAGAGAGAGAGAGAGAGAGAGAGAGAGAGAGAGAGAGAGAGAGAGAGAGAGAGAGAGAGAGAGAGAGAGAGAGAGAGAGAGAGAGAGAGAGAGAGAGAGAGCTGTGAACATAGCATCAGGCTCCTGAAGGTAACTCGTAGGTCCTGTCGTTGGATGCGATGCGTATTCTATCAGCTAGACCCTCGTCCTCCACAACGCTAACAGGCTACACGCAGTAGCACCATTTAGCTATGGCTGCAATAAGTCTGTTCTTGTTGTGGCGTCCATGTGTTTCTGAAGTCATCATTCTTGTCTGCTATGACGAGGGGGCGCAGAGTTAGCATCAGCTGTGTGTTGGCCATCAAGTGGTGTTTCAGACTGGAGAGGCTACGATGATAGCTCAGTTCACAATGACTAATGGCACAGACCACTTTGGTCTTGTCAAGGGAACATCTGACAACTTGTTGAAAGTAAACTTTCCATTCATTAGCGTCTTATCATTCATTTTGCCGTATCGCGCTCACCATTCATTCATTTAAACTAACGTTAGCCTAGCTTCCAAGCACAAACGGCGTGCTATTGTTTTGCTTCCGGTTGAGCTACATCCGGCGTGGTGCTCGTGGAAAAAAGTTAAAAATTAAAATGCGTTAACGCCGTTAATAAAATTGATGGCGTTTAAAATTGGTTTGCGTTAACGCCGTTAATAACGCGCTAATATGACAGCACTAATATATATATATATATATATATATATATATATATATATATATATATATATATATATATATATATATATATATATATATATAAGCATAATTGACCTCATTTGATTAATTTTGCGATATACCTCACCTGAGTGGCCCAGACTTTTCGTATATTTTTCAGTTTGTCGGTGAAAAAGGTTTGGACACCCTGATGTAGAGGAACCCTGTCCAGGTTGCTAAGCTATGATGCTAAGCTACAGACTGATGCACAGTGACGTCAGTGGTGTCTTATCGAACAGGCCTTCTCATTCCAGTTTGTCTCTGTTGTGTTTCGTCTGAACTCCACAACAGATTTCAGGGGCTGCGTCTTGTCTCCGGAGGTCGTAAAGATTGGAGAAGAGGCAGTCGGCTGGCGAGAATCAGTGAAGTACTGCAGAGATCTGAACATGGAGCTGGTCAGCTTCCCTGAGGCCCAGCACCAGAAGCAGATCTACAGGGAAATCCTCCGGGCCCAGAACGACAGCCTGCACGAGCTGTGGATCGGCATGCGGCGCAGCTCCCAGTCCGGGGAGTGGTACTGGCTGAACAAGGCTCCCGTCAATGACACCGACTGGGAGGACGGGGAGCCCGGCACGGTGAACGACGGCCAGTGTGCCGCCGTGCGTCTGGACAAGAAGGAGGTCTTCGGCTGGAGTGACAAGGACTGCTGTGAGCCCGCCCACCCCGTCTGCTACGGAAAACCATCTTATTGGGGGACGGGGTTCGAAAGTTCAACCCCCGGTCCGTAGATAAATACAGGAAGTAGCTGTAGACAGGAAGTAGCTGTAGACAGGAAGTAGCTGTGAAAACAGGAAGTAGCTGTAGACAGGACGTAGGGGTGGACAGGAAGTAGCTGTAGACAGGACGTAGGTGAAAACAGGAAGTAGGTGTAGACAGGACGGAGGTGAAGACAGGAAGTAGCTGTAGACAGGAAGTAGCTGTAGACAGGAAGTGGTGTAGACAGGAAGTGGTGTAGACAGGAAGTAGGTGTAGACAGGAAGTAGGTGTAGACAGGAATTAGGTGTAGACAGGAAGTGGTGTGGACAGGACTTAGGTGTAGACAAGAAGTAGGTGAAAACAGGAAGTAGGTGTGGACAGGACGTAGGTTAAAACAGGAAGTAGGTGTGGACAGGAAGTAGGTGTAGACAGGAAGTAGGTGTAGACAGGAATTAGGTGTAGACAGGAAGTGGTGTGGACTGGATGTAGGTGAAGACAGGAAGTAGGTGTGGACAGGAAGTAGGTGTGGACAGGAAGTAGGTGAAGACAGGAAGTAGCTGTAGATAGGAAGTAGGTGAAGACAGGAAGTAGGTGAAGACAGGAAGTAGGTGAAGACAGGAAGTAGGTGAAGACAGGAAGTAGGTGCGGACAGGAAGTAGCTGTGAAAACAGGAAGTAGCTGTAGACAGGACGGAGGTGAAGACAGGAAGTAGCTGTAGACAGGAAGTAGCTGTAGACAGGAAGTAGCTGTAGACAGGAAGTGGTGTAGACAGGAAGTAGGTGTAGACAGGAAGTAGGTGTAGACAGGAAGTAGGTGAAAACAGGAAGTAGGTGTGGACAGGATGTAGGTTAAAACAGGAAGTAGGTGTGGACAGGAAGTAGGTGTGGACAGGAAGTAGGTGAAGACAGGAAGTAGGTGTGGACAGGAAGTAGGTGTGGACTGGATGTAGGTGAAGACAGGAAGTAGGTGTGGACAGGAAGTAGGTGTGGACAGGAAGTAGATGAAAACTGGAAGTAGGTGTGGACAGGAAGTAGGTGAAAACAGGAAGTAGATGTGGACAGGAAGTAGGTGTGGACAGGAAGTAGGTGTGGACAGGAAGTAGGTGTGGACAGGAAGTAGATGAAACAGGAAGTAGGTGTGGACAGGAAGTAGATGAAAACAGGAAGTAGGTGTGGACAGGAAGTAGATGAAAACAGGAAGTAGGTGTGGACAGGAAGTAGGTGTGGACAGGAAGTAGGTGAAAACAGGAAGTAGGTGTGTCATGTAGAGTTCTTTCGTCCGCTCTCATATTTAAAAGGGGAAACTAAATAATCAAAGTAGTTGTTTGTGCTTTCAGGTGTGAGAAGTCCGTCAGTCGTCCTCTGAAACTTTGATGTGTCACATGTTTAAGTTTTGAACCTCCTGCATGTCCTTCAATGAACAGACGTCTCGTGCGTTCATCGCTGGTATCTGAAGGTCATTTCTTTAACCTTCAGTCTGCATTCAGGACCTGGAGAAAGAAGCCAGATGTTCTGAAGCTGCTACATTGTGTCCAAACCTTTAAGAACCTTTCAGGTGATTCAAGCTAAACAACTAAAACACATGTGAGTGAACCACAGAGACGAATGTTCAGTGAAACCAAGACGAGGAAGAGGAAGAGGAAGAGGAAGCTTATTCATGGCGGTTACGTTTTTGACTTGTTTTGTAGCTTTAAATCATTAATAAACATGTAGATATTAACATTTGATGAGGTAATAAATCCTGGTTTGAATATATATATATCAATATAAGAGTTCATGTAGAAGATAACTCAGAATGTATTGATTGTTTAGACATCAGAGATCAGCTGATCGATGTCTCCTGGGTTTGACTCCTCCCCCTTCATACAGTTTGATATCTGAGATAAATAAACCTGTTTCTGTTTGAATGAACTCAATGTAATCTCTGAGTGTTCCAATAAATATTATAATGTTTGAAACTGTTGTTTTGTATTTATACCAGTGGCGGGCCGTGGATTTTCTACCTTCAGGGCCGTCTGGGTCATAGTCTCCATCAGCTGTTTAACAGCTAACAGAGAAAAATAATTATAATACTTGTAGTGTATTTGTGAAAAACAATTAAATGATAAAATAGCTATAACTTTGTGATTCTGTTTAGGCCAGCAGAGAAGGCCACCACT
Organism: Myoxocephalus aenaeus; assembly: GCA_038501785.1. NCBI lineage: Eukaryota > Metazoa > Chordata > Actinopteri > Perciformes > Cottidae > Myoxocephalus > Myoxocephalus aenaeus. The sequence goes on from JBAMJR010000166.1 coordinate 244,565, forward strand.
GATTTATATATATACAATAATATACACTGTAGTATTTATGTGTGTGTACTGACATGTAATTGTCTAAGTAAAACACTCGGTACTCGTGTGACCATATAAGGCGCAGTCTGCGTCCATCTTTATTATTATTGTAGATCATTCTGGTGAATGATTATGTTCGCGCTCTGTATGCACGCTACGGGACACCGTACTCGGAAAAGTGCACATGCGCAGTGGGGGTTCGGGTTCAGTGCGCGCACCTCCCGTCAAGTTAAAATGTTAGTCTGATATACTCGGTTGTATTCAGGTTCATATGTTTTCTACAAGTTTACGAAATAAACAACCGGCTTGGATTTAAAGTAAGGACTCCTCACTCATTTCGACATGGTGTCAGAAGAGGGATAAATCTATCGCATGTGATTTTTTTTTCTCGTGTGGAGTGGACAACTAAGCTAACGTCTCAACGTACGGAAAATATGGCAGATGGATTTCGCAGACCAGACCCCCTCGTTTTTGACGGGAACATCGCCGAGAATTGGCGGATTTTTGAACGAGAGTATGATATCTTCATAGCAGCGGCGCACTCAGACAAGACTGCTGGGACAAAGGCATAGATCCTCCTCAATCTCGCAGGAGCGGAGGCCATCGAACGGGAGCGTTCATTTGTTTACGCAGCAGAGGTGAGACCGCCTGGTGAAGATGGAGCCGTCATCGTTCCGGCTGAATCCAGAGAAAACCCCGAGTGCTTGAAACGGAAATTTCGGGAAGTATGTAACCCTCAACACAACAAAACTATGGAGAGACACAAATTCCATTCAAGACATCAAAAGCAAGGTGAGACTATTGAATCCTACATCACTGACGTGAGGATCAAAGCTAGAAGTTGTCACTTTGGAGACCTGACAGATGAACTGATTTGTGACAGAATAGTGTGTGGCATCAGAAATGACAGTATAAGAAAGGCTTTGCTACGTGACAGTGAATTAACCCTGAATAAAGCCATTACAATCTGCCGCATCTATGAAATGACTGAGGAGAGTAATAAGGCTCTGGCCCAGCCCCAAACAGCTACTACTGTTGACGCAATTCAGCCAAACTCCAGTGGTTGGTACAACAGGTCAAGACCTAAACCTCAAGCAGGCCAACGTGAGGCAAGATCCATTGCAAACTGCAATAACTGTGGAGGCAGCCATGCCGCACAGAGAGACAAATGTCCTGCCTTCGGGCAGCAATGCCATATCTGCAGGAAATGTAATCATTACAAAAAATGCTACAAGTCCATGTCATACGGACAAGGCTATGTTAAGAGAGGGGACTGCGGAAGATCAGTGCACCAGTTAGAGCTACAAGAGCCCGATGACAGTGCCAGTGACGACACTTTCTATGTGGATGGTCTCGTAGTGGACACTATCAATCCTCAAACAGAAGGACAAGATGAAGGATTTATTACACTACATATACACGACCGGCCAATCGAGATGAAGGTTGACACGGGCGCAAAGTGCAATGTAATGTCAATAGACACTTTCCGACAGCTGGAGAATGGCAAGTGACCAGTGAAACAAAGTAAAGACATCAACCTCGTGGCTTATGGAGGCAGCAAAATAGAGACTATAGGCATAGCCACACTGCTCTGTTGTTTAGATGAACAGCAACACACACTACCTTTTTTCATAGTGGACAGAGACGTAGTGCCACTATTAGGATTCCGCGCGTGTGTGCGACTCGGACTTGTCGCAATGAGCGACAAGTTCATCAGGTCAGCACCGAGAGCAATGCTGAATTCACCAAACAGGTCCATGAACAATACAAAGACGTGTTCAGTGACGAGCTTGGAGAACTCCCTATCACATACTCCATGACACTGGATCCAGCTGCACAACCGGTGGTTCGTCCAGCACACCGCATCCCGGTGGCAATGCAAGCACGAGTCAAAGCTGAGCTCAACAGCATGCAGAACAAAGGTGTCATAACCACAGTTGCTGAACCTACAGACTGGGTTTCGTCCATGGTTGCAGCACACAAAAAGGACAAACAGGAAATCAGGCTGTGCATCAATCCAAAGGACCTCAACGCAGCCCTGGAGAGACCTCACTAGCCAATGCGCAGCGTCGAGGAAGTTGCTACCCAGATGTCAGGTGCTACAGTGTTCTCCGTTCTAGATGCAAAGAGCTCATTCTGGCAAATACGGCTCGACCACAAGTCATCAATGCTGACCACATTCAGTACGCCTTTCGGGCGCTACAGATTCCTCCGCATGCCATTCGGCATAAGCTCAGCAAGCGAGGTGTTCCAGCGCTCAATGGAACAGCTGTTTGCAGGATATCCGTGTGCTATCATAGTCGACGACATCATCATAGGAGGCTGTGATACCGCAGAACACGATGCCAACCTAAAAAAAGTGCTCGACCGAGCACGAGAGATAAACCTTAAGCTAAACCCTCTCAAGTGCAAGTTCCGCCTGGAACAGGTCTGTTATGTGGGTCACATATTCACAAAGGAGGGCCTCAAGGCCGACCCCCGCAAAAAAAGTGGCGATCACAAACATGCCAGTCCCACAGGACGTCCTAGCCATGCAGCGATTCCTTGGCATGGTGTTCCTTGGGAAGTTTATCCCAAACCTCAGCGATATAGCAGCACCTCTGAGACAGCTCACACACAAAGACGCTGCGTGGTGTTGGTTTCCACAGCATCAGCAGGCGTTCGATCGTCTCAAGTCATGCTTATCCAGTTCACCGATTCTATCCTACTACGATGTAAGAAAACCGGTCACGCTGACCTGTGATGCGTCATGTTACGGACTTGGTGCTGCATGTCTACAGGATGGGAGAACAGTTGCCTACGCTCACGGACACAGAAACACGATATGCTCAAATCGAAAAGGAGCTTTTGGCAGTGGTGTTTGTGTAACCTCTGGGAGATGTCTCCTGATCAAATGAATCTCCTGGAGCTGGGCAGTCTTGTGGCAACAGCAGGTTTATTATGTCTCTGCATTCATGACAAAAGGACACATATAACGGTCAGCTTCTGTAGACAGCGCGTGCTCAGTCTTGTAAAGGAATCCTCCGTTACACTGAGGATTACCCACATTTATAAACTCTTACAGTGATCGTATAGTGGATACATGTGAATAAAATAAATGAAATGGAACAGAAAAGTTATCTCTCTCTTAAAAGGCATGAGGAGAAATACAAAATATATATATACAGATTTCACACCATGGACTGTTACCTTATTTTAACATATTTTACATTTTATAATAACAATTGTATAACTGAGTAAAAACATGTAGACAGAAAACATTAACACAACAATAGAACAACATACTGTAACATACCTGCATTCATGATAAAGGACACATATAACGGTCAGCTCCTGTGGACAGCGTGCTGTCTAGAAAGACGGCATCATGTTAGCGTTAGCTAACTACTCTGGTGACATTCTTACTGGCAAATAAAACACATAAAAAACGAATAGTTAACTTAATAAAAAACAAGGCAAATATACTCCCAGACAATAACTTTACAAACCAATAAAGCCAGCTCAACTCTTAGATCATTTTACAATTAGTTAACACTATCTTTTCCACAGACATACATAGACACGTTACCTTGTAAAGGAATCCTCCGTTACTCTGAGGATTTCCCAGAGTCCTTTGCGTCTAATATTAAGCGCAGGTACACATTTGAAACAGCAGGTGGCATAGGTTTCCCATTTTAGCTGGATTTAACATGAACCTATTCAACTATGTTACATTTGCATGCATCAAATTCAAGGATTACGTGTATGGGAAGCCCACGGTCGTTGAAACTGACCACCAACCCCTTGTCACGATCCTGAAGAAGCCCATCCACACTGCTCCTGCCCGACTGCAAAGGATGTTACTACAGTTACAAGCCTATGACATCACACTGGTTTACAAGAAGGGTAAGCACATGTACCTAGCTGATACCCTATCACGAGCTCCAAACAAAACCATCTCACAAAGTCCAGCTGCAGACGACACGTTTGAGGTGATGTCTGTTAGCTACATCTCGACTAACAGACTGGAGGAGCTCTGGACCCACACGGCACAGGATCACGTGCTACAGACTCTCAGCACAGTCATCCACCGCGGTTGGCCTGGCAAAGAACGCAGCGTCCACCCTTCCATTCGTCCATTCTTCCCTCACAGAGACGAGTTGGTAGTGGAGGACGGGATAGTTATTAAGGGCCACAGAACCGTGATTCCAAGTTCTCTACACCGAGAATACATTAACATCATACACAGGGGTCACCCGGGTTTAGAGTCGACCAAGCGCAGAGCTGGAGCACAGTCTTTTGGCCGACAACGAACAATGACATTGCGGAGGAGCTGCTGTCGTGCTCCGTCTGCAATAGCACCAGACCACACCAGCAAAAGGAACCTCTACAACTTCATCCGGTTCCAGTCTTGCCATGGTCCACAGTGGCTACTGATATGTTCGAGTGGCACGGACAACAATACCAGGTGCTGGTAGACTCTTACTCAGGATGGTATGAAATGGACCTCCTCCGTGACGCAACTTCAGCAGCTGTGGTCACAAAGCTGAAAAGACACTTTTCGGTTCACGGTGCGCCTCACACCCTCATCACTGACAATGCAAGGCAGTACACAAGCCAACGTTTCAAAGATTTCGCCATACAGTGGGACTTTATCCATGTCACCAGCAGCCCGGAGTATCCACAGTCGAACGGATTGGCAGAAAGGGCGGTCCGCAGTGCCAAACAATTGATGGAGAAATCTCACAGAGACGGGACCGACGTCTTCCTCAATCTGCTGAACATCAGAAATATTCCCCGCGACCAAGCATTGGGCTCACCCGCAGAACGTCTGATGTCACGACAGACGCGCTCAGCTCTTCCTGTCAGCACCAGACTGTTAGAGCCAGCCCCAAAAATCACAAAGCAGGTTACTGCCCAACTCCAGAATAAAAGACTCACCCAAAAGCGATACTATGATGCGTCAAGCCGCCCACTACAGCCACTCGCAGAGGGACAAGTCGTCAGGATGCGGACTACCAAGGGACACGACCGTCTGGGCACTGTGAAAGGGCGGTGCAAGGAACCACGCTCCTACATCATCGAGTCCGCTGGAGGGACCTACAGGAGAAATCGCCGTCATATCCTTCCTGTCGCTGAGCCACCACCGGGACAGGTGGACCCTGCAGACCTCGATCGTCAATATGCCGACCCAGCTGTACCGGACAGTCTCCCCTCCCCGCCGCAGACATCTCAACTGACTCCGGCAACACCTCAGCGATCCACCAGTGAGCAGCGGAGGCCTGCAGCTCACTCTCCTACAGAGGTCACACTGGGTAACTCACTATATGTGACGCGCTCAGGTCGCATTTGCAGGCCAAACCCAAAGTATGAACAATGAACATTGAGTTATTATAAGCTGAGGACCTTAGAAAAAAAATAAAAAATAAAAAAGAGCTGAATCCGCACTGTACTCTATGGGATGTTGTATGTCTAGTTGAAGTGCGATGAATATTGGAATGTCTTGCAATATGAATGTATAAGTTGGTTAATTACCGTTCAAGTATATTTAAAGATGGTTGTTTGAAACTGTTACTAATTTCTATTCTATATAACAATGTCACAAAGTTAAAAACAACAGCTACGTTATTATTTTGTTAGTTAATGCCCAGCCTTCCATTTGTTCTCTATGCAAGGCACGAACTAAAGAAAGGGGATGTAGATCATTCTGGTGAATGATTATGTTCGCGCTCTGTATGCACGCTACGGGACACCGTACTCGGAAAAGTGCACATGCGCAGTGGGGGTTCGGGTTCAGTGCGCGCACCTCCCGTCAAGTTAAAATGTTAGTCTGATATACTCGGTTGTATTCAGGTTCATATGTTTTCTACAAGTTTACGAAATAAACAACCGGCTTGGATTTAAAGTAAGGACTCCTCACTCATTTCGACAATTATGATCTGAACTGTGACCTGGATGACATCATCAACAAGCGACACTTCCTTGAACCGGAAGTCAAGATACTACATCCCCCTTCTTTTGAAATAAACATGACTATAGCTGCCAAATTAAATAGTAAACATTACTTACTTAAACATTTCAGAACAAACTGAATAGAGGCAGTTATGTATGCCACATCTCAAGAACATTGTATTACTGAAGGAAATACAAACTATCAGTTATCAGATATGAACAGTTGTTACTAAATGGCATTTCAACTATGACAAATGTAACATTTTTATTTTCATGAACATATCCCTCAGTTCTTCTCATGCTGGGTATCACAAGTCCAATATGTCTCCAGGCTTCACTATGCGGCCTGATGGTAGTACAGTCTGATGGCTCTCTGGAACCTGTATGACCTGCAGGGTCCTGCTGGACTGCTTGAGACTCAGTGTCCTCAAACTCCATCTGGTGGTGGTTTGGTGGAAGTACCGGGTCTGCCCCACTTTCACACGTCTGCAGGCGGTGACGCCGGTTACGCCTGAGCATGTGACCTCCATCAGTGTGAATGTTGTAGGACCTCTGGGTTCCTGCTGGGTCGACGACTGTTGCGGGTTCCCATGTCCCTGTGGGAAGCTGGAACCGGACCATAGCTCCTTCTGGTAGTGCCGGTAGTGTCCTAGCATTCCTGTCGTAATATTGTTTTTGTCTCTGTTGGCACAGTTGCCTTCTGCTGTGAACTACGCTGCGACAGACCAGTTCAGGTTGCAGTTATTTCTCTGTGCTTGGTAGAATTGATCGCAAACGCCTGCTCATTAGCAGCTGCGACTTCAGTCCATCAACTGGTGTGTTTCTGTATTCCAGTAAACTGAGGTACGGGTCATGTGCTTTGTCCATGAGGGCTTTGACAGTCTGAACAGTCTGTTCAGCCAAAGCGTGACTCTGCGGGTACAGCGGGCTGCTTGTGGTATGCTCAAAGTCCAATGCGTGAGAAAAACCTCTGAACTCTTGTGAACTGTAACAAGGTCCATTGTCACTGATTACTGTCTGGGGTATTCCAAATCTGGCGAACATGAATTTCAGCTTTTTTATGATAGTTGTAGATGTGAGGTTGGTGATCTTCTCTATCTCAAAGTACCTCCTATAATAGTCAACAAGAACTATATAGTCAGTACTGTGCCATGTGAACAAGTCTGTGGCTACTGTTTGCCAAGGTCGTTCTAGGATAGGTTGTGAGAGCATCGGTTCCTTTGCATTGGAGCTGCGTCGCTCAAGGCAGATGCTGCAAGATCCTACTAGTGCCTCTATCTGTTTGCACATTCCGGGCCAGAACAATACGTCTCTTGCTCGCTGCTTACACGTTTCCATCCCTAAGTGTCCTGTGTGTATGCGTGAAAGCATTTCAGCTCTGAGTGAGTGAGGCACGATGATTTTTTCACCTTTGAGCAGGGTCCCGTTAGTCTCTGATATCTCATCTCGATGATTCCAATACTCAGCGACAGCAGACGGACATCGTTGGTTTGATTCAGGCCGTCCTGCTTGGATAACTTGTCTCAACATTGAGAGTTGCTCATCTTGGGACTTCCGGAATTCAGAGAGCGGGGTAGACGTGTACGCTGCTCGCTCCTACATCTAGACGTTTCATCTACCTTTTTATGCTAGTCCTTTTTCAGAATATTCTTTTGCAACAAGCTTTAGAAATAGCGTTGACCATACAGGCAACCTCACAATGTCCAAACCTAAGGGCAAAGTAGATAAAAGTCATCCTGCACCGTCCTCTGCGTCGGCTAGCGCTAGCATCAGCATGGCGGAGATTAGCTCACTACTGGAGGAGCACAGGCTTGCGCTTGCTGGCGACTTCAAAACATCATTCGACTCGTTGACTTCAATGTTGGACACCCTGCACACAAAGGTCGCTGACCATGGGCAGCGAATGTCCTCCTTGGAAGACAATGCCACCGACACTGACCTCCGCATCCAACAACTGGAGACAGCGTGCTCCAGCATGCAACGGGATAATGAGGCCTTACGGACCAAGATGGCCGACCTAGAGGACCGTAGCAGACGACAGAATATAAGGATAATCGGCCTACCTGAGAACACAGAAGGCAACCGTCCGTCCACTTTCTTTTCCCAAATGCTGGATGTCTTTGGCGCGAAGGTGCTTGGCTCTCTCCCTGAACTGGACCGAGCCCACAGAAGCCCTGCTCCAAAACCTGCTCCAGGCGAGCGGCCACGACCTGTCATCATACGGTTCCACCATTTTCAAATCAAGGACCTGGTTATTCAGGAGGCACGTAAAGGAGGCGACCTGCTCTACAATGGCCACAAGATTCGCCTTTACGATGACTACAGCCCGGACCTGTTGAAGCAGCGCGCCGAGAGTTGCTCATCTTGTGCTGTGGCGGCTTTGATTTCTGCCATTTTGCGATCACTCACCGGTGCACTGCTGATCACCGTATGGATTTTTAAATCCATGCCTTCACTTAAAGAGTTATCATTACGCTCAATCGGCTTTCTGGACAGCGTGTCCGCGACCGGGATTTGTTTTCCAGGCTTGTGTGTAGTGGTAATGTCGTACCTTTGTAGTTGCAGTATCATGCGCTGTAGGCGTGGCGGTGCTGCTGCCAAGGGTTTCCACATAATTGACTCCAGCGGTTTGTGGTCTGACTCGACCATCACCTGTCGTCCGTACAGATATTGATGAAAGCGTCTGCATCCAAAGCACTGCGTACAGCTCTTTTTCAATTTGAGCGTAATTTTCTTCGGTCTCATTCGGTGTCTTGGATGCATATGCGACTGGTTTCTCTCCCTGAAGCAAAACTGCGGATTTTGAAGCATCGACCTGTAGCTTCACCTCTTTCGTGTGGTCGAAGTATGTGAGCACTGGGCCGGGCTCCTGTGTTAGCAAGTCTTTCATTTGCTGGAATGCAACGTCTTGGTTTGAGTCCCACATGAACTCTGTTCTCTTTCAGCAGTTGGCTGAGCGGCAACTGTCTCTGAAAGTCTGGGTGCAAACTTGGAGGTAGGTGACCATGCCCAGTATGGTCTCCAGCTCTGCTTTGCTGCGTGGGGCAGTCATTTCTTTAATTTCTTTGACCTTGTTGGGGTCGGGCTTGATGCCTTCTCTTGTCAGTTTATGTCCAAAATAGCTCACCTCAGTTACGCAGATGATGCTTTTCAAGGGCGTAGGTTTGGTCTCAGCATTGGTAGGGACCCCCTTTTTCCACCCCAAAAATCTCTAAACTAGAGAGTTTATAGTACCATATTACCCCACTAGAAACTCATAGTACCATATTACCCCACTAGAGAGCTCATAGTACCATATTACCCCACTAGAGGGCTCATAGTACCATATTACTCCACTAGAGGGCTCATAGTACCATATTACTCCACTAGAGGGCTCATAGTACCATATTACTCCACTAGAGAGCTCATAGTACCATATTACCCCACTAGAGAGCTCATAGTCCCATATTACTCCACTAGAGGGCTCATAGTCCCATATTACTCCACTAGAGAGCTCATAGTCCCATATTACTCCACTAGAGGGCTCATAGTACCATATTACTCCACTAGAGGGCTCATAGTACCATATTTCTCCACTAGAGAGCTTATAGTCCCATATTACCCCACTAGAGGGCTCATAGTACCATATTACTCCACTAGAGGGCTCATAGTACCATATTACTCCACTAGAGGGCTCATAGTACCATATTACTCCACTAGAGGGCTCATAGTACCATATTACCCCACTAGAGGGCTCATAGTACCATATTACTCCACTAGAGGGCTCATAGTACCATATTACTCCACTAGAGAGCTCATAGTCCCATATTACTCCACTAGAGGGCTCATAGTACCATATTACTCCACTAGAGAGCTTATAGTCCCATATTACCCCACTAGAGGGCTCATAGTACCATATTACCCCACTAGAGGGCTCATAGTACCATATTACTCCACTAGAGGGCTCATAGTACCATATTACTCCACTAGAGAGCTTATAGTCCCATATTACCCCACTAGAGGGCTCATAGTACCATATTACTCCACTAGAGGGCTCATAGTACCATATTACTCCACTAGAGGGCTCATAGTACCATATTACTCCACTAGAGGGCTCATAGTACCATATTACTCCACTAGAGAGCTTATAGTCCCATATTACCCCACTAGAGGGCTCATAGTACCATATTACTCCACTAGAGGGCTCATAGTACCATATTACTCCACTAGAGAGCTTATAGTCCCATATTACCCCACTAGAGAGCTCATAGTACCATATTACTCCACTAGAGAGCTTATAGTCCCATATTACCACACTGCTTATAGTACCATATTACCCCATATTACCTCACTTCCTGGTGCCCTTTGACCCCCTTGCCCAAACGGCGTGCCTATTGTTTTGCTTCCGGTTGAGCTACATCCGGCGTGGCGCTCGTGAGAAAAAGTTAAAAATTAAAATGCGTTAACGCCGTTAATAAAATTGACGGCGTTAAAATTGGTTTGGGTTAACGCCGTTAATAACGCGCTAATATGACAGCACTAGTTTAAACACAAAACATTGAAAGAGTTTTTGAAATCTTTTCTATATTTCTATCTCTATTTTACTATATTATGAGTTTTTACATATTATATTATGACTTTTAGTTTTTATATACTATATTATGAGTTTTTACATATTATTAGTTTTTAAAACTATATGTAGCGCCCTGCTTATTAGTTTACATGTGTTTTGTCATTTCTGTTAAACAGTACAGTTACCTTTGTGTTCATGGGCCAAGAAGTATAGTTTATAAAAGTATTTAAATGTCCTACAGCTTCAAGTTGCCCTTGAACCTCTCGTGTCCCTACCTATTGGTTGCTCGGGTGTCAAAATGGTTGGCAGCCAATCAGAACAAGTATAAAGAACTTTTGAGTAACCTACCGGGTTCTGAGAGGGGCGGGACTTGTGAGGGAGAGGCGGGAAAAGAGAAGAGGGGACTGTGTAACAGTGGAAGACAACAGAGATGTGATTTTAACCTGAAATAACAGAGTGTGTTATTGTCATGGAGGGACAACTATTGCCAAACAGTGAGTGGTGTTGGAAGCTGAGGTCATTGCCCATTTGGACCTTATCAGCTAACAAGCTAATGCTAACAAGCTAGCGGCTAACAAGCAAACGCTAACACGTCAGCGGCTAACAAGCTAACGCTAACACGCTAGCGGCTAACGAGCTAGCAGCTAACAAGCTAGCGGCTAACAAGCTAACGCTAACACTAAAGGCTGCCGGAGAGGGACAGGACGGAAGACGGAGTCTCCTGTCGTCACCGCGCCTCCTGCTGGACAAAGAGGGTTTAGGAAGACTTTATACATCACAAACAGTGAGTACTGACCTTTTGTCGATTTAAATGAGCTCCAACAAGCGCGCCTGGTACCATCCCACAGACCTTTAAATCCCGGGTATCATTTAGTTTAGCATAAGCTGTGGGTGTTTTTGTGTTATAATAAATGTTGACTGTTGTGTTCCATATGTGTGTGGTTGAAATTAATGGGTTAAAGTAATGTTATTTCCACTTGGAAAATAAGGGTTTAAAACAGGGCTACAGTCTGTATAGCTCCTCCCACCAGCTCTGGTGTTGAGCGTATAGCTCCTCCCACCAGCTCTGGTGTTGAGCGTATAGCTCCTCCCACCAGCTCTGGTGTTGAGCGTATAGCTCCTCCCACCAGCTCTGGTGTTGAGTGTATAGCTCCTCCCACCAGCTCTGGTGTTGAGCGTATAGCTCCTCCCACCAGCTCTGGTGTTGAGTGTATAGCTCCTCCCACCAGCTCTGGTGTTGAGCGTATAGCTCCTCCCACCAGCTCTGGTGTTGAGCGTATAGCTCCTCCCACCAGCTCTGGTGTTGAGTGTATAGCTCCTCCCACCAGCTCTGGTGTTGAGCGTATAGCTCCTCCCACCAGCTCTGGTGTTGAGTGATAAGCTCCTCCCACCAGCTCTGGTGTTGAGTGTATAGCTCCTCCCACCAGCTCAGGTGTTGAGTGATAAGCGCCTCCCACCAGCTCTGGTGTTGAGTGTATAGCTCCTCCCACCAGCTCTGGTGTTGAGTGATAAGCTCCTCCCACCAGCTCTGGGACCAGTACTGTGTTATTCAGACGTCACCAAAAGCTACGAGATATTATTAATGAAAGATGTAATCAACTAATAAATGATGACGTCAACAGTTTAAGACTTTAATGTTTATAATATATAAGAGATTAATGTTTTTAATATATTATACTTTAATGTTTATAATATAGTAGACATTAATTTACGCCTTTTTGTCTTTATGCTGTAAATGTATTAGATTTCATGTTGTCAGCACTTTAATTCCAAAGTGCTCAAACTAACAGAAGGTTCTGGATCAGGGTCCTGGGTCCTGGAGGGTCCTGGAGGGTCCTGGGTCCTGGAGGGTCCTGGAGGGTCCAGACGGTCCGGTCCGTGTACGAGGACGGCGTGAAGAGTCCGGTCCCGCGGGCTGCTGGTTCCGGTCGAGGCGTCGCTGTCGTCTGACCCGGGTCGGTTCTGGTACGCCATGTCTGCTTCACTGACAGCAGTCAGGGTGGGAAAAAACAGATGTCCTCTCATGAGCTCAGGTGTGAGTCTTTGGGTCTGTCCACTAATCTGCTTCCTGTCATGGCCGCCTGCTGAAGGACACACACACACACACACACACACACACACACACACACACACACACACACACCTGTGCGTCCTACCTGAGCTCCGAGTCCGAGTCCTCGCTGATGTCACTTCCTGCTCCGCGGCTGCTCTTCCTCTTTGAGGTCAGCTGCTCGTCATCACTGGAGGCGCTGAGGGGCGAGGCTCTGAGTTATTGATCATGAGACGCTCCTCAGAGTGTAACGGTTGTAAATGATGCTTCTGCTTTAGTATATATTTAATATATAGTCCTGGGCATTCGCTCGGTGACTCACAGCTCCTCCTCGCCGGCCTCCTGGAAGGTCAGAGGTCGCGTGCAGACGACACACCTGTTCCCCAAACTGTGGAAACACAGCCGGCAGAACACGGCTGCAGAGAGGAGACTCGTGAAGAGGAGCGGGAACACCAGGAGAGAAGAACACACGGAGTTCACTTTGGTCTCTCCTGCTGTTCTCTCATCAGAACAGAGGAGATGTACAACGTGTCACACGCTCTGTGATGCAACCTGAAGCTCACTCCTGTTCAGCTTAGCAGGCTCCTCCTCTTTGTTTCTGTCTTGAAAAGATATTCAGTGCTAAACCGGTCAATTGCAGCTACATTAAGCTTTTTTTTTTTTTTTGCACAGATAGAACTTTATTTGCATTGTGCTAACAAAGTGGTTTAAATTTTCTTTATTCTATTATTTAAAAAGTGCGGATAGAGGATTTCAATCAGGATTCAGCATGGACCGTTTTGTTTTAATTCAGTGGGGCGAGAACATGTTTCCCCCTCTAAAGTGGGCGTGGCTGAAAGGTTTGAGAACCACTGAGGTAAAGTAACAATGTGAGGTAAAACCATAACCATGCAACCTGTAAGTCATAAAGTCACAATGTGAGGTAAAACCATAACCATGCAACCTGTAAGTCATGAAGTCACAATGTGAGGTAAAACCATAACCATGCAACCTGTGAGTCATAAAGTCACAATGTGAGGTAAAACCATAACCATGCAACCTGTAAGTCATAAAGCAACAATGTGAGGTAAAACCATAACCATGCAACCTGTAAGTCATAAAGTCACAATGTGAGGTAAAACCATAACCATGCAACCTGTAAGTCATAAAGTCACAATGTGAGGTAAAACCATAACCATGCAACCTGTGAGTCATAAAGTCACAATGTGAGGTAAAACCATAACCATGCAACCTGTAAGTCATAAAGTCACAATGTGAGGTAAAACCATAACCATGCAACCTGTGAGTCATAAAGTAACAATGTGAGGTAAAACCATAACCATGCAACCTGTAAGTCATAAAGTAACAATGTGAGGTAAAACCATAACCATGCAACCTGTAAGTCATGAAGTCACAATGTGAGGTAAAACCATAACCATGCAACCTGTGAGTCATAAAGTCACAATGTGAGGTAAAACCATAACCATGCAACCTGTAAGTCATAAAGTAACAATGTGAGGTAAAACCATAACCATGCAACCTGTAAGTCATAAAGTCACAATGTGAGGTAAAACCATAACCATGCAACCTGTAAGTCATGAAGTAACAATGTGAGGTAAAACCATAACCATGCAACCTGTAAGTCATAAAGTCACAATGTGAGGTAAAACCATAACCATGCAACCTGTAAGTCATAAAGTCACAATGTGAGGTAAAACCATAACCATGCAACCTGTAAGTCATAAAGTAACAATGTGAGGTAAAACCATAACCATGCAACCTGTAAGTCATAAAGCAACAATGTGAGGTAAAACCATAACCATGCAACCTGTAAGTCATAAAGTAAAGTAACAATGTGAGGTAAAACCATAACCATGCAACCTGTAAGTCATAAAGTAAAGTAACAATGTGAGGTAAAACCATAACCATGCAACCTGTGAGTCATAAAGTAACAATGTGAGGTAAAACCATAACCATGCAACCTGTAAGTCATAAAGTCACAATGTGAGGTAAAACCATAACCATGCAACCTGTAAGTCATAAAGTCACAATGTGAGGTAAAACCATAACCATGCAACCTGTAAGTCATAAAGTCACAATGTGAGGTAAAACCATAACCATGCAACCTGTAAGTCATAAAGTCACAATGTGAGGTAAAACCATAACCATGCAACCTGTAAGTCATAAAGTAACAATGTGAGGTAAAACCATAACCATGCAACCTGTAAGTCATAAAGTAAAGTCACAATGTGAGGTAAAACCATAACCATGCAACCTGTAAGTCATAAAGTAACAATGTGAGGTAAAACCATAACCATGCAACCTGTAAGTCATAAAGCAACAATGTGAGGTAAAACCATAACCATGCAACCTGTAAGTCATAAAGTAAAGTAACAATGTGAGGTAAAACCATAACCATGCAACCTGTAAGTCATAAAGTAACAATGTGAGGTAAAACCATAACCATGCAACCTGTAAGTCATAAAGTCACAATGTGAGGTAAAACCATAACCATGCAACCTGTAAGTCATAAAGTAACAATGTGAGGTAAAACCATAACCATGCAACCTGTAAGTCATAAAGTCACAATGTGAGGTAAAACCATAACCATGCAACCTGTAAGTCATAAAGTCACAATGTGAGGTAAAACCATAACCATGCAACCTGTAAGTCATGAAGTAAAGCAGAGATCAACGCTGTCCTGATTGGTCCGTGATCACGTGACGGTGAATGACATCATCGACGTACCTGGACACTGTGGGCCATCACAGGCGACCGTGTCGGCCTCCTGTCTCACCTCCTCTCCACAGGACAGACAGCTGACTGAGGGCCGGCCCAGCAGGTGAGACAGGTGAGCCGCTCCAGGTAACCTGAGAGATCAATAAGGACCGTTAGTCATCGACTGACCTGAACCAGAAGAGCTTCAGCATCTTTCTGTCAAGCAACCTCTTGTTTGTACCTCAGCAGGAGAGTCTGAAGGCGACCCCCTCCCCCCTCAGCTGGCCTCCTGGGTGCAGACCTCCTCAGCGCTCTCCCCACCGCCGTCCTCTGGTTCAGGATCTTCAGCCGGAGGAACTGGATCCTCTCCTGAGAAAAGAAGAACAGAGACTCACTTTTCACCTTTTGTGTCTTCAAACATGAAGTACTGTCATTTATACATGAAGTACTATCATTTATACATGAAGTACTATCATTTAAAGATGAAGTACTGTCATTTATACATGAAGTACTACCATTTAAAGATGAAGTACTGTCATTTATACATGAAGTACTATCATTTATACATGAAGTACTATCATTTAAAGATGAAGTACTGTCATTTATACATGAAGTACTATCATTTATACATGAAGTACTATCATTTATACATGAAGTACTATCATTTAAAGATGAAGTACTGTCATTTATACATGAAGTACTGTCATTTATACATGAAGTACTATCATTTATACATGAAGTACTATCATTTAAAGATGAAGTACTGTCATTTATACATGAAGTACTGTCATTTATACATGAAGTACTATCATTTATACATGAAGTACTGTCATTTATACATGAAGTACTGTCATTTATACATGAAGTACTGTCATTTATACATGAAGTACTATCATTTATACATGAAGTACTATCATTTAAAGATGAAGTACTATCATTTATACATGAAGTACTATCATTTAAAGATGAAGTACTGTCATTTATACATGAAGTACTATCATTTATACATGAAGTACTATCATTTAAAGATGAAGTACTGTCATTTATACATGAAGTACTATCATTTAAAGATGAAGTACTATCATTTATACATGAAGTACTATCATTTATACATGAAGTACTATCATTTAAAGATGAAGTACTATCATTTATACATGACGTACTAGCATTTAAAGATGAAGTACTAGCATTTATACATGAAGTACTACATGTTTACATGAAGTACTACATGTATACATTGTGTGTGTGTGTGTGTGTGTACCAGCTCTCTCTCTGGGTGATATGAAGCACAGATGAGTCGTCTGCAGCGCTGCACGAATCCTCTGGTCAGAGAGACCAGCAGAGCCAGACCCAGCAGGAACCCTGCAACGCCCAGCAGAACCAGTAAGAACCAGTTAGAACCCGTTAGAACTAGAACCAGCTAGAACCAGCTAGAACCAGCTAGAACCAGTTAGAACCAGCTAGAACCAGTTAGAACCAGAACCAATAAGTCCTGGAAATGGTCAAAAACAAAAAAAGGACCTCAAATAAAAAATGTCCGACTTCTTGTTGGGTTCACTTCCTGTTTGTGTGGTTACTGTTTGGGTGATGTCACTTCCTGTTTGTGTAAATGGTAAATGGACCCGTACCTGTAGAGATCTTTTCTAGTCTCTGACCACTCAGAGCTTCAACACTTCATGACATCATTCACCCATTCACCCCCTGATGGGAGGAGCTACATGAAGGAGCCTCATCATCATCATCATCATCATCATTCACACATAGAACAGCTAGAGGAGACATGGAGGGTTAAGAGTCTTTGTCAAGGACACATGGGCTAGTGGAGCCGGGGATCGAACCACCGATCCTTTGATTGAAGGACGACCCTGCCCTCCACTGAGCCACAGTGTGTGGTTACTGTTTGGGTGATGTCACTTCCTGTTTGCGTGGTTCCTGTTTGGGTGATGTCACTTCCTGCCTGACCTCTGACCTCA
Organism: Myoxocephalus aenaeus; assembly: GCA_038501785.1. Classification (NCBI taxonomy): domain Eukaryota; kingdom Metazoa; phylum Chordata; class Actinopteri; order Perciformes; family Cottidae; genus Myoxocephalus; species Myoxocephalus aenaeus. The sequence goes on from JBAMJR010000166.1 coordinate 261,789, forward strand.
CCCAGGCTGAAGCATGTGGCGGCGTCCGGCTCCCGCGGCTCCACCAGGCACCTCCTGCTCAGCACGGTGACGTTGCCCCGCTGCAGCACGTTGAACGAGGCCGCCACGTCTCTGAAGATGTCCGACGCGTAACCCGACCCGCTCACCTGCACCGCCACCGTGACGGGGGCTGGGGGGAAAGGTGTGTTACCGTGGTTACAGTCAGTCGGCGGTCACGCATCGGGGGGGCGGGGTCTCACCTCGGGCCACGACGTCCCCCTTCACCTGGTGGTGCACCTGGTCCAGCATCCAGAACACCAGGAAGTCCAGCGCCACCAGCAGCCCGCCCGTCACCAGGTGCTTGAGCACCGAGGCCACGCCCCTCAACACGGCCCGCCGCTCCCCGGAGGACAGGTGACACGACACTGATGACATCATCAGAGAGACGACAGCATCAGAGAGACGACAGCATCAGAGAGACGACAGCATCAGAGAGGTGACATCATTAGAGAGGTGACATCATTAGAGAGGTGACATCATCAGAGAGGTGACATCATCAGAGAGACGACAGCATCAGAGAGACGACAGCATCAGAGAGGTGACATCATTAGAGAGGTGACATCATTAGAGAGGTGACATCATCAGAGAGGTGAAAGCATCAGAGAGACGACATCATCAGAGAGGTGACATCAGAGCGGTGACATCATTAGAGAGGTGAAAGCATCAGAGAGGTGACATCATCAGAGAGACGACATCATCAGAGAGACGACAGCATCAGAGAGGTGACATCATTAGAGAGGTGACATCATTAGAGAGGTGACATCATCAGAGAGGTGACATCATCAGAGAGGTGACATCATCAGAGAGACGACATCATCAGAGAGGTGACATCATCAGAGCGGTGACATCATTAGAGAGGTGAAAGCATCAGAGAGGTGACATCATCAGAGAGACAACATCAGAGCAGTGACATCATCAGAGAGATGGGAGACACACACACACACACGTGATGACATCATCAGAGATCACACACATACTGACGTGGTGTGATGTAGGTCTTGGCCTCCCTGCTCGTGATTGGCAGGACTGAGGCTCCGCCCCCTGAGGTCACCTGTTGGTTGAGCTCTTTAAACTGAGCGCTGATGTAGAAGTTATCAAAGTCCAGATCACGGAGATACCTGTGTCTGTACCTCACGGCCCTGCACACACACACACACACACACACACACACACACACACACACACACACACATATACATACATACACACACACACACGCACATATACATGCACACACATACACACGCACACACATACACACGCACACACATACACACGCACACACACACACACACATATACATACATACACACACACACACACACACACACACACACACACATATACATACATACACACACACACACGCACATATACATGCACACACATACACACGCACACACATACACACGCACGCGCATACACATATACATACACGCACACACACACACATACATACACACACACACACACACATATACACACACACACACACACACATATACACAAACAAACATGTTAGGGGCTAATTTTAGCATTGTAGCATGAGAATGTTGATATTCTTAGTAAACTAAAGTGTGTAGATGAAGTAGACTGAAGCGTGTAGAGGAAGTAGACTGAAGCGTGTGGATGAAGTAAACTGAAGCGTGTAGAGGAAGTAGACTGAAGCGTGTGGATGAAGTAAACTGAAGCGTGTAGAGGAAGTAGACTGAAGCGTGTAGAGGAAGTAGACTGAAGCGTGTAGAGGAAGTAGACTGAAGCGTGTAGAGGAAGTAGACTGAAGCGTGTGGATGAAGTAAACTGAAGCGTGTAGAGGAAGTAGACTGAAGCGTGTAGAGGAAGTAGACTGAAGCGTGTGGATGAAGTAAACTGAAGCGTGTAGAGGAAGTAGACTGAAGCGTGTAGAGGAAGTAGACTGAAGCGTGTGGATGAAGTAAACTGAAGCGTGTAGAGGAAGTAGACTGAAGCGTGTGGATGAAGTAAACTGAAGCGTGTAGAGGAAGTAGACTGAAGCGTGTGGATGAAGTAAACTGAAGCGTGTAGAGGAAGTAGACTGAAGCGTGTGGATGAAGTAAACTGAAGCGTGTGGATGAAGTAAACTGAAGCGTGTAGAGGAAGTAGACTGAAGCGTGTAGAGGAAGTAGACTGAAGCGTGTGGATGAAGTAAACTGAAGCGTGTAGAGGAAGTAGACTGAAGCGTGTAGATGAAGTAAACTGAAGCGTGTAGAGGAAGTAGACTGAAGCGTGTGGATGAAGTAAACTGAAGCGTGTAGAGGAAGTAGACTGAAGCGTGTGGAGGAAGTAACTGAAGCGTGTAGAGGAAGTAGACTGAAGCGTGTGGATGAAGTAAACTGAAGCGTGTAGAGGAAGTAGACTGAAGCGTGTGGATGAAGTAAACTGAAGCGTGTAGAGGAAGTAGACTGAAGCGTGTAGATGAAGTAAACTGAAGCGTGTAGAGGAAGTAGACTGAAGCGTGTGGATGAAGTAAACTGAAGCGTGTAGAGGAAGTAGACTGAAGCGTGTGGAGGAAGTAACTGAAGCGTGTAGAGGAAGTAGACTGAAGCGTGTGGAGGAAGTAACTGAAGCGTGTAGAGGAAGTAGACTGAAGCGTGTGGATGAAGTAGACTGAAGCGTGTGGATGAAGTAAACTGAAGCGTGTAGAGGAAGTAGACTGAAGCGTGTGGATGAAGTAAACTGAAGCGTGTAGAGGAAGTAGACTGAAGCGTGTGGAGGAAGTAACTGAAGCGTGTAGAGGAAGTAAACTGAAGCGTGTAGAGGAAGTAGACTGAAGCGTGTGGAGGAAGTAGACTGAAGCGTGTAGAGGAAGTAAACTGAAGCGTGTAGAGGAAGTAGACTGAAGCGTGTAGAGGAAGTAGACTGAAGCGTGTAGAGGAAGTAGACTGAAGCGTGTAGAGGAAGTAGACTGAAGCGTGTAGAGGAAGTAGACTGAAGCGTGTGGATGAAGTAGACTGAAGCGTGTGGATGAAGTAAACTGAAGCGTGTAGAGGAAGTAGACTGAAGCGTGTAGAGGAAGTAGACTGAAGCGTGTGGATGAAGTAGACTGAAGCGTGTGGATGAAGTAGACTGAAGCGTGTAGAGGAAGTAGACTGAAGCGTGTAGAGGAAGTAGACTGAAGCGTGTAGAGGAAGTAGACTGAAGCGTGTAGAGGAAGTAGACTGAAGCGTGTAGAGGAAGTAGACTGAAGCGTGTAGAGGAAGTAGACTGAAGCGTGTAGAGGAAGTAGACTGAAGCGTGTAGAGGAAGTAGACTGAAGCGTGTAGAGGAAGTAGACTGAAGCGTGTGGAGTCCTGACTTCAGGAAGGACCAGGCCAGCAGCACCAGGCCGCTGTACGTCAGCGGTTCGCTCAGCATCTGAAACACGTGCAGCTCCGATGACACTTCCTCCATGATGTCCTGAGCCACCTGCTGCAGAGAGCGGCTGCTGTTGGTGTCCAGGTCAAAGGTCGCCGAGGCCGAGAGGTTGAAGTCGAACTCCGCCTTCAATCGCTCAAACGCCGCGACCGTGGCTGCAGGAGAAGAGCGGCAGGATCAAGCAGGTCCACCAACTTTCCATGACCGTAACAACGCTGCTAATGAACTCACGAGCCGCCAGGCGCCGCTTCAGCAGGCTGGCGATGTAGGAGGGGATGATGCAGAAGAGCTCGCCGGCTGAAACACACCACACTTCATCAAACAGACGAACGGCGGGGCTGACACTGAGGTGGGAGGGAACGCACCGCGGGCGAGGCTGCAGAGCGGCAGGAAGCCGTCCACGATGCCGCACAGGAAGTCGAAGTCGCCCAGCAGGTCGGAGCAGTCGGCTCGAGCCTCGGCGAACACGGCCCGGCACTTCCTGTACGGAGAGCCCAGCGTGGCGTTGCACAAGTCACCGATGTTCACCAGGAAGTGGAGGACGTTCCTCAGCGTGCGAGCTGCAGGTCAGAGGTCGGTATTTACTTTTAGTTATTGGTTGTGATAACGCCGTCCGTCACGTCGGTGAGCTCTGAACAGGCCCCGCCCTCACCGACGTGACGGACAGCGCTGAACAGGCCCCGCCCTCACCGACGTGACGGACAGCTCTGAACAGGCCCCGCCCTCACCGACGTGACGGACAGCTCTGAACAGGCCCCGCCCTCACCGACGTGGCGCACGCTGTCCGTCAGAGCGAGGATGAAGTCCTGGACTCGTCCCGCTGCAGCGTGGGCGTTCCTGCTGATCTCTCTGATGCTGCTCAGCGCCGCTGCAGACACAACAAGGATGATAATCATGATGACAATCGTAATAATTAACTGAAAGATCTCCAAGAAATCCATAATAATAATACTATTAATATTATTAACAATAATGATGATCTATACATAATACTACTAATACTAAAAATAGTAATAATCTGTAATAATAATAATAATAATTATAAAAATAAAGATGAATTAAGAAGTAATCACTAATACATCATGTTAATGATACTACTACTTCTACTACTAATAATAATAGTATTAATAATAATAATAATAATAATAATACAATCTCTACATAATTATTAAAGCTGCAAGCAGCGATGAACACAAAATTCATAAGAGACATTTTTAAAACACACTGAGCCTAATTAGCGGTTGTTTTAACAGTATTAACAGTAGTACTAACTTTTAACAATAGTATTAACAGTATTAACAAAAGTATGAACTATTAACAGTAGTATTCACAGTATTACTATTATTATTATTATTATTATTATTATTATTATTATACTATTAATAGTAGTATTCACAGTATTACTATTATTATTATTATTATTATTATTATTATTATACTATTAATAGTAGTATTTATTCTAAATAATAGTAATAACAGTAGTATTAACAGTATTAGAGTTTATGTTATTGTGGCGATGGAGGTGGGCGGGTCTCACATAAAAGGGGCGTGGCTGCCCGTTGCATCAGCTCCTGCGTCTGATTGGCTGCCAGCTCGGCGCCACACATCATGCTGGCGGCGGCCCGCTCCGTGTTCTCCAGGGTGTTGCTGAGCGGCCCGGTCAGCAGCAGGGACACGAACAGGAAGAGCAGGAAGTTCTTCCCCTGAGCTGGAAGAGAGCAGCTGTGATTGGTTGGAACACACCAGAGCAGCGCTGTGATTGGCTGGACAGGGACACGCCTCCATGTCAGGCCACACCTCCCTCTGAAACCCCAAAGACGTCTTTGGAACTTCATCATCTACTTTATAGTTTTTATCCACCACGTCTTAGAAGTTAACTCATTTTAAAACATTATGATTATGAATAATCATTTAGATAGTTTATCATTTTAAAAAGTGAGCAAAAGTAACTAGGGTTGTTTTTTGTTTGGTTATTTGTTGGTTTCATACAGAATATGTATTAACAGAAGTATTAACAATAGTATTAACAGCACTAATAGAAGTATTAACAGTGTTATTAACTATTAACTGCATTGTTTCATACAGAATGAGGCGTGACCTGAACCCTCTACTTGACGTGTTCTTCCTTGAGGTTTTAAACGGCGTCCTCCCATAACCCTCTGGCGCCCCCCAGTGGAGCGCTAAGCCTGGTGACCGACCTGAGCACAGCGTGGGCAGCAGCACGGACACGTCGGCCCGGACGCCGGCGGACAGCCCCATGCCGAACGCCGCCAGCGCCGCCACGGCCAGCGTGGTGTAGACGCAGGGCCACAGGGGCTGGTGCTGCAGGAAGAGGGCCGCGAGCCCATAGAGGGAGGCCAGCAGCAGCCCCCACCCGAAGGACAGCAGGCTGCGGCCCGCCGCCCGCAGGGGGCCCCTGAGCTTCCTCCAGCTGCTGGGGTCAGAGCGGCCCGCTGACCTGAGGAGGACATCATCATCATCACCACTAATTAATACTTTTACAACATGAACTATATTATATATTATATTTTAAAGGACCGGAGGTAAAATGTTACGATACAGAACCCCTGCAGACGGGACGTGTTAGCCGTTAGCTCCCCGCTAGCTAACAGCTGCAGTTCCACCCCTCCTGTGCAGACTCACCTCCTCAGGACTCCTCTGACAGGCCGTCTGACTCCGCCCCTTTCCACCTGCACTATGACGTCATCTTTCATCCTTAACGTTTCCTCTCTGCCTATTCACCCTGGGTGTGTGTCCATCAGACACTTCTGAAGCTCCAACCGACTAACTAACCAACCGACTAACTAACCACCTGACTAACCAACTGACTTACCTACTAACCACCTGACTAACCAACTGACTTACCTACTAACCACCTGACTAACTAACCACCTGACTAACTAACCACCTGACTAACCAACCGACTAACTAACCACCTAACTAACCAACTGACTAACTAACCACCTGACTAACTAACCAACTGACTAACTAACCACCTGACTAACCAACCGACTAACTAACCACCTAACTAACCAACTGACTAACTAACCACCTGACTAACTAACCAACTGACTAACTAACCACCTGACTAACCAACCGACTAACTAACCACCTGACTAACTAACCACCTGACTAACCCACTAACCAACTGACTAAATAACCACCTGACTAACCAACCGACTAACTAACCACCTAACTAACCAACTGACTAACTAACCACCTGACTAACCAACCGACTAACTAACCACCTGACTAACTAACCACCTGACTAACCCACTAACCAACTGACTAAATAACCACCTGACTAACCAACCGACTAACTAACCACCTAACTAACCACCTGACTAACTAACCACCTGACTAACCAACCGACTAACTAACCACCTAACTAACCAACTAACTAACTAACCACCTGACTAACTAACCAACTGACTAACTAACCACCTGACTAACCAACCGACTAACTAACCAACCGACTAACTAACCACCTGACTAACTAACCACCTGACTAACCCACTAACCAACTGACTAAATAACCAACTGACCAACTGACTAAATAACCAACTGACCAACTGACTAAATAACCAACTGACCAAATAACCAACTGACTAACTAACCAGCTAACCTTCCAACAGCAGCGGCCATGGCTCCTCACAGCAGTGAGTTCGATGTGTTCTTATTGTATTAAATGTGAGGAGCTAACGCTAGCTCGTAGCTAACGCTAACGCTAGCTCGTAGCTAACGCTAACGCTAGCTCGTAGCTAACGCTAACGCTAGCTCGTAGCTAACGCTAACGCTAGCTCGTAGCTAACGCTAACGCTAGCTCGTAGCTAACGCTAACGCTAGCTCGTAGCTAACGCTAGCGGCTTTATCCTCCAGCGCTGGAGAGGCTCAGTTTGAGCGTCCTGCCTGCGGCCGCCCATCGCTTCCTCTTCGGCCAATCAGAAGGGTTCCTGCTGGCTCACCTGGTGCTCAGGGCGCTGTTCGGCGCAGTGAGCGGAGCAGGTGAGAGGACAGGTGGAGGACAGGTGTTGGGTCTGCTTAAACTCTTTTAGGCTTTTATTAATCTGCGATGTATTTTGTATACTTTTTTTTTCATATTGAAATTATTTATTTATTTCTAATGATCATATTATTTCTTTTTAAAATACAATTATAGATATATATATATTCTTTTTTATTGTGTTTTTATATTAGTATTATTTAAATGTTTTTGTATGAATGTCTACTTTATTATATAAATTGTGATAATTAAATAACAAAGCTGCTGTCCGTCAGGTCTGTTCCTGGGAGTCTCTCACAGCCTCCGGCTGACCTTTGACCTGAAGCTGTTAGCAGCAGCGGTCTTTATCGGTGAGGAGACCAAACACCATCACCGCCTGAAAGAACTATTATTATTATATGATCATTATGAATCGAACCTGTTGGCTCACACCTGTTCCAGCTGTTTGTGCCGTGGGCGGAGCTTTGTCCTCCTCCTGCAGGTGTGCGGTCCTCCTGATGTTTCCCAGCATGCTCGGGTCTCGCGGCCGAGCGTACCTGATGTTGCTCATCCTGTCGGTGCTCTACAAAGGTGTGCACACACACACACACACACACACACACACTCACTCACTCACTCACTCACTCACTCACTCACTCACTCACATGAATGAACTGTGTTTTATATGTAAAGGTCCCATCTTCAACATCCAGCGTAACGTGGAGTCGGCGGCGCTGAGTCTGAGCTGCAACCTGGACCTGCAGGTCCGTCACAGCAGGTTGTTGTGGCGAGAAGCCGTGAAGCCGTTCGTCCTCATCACGCAGCAGCTGATGGTGAGCGCTAACCGCTAGGCTAGCTCACGCTGCTATCAGCTAGGCTAGCTCACGCTGCTATCAGCTAGACTAGCTCACGCTGCTATCAGCTAGACTAGCTCACGCTGCTATCAGCTAGGCTATCTCACGCTGCTATCAGCTAGGCTATCTCACGCTGCTATCAGCTAGGCTATCTCACGCTGCTATCAGCTAGACTAGCTCACGCTGCTATCAGCTAGACTAGCTCACGCTGCTATCAGCTAGGCTATCTCACGCTGCTATCAGCTAGACTAGCTCACGCTGCTATCAGCTAGACTAGCTCACGCTGCTATCAGCTAGGCTATCTCACGCTGCTATCAGCTAGGCTATCTCACGCTGCTATCAGCTAGACTAGCTCACGCTGCTATCAGCTAGGCTATCTCACGCTGCTATCAGCTAGACTAGCTCACGCTGCTATCAGCTAGACTAGCTCACGCTGCTATCAGCTAGGCTATCTCACGCTGCTATCAGCTAGGCTATCTCACGCTGCTAACCGCTAGGCTAGCTTAATAATAATAATAATAATGCATTTAATTTATATAGCGCTTTTCTTAGTACTAAAAGTCACTTTACACAACATTTACAATGTCCTAAAAGCTATGCAATAAAACAAATAGAATAATAAAACAGATACAAATAAATAAAAACAATAAGAGCACACAGTCGTACATTAAAAGCAGTTCTGAAGAGGTGGGTTTTGATTTGGGATTTGGGCTCACCCTGCTTCAGCGAGGCTAGCTTACACTGCCATCAGCTAACCGCTAACGCTCAGTGTGTTAGCATGCTAATGGCGGACAATTATCAGGAAACAATTAGTTGTGCAGTTGTTTGGTCATAAATAGATGATTTACCCTTTTATTTATTTATTGTTTTAATATCTGTTTATGTCTCTGTATACACATGTTTATATGTATTACTTTTCATTACTTATATACTTTTACTACTTCCTGTTTACATTAGAGTTTGTTCACTTGGTCACAGAGAGCTGAAGGGATGTTTCTGTGGTAACAGGAAGTCATCATCACTGGTTCTTCCTCAAACAGCCAATCAGATTCTTCCATTCTGGATCACATACAAACCCAATAATGTCACGTTCATATGAAACATAATAGTGATCATGTGACCTTCAGGACGATGAAGCCGAGTTTGAGTCGGAGGCTCTGAGCGTCAGCACCAACTTCCAGAACATCAGAGACGAGGTCGTCCTTCAGTACGGATACGACCGGTTCAAACCAGAACCCAACGGAACCAGCACCCAGGACCAGTTCTCCTACAAGACCAGGATGCAGTGCGACAGTGAGTCAGGGGGTCACGAGGGGACACAATAATGAGAACGCCTCATACTGTGTGTGTGTGTGTGTGTGTGTGTGATCCAGGTGTGGTGGAGGAGGGCGTGCAACGCTGTGCTGATTGGTTCAGACAGAAGTGGGCGGAGTGTATGAAGGCGATCCCCGTCCCCGTCATCAACCACATCCTGTGCGTCTCCATGAAGTTCCACTTCCTGTGTGACATCATGAGAGGTGAAGGGTCATCACTACCTTACAGAACATAAAGTAACCAGGTGAGGGAGGGTGAGACAGGTATGAACTAGAACACATGTTACAGGTATGAACTAGAACACATGTTACAGGTATGAACTAGAACACAGGTTACAGGTATGAACTAGAACACATGTTACAGGTATGAACTAGAACACAGGTTACAGGTATGAACTAGAACACAGGTTACAGGTATGAACTAGAACACAGGTTACAGGTATGAACTAGAACACATGTTACAGGTATGAACTAGAACACAGGTTACAGGTATGAACTAGAACACAGGTTACAGGTATGAACTAGAACACATGTTACAGGTATGAACTAGAACACATGTTACAGGTATGAACTAGAACACATGTTACAGGTATGAACTAGAACACATGTTACAGGTATGAACTAGAACACATGTTACAGGTGTGAACTAGAACACATGTTACAGGTATGAACTAGAACACAGGTTACAGGTATGAACTAGAACACATGTTACAGGTATGAACTAGAACACATGTTACAGGTATGAACTAGAACACATGTTACAGGTATGAACTAGAACACATGTTACAGGTGTGAACTAGAACACATGTTACAGGTATGAACTAGAACACAGGTTACAGGTATGAACTAGAACACATGTTACAGGTATGAACTAGAACACATGTTACAGGTATGAACTAGAACACATGTTACAGGTATGAACTAGAACACAGGTTACAGGTATGAACTAGAACACATGTTACAGGTATGAACTAGAACACATGTTACAGGTATGAACTAGAACACAGGTTACAGGTATGAACTAGAACACATGTTACAGGTATGAACTAGAACACATGTTACAGGTATGAACTAGAACACATGTTACAGGTATGAACTAGAACACATGTTACAGGTATGAACTAGAACACATGTTACAGGTATGAACTAGAACACATGTTACAGGTATGAACTAGAACACAGGTTACAGGTATGAACTAGAACACATGTTACAGGTATGAACTAGAACACATGTTACAGGTATGAACTAGAACACATGTTACAGGTATGAACTAGAACACATGTTACAGGTATGAACTAGAACACATGTTACAGGTATGAACTAGAACACATGTTACAGGTATGAACTAGAACACATGTTACAGGTATGAACTAGAACACATGTTACAGGTATGAACTAGAACACAGGTTACAGGTATGAACTAGAACACAGGTTACAGGTATGAACTAGAACACAGGTTACAGGTATGAACTAGAACACATGTTACAGGTATGAACTAGAACACATGTTACAGGTATGAACTAGAACACAGGTTACAGGTATGAACTAGAACACAGGTTACAGGTATGAACTAGAACACATGTTACAGGTATGAACTAGAACACAGGTTACAGGTATGAACTAGAACACATGTTACAGGTATGAACTAGAACACATGTTACAGGTATGAACTAGAACACATGTTACAGGTATGAACTAGAACACATGTTACAGGTATGAACTAGAACACAGGTTACAGGTATGAACTAGAACACATGTTACAGGTATGAACTAGAACACATGTTACAGGTATGAACTAGAACACAGGTTACAGGTATGAACTAGAACACAGGTTACAGGTATGAACTAGAACACATGTTACAGGTATGAACTAGAACACAGGTTACAGGTATGAACTAGAACACAGGTTACAGGTATGAACTAGAACACATGTTACAGGTATGAACTAGAACACAGGTTACAGGTATGAACTAGAACACATGTTACAGGTATGAACTAGAACACATGTTACAGGTATGAACTAGAACACAGGTTACAGGTATGAACTAGAACACATGTTACAGGTATGAACTAGAACACAGGTTACAGGTATGAACTAGAACACATGTTACAGGTATGAACTAGAACACGTTACAGGTATGAACTAGAACACATGTTACAGGTATGAACTAGAACACAGGTTACAGGTATGAACTAGAACACAGGTTACAGGTGAGACAGTGAAAGAGATGATTTAATAAAGTATCCTTCTCCTCTCCTCCTCCTCTCTTCCTCTCCTCCTCTTCCTCTCCTCCTCTCTTCCTCTCCTCCTCCTCCTCTCCTCCTCTCCTCCTCCTCCTCCTCCTCTCTTCCTCTCCTCTCCTCCTCCTCTCCTCAGTGATGACTCCTTGGTGTAGAGATCAGATTCCTGTTGAAGGAAACTTCGGTCGTCTGTTTGACCGTCTGAACCTTTCAGTCGACCTTCTGTCCAGAGAGTTCAGCACCTCCCTCATCCTGCAGGTCTCTCCTTCTGCACCTCCTCATCTCTCCTTCAGCACCTCCCTCATCCTGCAGGTCTCTCCTTCTGCACCTCCTCATCTCTCCTTCTGCACCTCCCTCATCCTGCAGGTCTCTCCTTCTGCACCTCCTCATCTCTCCTTCTGCACCTCCTCATCTCTCCTTCTGCACCTCCTCCCTCTCCTTCTGCACCTCCTCAGGTAAAGCCTGTCCTGTCATGACCCCGTGACCTCTGCTCCTGCAGGAGCAGCAGGAGCAGGAGGTGCTGGATGGAGCTCTGCTGGAGGAGGACTTCACTCAGGCGGTGCGCGCCTCCTTCCTGAGGCTGACGGCCGGCATGGAGGAGCTGCTGCGCCTCCTGCAGCTGCTCCTCTCCTTCACCTTCATCACGCTCTTCACACAGTAAGGCTCCGACACCTTCCTCTTGTGGGGAGGAAGACTCCTATATGCTACTCATATGCTATATGCTACTCATATGCTATATGCTACTCATACTCATATGCTATATGCTACTCATACTCATATGCTATATGCTACTCATGTGCTATATGCTACTCATATGCTATATGCTACTCATATGCTATATGCTACTCATGTGCTATATGCTATATGCTACTCATGTGCTATATGCTACTCATATGCTATATGCTACTCATATGCTATATGCTACTCATGTGCTATATGCTATATGCTACTCATGTGCTATATGCTACTCATATGCTATATGCTACTCATATGCTATATGCTACTCATGTGCTATATGCTACTCATATGCTATATGCTACTCATACTCATATGCTATATGCTACTCATATGCTATATGCTACTCATACTCATATGCTATATGCTACTCATACTCATGTGCTATATGCTACTCATACTCATGTGCTATATGCTACTCATATGCTATATGCTACTCATACTCATGTGCTGTATGCTACTCATATGCTATATGCTACTCATACTCATGTGCTATATGCTACTCATACTCATATGCTATATGCTACTCATATGCTATATGCTACTCATACTCATATGCTATATGCTACTCATATGCTATATGCTACTCATATGATATATGCTACTCATACTCATATGCTATATGCTACTCATACTCATATGCTATATGCTACTCATATGCTATATGCTACTCATATGATATATGCTACTCATACTCATATGCTATATGCTACTCATATGCTATATGCTACTCATATGATATATGCTACTCATACTCATATGCTATATGCTACTCATACTCATATGCTATATGCTACTCATATGCTATATGCTACTCATACTCATATGATATATGCTACTCATATGCTATATGCTACATGCTACTCATATGCTATATGCTACTCATACTCATATGCTATATGCTACTCATATGCTATATGCTACTCATACTCATATGCTATATGCTACTCATACTCATATGCTATATGCTACTCCTCCTCCTCCTCCTGCTCCTCCTCCTCCTCCCGCTCCTCCTCCTCCTCCTCCTGCTCCTCCTCCTCCTCCCGCTCCTCCTCCTCCTCCTGCTCCCCCTCCTCCTCCCGCTCCTCCTCCTCCTCCTCCTGCTCCCCCTCCTCCTCCCGCTCCTCCTCCTCCTCCTCCTCCTCCTCCTCCCGCTCCTCCTCCTCCTCCCGCTCCTCCTCCTCCTCCTGCTCCTGCTCCTCCTGCTCCTCCTCCTCCTCCTCCTCCTCCTCCTCCCGCTCCTCCTCCTCCTCCCGCTCCTCCTCCTCCTCCTCTCCTCCTCAGAGGGTTTGGTTACCTCCTCCAGTACAGGAGGGACGTTGGATTCGACAACCTGTACGTCACCACCTACTTCAGACAGATTGATGCCCGCAGGAAGAGAGCGGTAACATCTTCCTCATCTTCATCTTCATCCGCTACAGGATGTCTTGGATCAATAACGTGATGTCTCTGTGGTGCGTTCAGGATCAATAACTTGATCTCTGTGATGCATTCAGGATCAATAACTTGGTCTCTGTGGTGCATTCAGGATCAATAACGTGATGTCTCTGTGGTGCGTTCAGGATCAATGACGTGATGTGTCTGTGATGCATTCAGGATCAATGACGTGATGTGTCTGTGGTGCATTCAGGATCAATAACTTGGTCTCTGTGGTGCGTTCAGGATCAATAACTTGATGTCTCTGTGGTGCATTCAGGATCAATAACGTGATGTCTCTGTGGTGCGTTCAGGATCAATGACGTGATGTGTCTGTGGTGCATTCAGGATCAATAACTTGGTCTCTGTGGTGCGTTCAGGATCAATAACGTGATGTCTCTGTGATGCGTTCAGGATCAATGACGTGATGTGTCTGTGGTGCATTCAGGATCAATAACTTGGTCTCTGTGGTGCGTTCAGGATCAATAACTTGATGTCTCTGTGGTGCGTTCAGGATCAATAACGTGATGTCTCTGTGGTGCGTTCAGGATCAATAACTTGATGTCTCTGTGGTGCGTTCAGGATCAATGACGTGATGTGTCTGTGGTGCGTTCAGGATCAATAACTTGATGTCTCTGTGGTGCGTTCAGGATCAATAACGTGATGTCTCTGTGATGCGTTCAGGATCAATAACTTGATCTCTGTGGTGCGTTCAGGATCAATAACTTGGTCTCTGTGGTGCATTCAGGATCAATAACTTGATGTCTCTGTGGTGCGTTCAGGATCAATAACTTGATGTCTCTGTGGTGCGTTCAGGATCAATAACTTGATGTCTCTGTGGTGCGTTCAGGATCAATAACTTGGTCTCTGTGGTGCGTTCAGGATCAATAACTTGGTCTCTGTGGTGCGTTCAGGATCAATAACATGATGTCTCTGTGGTGCGTTCAGGATCAATAACGTGATGTCTCTGTGGTGCGTTCAGGATCAATAACATGATGTCTCTGTGATGCGTTCAGGATCAATAACGTGATGTCTCTGTGGTGCGTTCAGGATCAATAACGTGATGTGTCTGTGATGCATTCAGGATCAATAACTTGGTCTCTGTGGTGCGTTCAGGATCAATAACGTGATGTCTCTGTGGTGCGTTCAGGATCAATAACGTGATGTCTCTGTGGTGCGTTCAGGATCAATAACGTGATGTCTCTGTGATGCGTTCAGGATCAATAACGTGATGTGTCTGTGGTGCGTTCAGGATCAATAACGTGATGTCTCTGTGGTGCGTTCAGGATCAATAACTTGATGTCTCTGTGGTGCGTTCAGGATCAATAACATGATGTCTCTGTGATGCGTTCAGGATCAATAACGTGATGTCTCTGTGGTGCGTTCAGGATCAATAACGTGATGTCTCTGTGGTGCGTTCAGGATCAATAACGTGATGTCTCTGTGGTGCGTTCAGGATCAATAACGTGATGTCTCTGTGATGCGTTCAGGATCAATAACGTGATGTCTCTGTGGTGCGTTCAGGATCAATAACGTGATGTCTCTGTGGTGCGTTCAGGATCAATAACGTGATGTCTCTGTGGTGCGTTCAGGATCAATAACGTGATGTCTCTGTGGTGCGTTCAGGATCAATAACGTGATGTCTCTGTGATGCGTTCAGGATCAATAACGTGATGTCTCTGTGGTGCGTTCAGGATCAATAACGTGATGTCTCTGTGGTGCGTTCAGGATCAATAACGTTATGTCTCTGTGATGCGTTCAGGATCAATAACTTGGTCTCTGTGGTGCGTTCAGGATCAATAACTTGATGTCTCTGTGGTGCGTTCAGGATCAATAACGTGATGTCTCTGTGATGCGTTCAGGATCAATGACGTGATGTCTCTGTGGTGCGTTCAGGATCAATAACGTGATGTCTCTGTGGTGCGTTCAGGATCAATAACGTGATGTCTCTGTGGTGCGTTCAGGATCAATAACGTGATGTCTCTGTGGTGCGTTCAGGATCAATAACGTGATGTCTCTGTGATGCGTTCAGGATCAATAACTTGATGTCTCTGTGGTGCGTTCAGGATCAATAACTTGGTCTCTGTGGTGCGTTCAGGATCAATAACGTGATGTCTCTGTGGTGCGTTCAGGATCAATAACTTGATGTCTCTGTGGTGCGTTCAGGATCAATGACGTGATGTGTCTGTGGTGCGTTCAGGATCAATAACGTGATGTCTCTGTGATGCGTTCAGGATCAATAACGTGATGTCTCTGTGGTGCGTTCAGGATCAATAACGTGATGTCTCTGTGGTGCGTTCAGGATCAATAACGTGATGTCTCTGTGGTGCGTTCAGGATCAATAACTTGATGTCTCTGTGGTGCGTTCAGGATCAATAACGTGATGTCTCTGTGATGCGTTCAGGATCAATAACGTGATGTCTCTGTGGTGCGTTCAGGATCAATAACGTGATGTCTCTGTGGTGCGTTCAGGATCAATAACTTGATGTCTCTGTGGTGCGTTCAGGATCAATGACGTGATGTCTCTGTGGTGCGTTCAGGATCAATAACGTGATGTCTCTGTGGTGCGTTCAGGATCAATAACTTGATGTCTCTGTGGTGCGTTCAGGATCAATAACGTGATGTCTCTGTGGTGCGTTCAGGATCAATAACGTGATGTCTCTGTGGTGCGTTCAGGATCAATGACGTGATGTCTCTGTGGTGCGTTCAGGATCAATAACGTGATGTGTCTGTGGTGCGTTCAGGATCAATAACGTGATGTGTCTGTGATGCGTTCAGGATCAATAACGTGATGTCTCTGTGGTGCGTTCAGGATCAATAACGTGATGTCTCTGTGGTGCGTTCAGGATCAATAACGTGATGTCTCTGTGGTGCGTTCAGGATCAATAACTTGGTCTCTGTGGTGCGTTCAGGATCAATAACATGATGTCTCTGTGGTGCGTTCAGGATCAATAACGTGATGTCTCTGTGGTGCGTTCAGGATCAATAACGTGATGTCTCTGTGGTGCGTTCAGGATCAATAACGTGATGTCTCTGTGGTGCGTTCAGGATCAATAACGTGATGTCTCTGTGGTGCGTTCAGGATCAATAACGTGATGTCTCTGTGGTGCGTTCAGGATCAATAACGTGATGTCTCTGTGGTGCGTTCAGGATCAATAACGTGATGTCTCTGTGGTGCGTTCAGGATCAATAACGTGATGTCTCTGTGGTGCGTTCAGGATCAATAACGTGATGTCTCTGTGGTGCGTTCAGGATCAATAACGTGATGTCTCTGTGGTGCGTTCAGGATCAATAACGTGATGTCTCTGTGGTGCGTTCAGGATCAATAACGTGATGTCTCTGTGGTGCGTTCAGGATCAATAACGTGATGTCTCTGTGGTGCGTTCAGGATCAATAACGTGATGTCTCTGTGGTGCGTTCAGGATCAGTAACGTGATGTCTCTGTGGTGCGTTCAGGATCAATAACGTGATGTCTCTGTGGTGCGTTCAGGATCAATAACGTGATGTCTCTGTGGTGCGTTCAGGATCAATGACGTGATGTCTCTGTGATGCGTTCAGGATCAATAACGTGATGTCTCTGTGGTGCGTTCAGGATCAATAACGTGATGTCTCTGTGGTGCGTTCAGGATCAATAACTTGGTCTCTGTGGTGCGTTCAGGATCAATAACGTGATGTCTCTGTGATGCGTTCAGGATCAATAACTTGATCTCTGTGGTGCGTTCAGGATCAATAACATGATGTCTCTGTGGTGCGTTCAGGATCAATAACGTGATGTCTCTGTGGTGCGTTCAGGATCAATAACGTGATGTGTCTGTGGTGCATTCAGGATCAATAACTTGATGTCTCTGTGGTGCGTTCAGGATCAATAACTTGATGTCTCTGTGGTGCGTTCAGGATCAATAACTTGATGTCTCTGTGGTGCGTTCAGGATCAATAACTTGGTCTCTGTGGTGCGTTCAGGATCAATAACTTGATGTCTCTGTGGTGCGTTCAGGATCAATAACGTGATGTCTCTGTGGTGCGTTCAGGATCAATAACGTGATGTCTCTGTGGTGCGTTCAGGATCAATAACGTGATGTGTCTGTGATGCATTCAGGATCAATAACTTGGTCTCTGTGGTGCGTTCAGGATCAATAACATGATGTCTCTGTGGTGCGTTCAGGATCAATAACGTGATGTCTCTGTGGTGCGTTCAGGATCAATAACATGATGTCTCTGTGATGCGTTCAGGATCAATAACGTGATGTGTCTGTGGTGCGTTCAGGATCAATAACGTGATGTCTCTGTGGTGCGTTCAGGATCAATAACATGATGTCTCTGTGATGCGTTCAGGATCAATAACGTGATGTCTCTGTGGTGCGTTCAGGATCAATAACGTGATGTCTCTGTGGTGCGTTCAGGATCAATAACGTGATGTCTCTGTGGTGCGTTCAGGATCAATAACGTGATGTCTCTGTGGTGCGTTCAGGATCAATAACGTTATGTCTCTGTGATGCGTTCAGGATCAATAACTTGGTCTCTGTGGTGCGTTCAGGATCAATAACTTGATGTCTCTGTGGTGCGTTCAGGATCAATAACGTGATGTCTCTGTGATGCGTTCAGGATCAATAACGTGATGTCTCTGTGGTGCGTTCAGGATCAATAACGTGATGTCTCTGTGATGCGTTCAGGATCAATAACGTGATGTCTCTGTGGTGCGTTCAGGATCAATAACGTGATGTCTCTGTGGTGCGTTCAGGATCAATAACGTTATGTCTCTGTGATGCGTTCAGGATCAATAACTTGGTCTCTGTGGTGCGTTCAGGATCAATAACTTGATGTCTCTGTGGTGCGTTCAGGATCAATAACGTGATGTCTCTGTGATGCGTTCAGGATCAATGACGTGATGTCTCTGTGGTGCGTTCAGGATCAATAACGTGATGTCTCTGTGGTGCGTTCAGGATCAATAACGTGATGTCTCTGTGGTGCGTTCAGGATCAATAACGTGATGTCTCTGTGGTGCGTTCAGGATCAATAACGTGATGTCTCTGTGATGCGTTCAGGATCAATAACTTGATGTCTCTGTGGTGCGTTCAGGATCAATAACGTGATGTCTCTGTGGTGCGTTCAGGATCAATAACGTGATGTCTCTGTGATGCGTTCAGGATCAATAACGTGATGTCTCTGTGGTGCGTTCAGGATCAATAACGTGATGTGTCTGTGGTGCGTTCAGGATCAATAACGTGATGTCTCTGTGGTGCGTTCAGGATCAATAACTTGATGTCTCTGTGGTGCGTTCAGGATCAATGACGTGATGTGTCTGTGGTGCGTTCAGGATCAATAACTTGATGTCTCTGTGGTGCGTTCAGGATCAATAACGTGATGTCTCTGTGGTGCGTTCAGGATCAATAACTTGATGTCTCTGTGGTGCGTTCAGGATCAATGACGTGATGTGTCTGTGGTGCGTTCAGGATCAATAACGTGATGTCTCTGTGATGCGTTCAGGATCAATAACGTGATGTCTCTGTGGTGCGTTCAGGATCAATAACGTGATGTCTCTGTGGTGCGTTCAGGATCAATAACGTGATGTCTCTGTGGTGCGTTCAGGATCAATAACGTGATGTCTCTGTGGTGCGTTCAGGATCAATAACGTGATGTCTCTGTGGTGCGTTCAGGATCAATAACTTGATGTCTCTGTGGTGCGTTCAGGATCAATAACGTGATGTCTCTGTGGTGCGTTCAGGATCAATAACGTGATGTCTCTGTGGTGCGTTCAGGATCAATGACGTGATGTCTCTGTGGTGCGTTCAGGATCAATAACGTGATGTGTCTGTGGTGCGTTCAGGATCAATAACGTGATGTGTCTGTGATGCGTTCAGGATCAATAACGTGATGTCTCTGTGGTGCGTTCAGGATCAATAACGTGATGTCTCTGTGGTGCGTTCAGGATCAATAACGTGATGTCTCTGTGGTGCGTTCAGGATCAATAACTTGGTCTCTGTGGTGCGTTCAGGATCAATAACATGATGTCTCTGTGGTGCGTTCAGGATCAATAACGTGATGTCTCTGTGGTGCGTTCAGGATCAATAACGTGATGTCTCTGTGGTGCGTTCAGGATCAATAACGTGATGTCTCTGTGGTGCGTTCAGGATCAATAACATGATGTCTCTGTGGTGCGTTCAGGATCAATAACGTGATGTCTCTGTGGTGCGTTCAGGATCAATAACGTGATGTCTCTGTGGTGCGTTCAGGATCAATAACGTGATGTCTCTGTGGTGCGTTCAGGATCAATAACGTGATGTCTCTGTGATGCGTTCAGGATCAATAACGTGATGTCTCTGTGGTGCGTTCAGGATCAATAACGTGATGTCTCTGTGATGCGTTCAGGATCAATAACGTGATGTCTCTGTGGTGCGTTCAGGATCAATAACGTGATGTCTCTGTGATGCGTTCAGGATCAATAACGTGATGTCTCTGTGGTGCGTTCAGGATCAATAACGTGATGTCTCTGTGGTGCGTTCAGGATCAATAACGTGATGTCTCTGTGGTGCGTTCAGGATCAATAACGTGATGTCTCTGTGGTGCGTTCAGGATCAATAACGTGATGTCTCTGTGGTGCGTTCAGGATCAATAACGTGATGTCTCTGTGGTGCGTTCAGGATCAATGACGTGATGTCTCTGTGATGCGTTCAGGATCAATAACGTGATGTCTCTGTGGTGCGTTCAGGATCAATAACGTGATGTCTCTGTGGTGCGTTCAGGATCAATAACGTGATGTCTCTGTGGTGCGTTCAGGATCAATAACTTGGTCTCTGTGGTGCGTTCAGGATCAATAACGTGATGTCTCTGTGGTGCGTTCAGGATCAATGACGTGATGTCTCTGTGGTGCGTTCAGGATCAATAACGTGATGTCTCTGTGGTGCGTTCAGGATCAATGACGTGATGTCTCTGTGGTGCGTTCAGGATCAATGACGTGATGTCTCTGTGGTGCGTTCAGGATCAATAACTTGGTCTCTGTGGTGCGTTCAGGGGAAGCGCTGCCTGCTGCCTCTGAAGCAGGAAGAGAAGAAGAAGCTCATCGAGCCGTGCAGCCTGAGGGTCCACCCAGAGGAGCTACCGGGAGTGGTGAGTCCTGATCACGTTATTGATCACGCTACTGATCATGTTATTGATCATGCTATTGATCATGTTATTGATCATGCTACTGATCACGTTATTGATCATGTTATTGATCATGCTACTGATCACGCTACTGATCATGTTATTGATCATGCTACTGATCACGCTACTGATCATGTTATTGATCATGCTACTGATCATGCTACTGATCATGTTATTGATCACGTTATTGATCACGTTATTGATCATGCTACTGATCATGCTACTGATCACGTTATTGATCACGCTACTGATCATGCTACTGATCACGTTATTGATCACGCTACTGATCATGCTACTGATCACGTTATTGATCACGCTACTGATCATGTTATTGATCATGTTATTGATCACTGTCAAGTTCCTATGTATTTTTCGGTCAACTCTTGGTCCAACTTGCAATGACCTTGTACATGTGATCCCAAAGGACGCACGGGACAACTCGTTTCCAACACAGCTCAATCTTTATTGTTTTCTTATTTGTCAATTGTTGGCTGGTTGGTCCATCTAGGTTGAAAACCTTCGAACACAAAAAGCAAAAAGTTATACAACCAAAATGTAAATAAACTTTAAACAATTCTCGCCAACAAATGAATAAATAAAAGCTACAGTACCAGTGGGCTTCTTTGGCTGTACCATCGGTTGACTCCTTCCCTCTCTGTCTCTGCCTCAGCTGACATGTTTGCTGGCAGAGCTTCCCTTTGCAGGTGTTTCCAATTAAGTGATCAGCAGCCTGCACTGGCCTACTGGCAGTGCATTCTGGGACTTGCAGTTTCTTTTCTCTCTTTTTCCTTTTCTTTTCTTTCTCTTCTGACAAAGTAACGTAATTCGATTAAATCATAATAATTAACTCAACAATCACGTTATTGATCATGCTACTGATCACGTTATTGATCACGTTATTGATCACGCTACTGATCATGTTATTGATCATGTTATTGATCACGTTATTGATCACGCTACTGATAATTTTATTGATCACGTTATTGATCATAATACTGATCACGTTATTGATCACGTTATTGATCATGTTATTGATCACGCTACTGATCACGTTATTGATCACGCTACTGATCACGTTATTGATCATGTTATTGATCACGTTATTGATCACGCTACTGATCATGTTATTGATCACGCTACTGATCACGTTATTGATCACGTTATTGATCATGTTATTGATCACGTTATTGATCACGCTACTGATAATTTTATTGATCATGTTATTGATCACGCTACTGATCACGTTATTGATCATGTTATTGATCACGTTATTGATCATGTTATTGATCACGTTATTGATCATGCTACTGATCATGTTATTGATCACGTTATTGATTACACTACTGATCATGTTATTATTGATTAATCCTTTTTTCCCTGTGAAAGGGTTTTTACTATCTCTTTAGGGGAGTTGTTCCTGATCCGATGTGAGGTCCCGGGACAGGATGTTATGTTACAGATTGTAAAGCCCTCCGAGGCAAACTTGTATTTGTGATGTTGGGCTATATAAAACAAACTGAATTGAATTGAATTGATCATGTTGATATTGATCATGTTATTATTGATCACGTTATTATTGATCATGTTGATATTAATGTCAGTTCATTCTCCCCTCTCTTCGCTTCTCCTCACGTGCGTGTGAGTGTGTGTGTGTGTGTGTGTCTGTGTGTGTGTGAGTGTGTGTGTGTGTGTGTGTCTGTGTGTGTGTGTGTGAGTGTGTGTCTGTGTGCACAGACATCAGGTGTGTTTCAGGTGCTGTCTGTCTCTCTGCTGTCTGTCCTCCTGCTGAGTGTGGACTTCTCTCTGTTCCACGTTCTGGACATCGTCAGCAGACACACCTTCACCCAGTTCAACCTGACCAGTAAACACACACACACACACACACACACACACACACACACACACACACACACACACACACACACACACACACACACACACACACACACACTCTCTCTCTCTCTGAGTCAGTGTGAATGTAAGAGCAGAGGCTTTCTGGGTAATGGAGTCCTCTCTGCAGGTAGTCACCAGGTGGACATCAAAGTGGGCGGAGCCTCCATGATGGCCCGCCTCCTGAGGAAGACGGTGTCGGCTTTCAACAGCTCGTCCAGCCTCAACG
>JBAMJR010000166.1:290000-335000 GCA_038501785.1 Myoxocephalus aenaeus
TATATACCGCAAACCCTCAATATTAACCCTTATAAGAAACAATAAACAACTCATTTTCTTAGTTGTTTATATATATATATATATATATATATATATATATATATATATATAAACTAAGAAAATTAGTTGTTTATTGTTTCTTATAAGGGTTAATATTGAGGGTTTGCGGTTAAGAGTGTAAAAGCCTCTTAAATGTCGTTAAATATAAATGTAATGTGGTTCATAGTAAACGCTCGACCACAGGCTTTTATTGTGAAGGCTGATCGTCGGACCTTCCGGCCTGCCTCTCGCTCGCTCGGTGGGCTTCACGCAGCTCGATGACGTCACCGCTCCCTCCCGGTATACCCGCCTCTTCGTCCTCCGGTCCTGAGTCGCTCTCGAGCCGCCGCGCCGCCCGGTGTCCCGGGTTTACAGGAGTTTGTTGGGGTCCACAAACAGTTTTCTCCCGGAGCGCCGACACGGGAACGGGACACACACACACACACACACACACACACACACACACAGACACACAGACACACACACACACACGTCAAGCAGCAGCAACCTGTTGCCGGTTGCCAGTTGCCGGTTGCCCCGGAGAGGATGCGCGGAGCCGCCGTGCTGCTGCTGCTGCTCAGCGGCCGCGCCGCGTTCACTGCCGCCTGGTCCCTGAACGCACCGCGGGACGGGACGGACGGCCCGGCCGCGACAGGTAAGATCACGTGACGCAGTTTGACTTCTGACCCGGTTGGACGCCTGCCGCGTTGCCGTGGTAACAGTAGGCTTAACCCGACCTCATTAGCAGCTCCGGTTTATTTACGCAACAAAACTTTATTAGTGAAGTAGAGAAAACCATTATTATTGTTTTTATTTATTATTTTATTATTGTGTATAATGTATTGTTATTATTATATTTGATTACTGATATTATTACTGTTTTATAATAATATTGTATTTATTATTATATTGTTATTGTTATCATTATAATAACAAATACAATAATTATTTTTTATTAATACAACTTTATTTTTATTTGTTATTATTTAACTAAATGTTTCCTTTGTAAACACATGATCCATCTATGTAAATGTATTATATTATATCATTAGTAATTATCTTAATATGCTGCTGGAAGAAATGTGATTTTATTTAGTATTAGTTTCCACAAATATTACAGTTCATATTTGTGATATAAAAATTATATTAATGATCAAATAAATTCTATATTTATTTGTTTGTTTGTTTTGTGAGACGTTGTTGAGGTTAAGAATCAGCTGACATCAGCAGTTCCTGGTCCCAGTCCTCCCAGTCCACCCAGTCTGTTGTCCTCAGGTGTGGACAGACGGCGCCGCCCCCTGGTGGAGAGAACACGCCCCTTCATCCTGGTGGGCGGGAAGAGGAGGAGCCTCGCCGAAGCTCTGCAGGTCAGACACGCCTCCACAGGTCAAAGGTCAGGCGGTGATGTCATCGCACTGGACTCTAACTGGTGGCTACTGGTTTACCAACGAGCTGTGAACTGGTTTTAGCTTTCATTACTGGTTCATTATCGGTGTTATACTGGTTCATTACTGGTGTTGTACTGGTTCATTACTGGTGTTATACTGGTTCATTACTGGTTCATTACTGGTTCATTACTGGTGTTGTACTGGTTCATTACTGGTTCATTATCGGTGTTATACTGGTTCATTACTGGTTCATTACTGGTGTTATACTGGTTCATTACTGGTGTTATACTGGTTCATTACTGGTTCATTACTGGTGTTATACTGGTTCATTACTGGTTCATTATCGGTGTTATACTGGTTCATTACTGGTGTTATACTGGTTCATTACTGGTTCATTATCGGTGTTATACTGGTTCATTACTGGTGTTGTACTGGTTCATTACTGGTGTTATACTGGTTCATTACTGGTGTTATACTGGTTCATTACTGGTTCATTACTGGTGTTATACTGGTTCATTACTGGTTCATTACTGGTGTTATACTGGTTCATTACTGGTGTTATACTGGTTCATTACTGGTGTTATACTGGTTCATTACTGGTTCATTACTGGTGTTATACTGGTTCATTACTGGTTCATTATCGGTGTTATACTGGTTCATTACTGGTGTTGTACTGGTTCATTACTGGTGTTATACTGGTTCATTACTGGTGTTATACTGGTTCATTACTGGTTCATTACTGGTGTTATACTGGTTCATTACTGGTTCATTACTGGTGTTATACTGGTTCATTACTGGTTCATTATCGGTGTTATACTGGTTCATTACTGGTGTTATACTGGTTCATTACTGGTGTTATACTGGTTCATTACTGGTTCATTACTGGTGTTATACTGGTTCATTACTGGTGTTATACTGGTTCATTACTGGTGTTATACTGGTTCATTACTGGTGTTATACTGGTTCATTATCGGTGTTATACTGGTTCATTACTGGTGTTGTACTGGTTCATTACTGGTGTTATACTGGTTCATTATCGGTGTTATACTGGTTCATTACTAGTGTCATTACTGGTGTTGTACTGGTTCATTACTGGTTCATTACTGGTTCATTATCGGTGTTATACTGGTTCATTACTGGTTCATTATCGGTGTTATACTGGTTCATTACTGGTGTTATACTGGTTCATTACTGGTGTTGTACTGGTTCATTACTGGTTCATTACTAGTGTCATTACTAGTGTCATTACTGGTGTTATACTGGTTCATTACTGGTGTTATACTGGTTCATTACTGGTTCATTACTGGTGTTGTACTGGTTCATTACTAGTGTCATTACTAGTGTCATTACTGGTGTTATACTGGTTCATTACTGGTGTTATACTGGTTCATTACTGGTTCATTACTGGTGTTGTACTGGTTCATTACTGGTGTTATACTGGTTCATTACTGGTTCATTATCGGTGTTATACTGGTTCATTACTGGTGTTATACTGGTTCATTACTGGTGTTGTACTGGTTCATTACTGGTTCATTACTAGTGTCATTACTAGTGTCATTACTGGTGTTATACTGGTTCATTACTGGTGTTATACTGGTTCATTACTGGTTCATTACTGGTGTTGTACTGGTTCATTACTGGTGTTATACTGGTTCATTACTGGTGTTATACTGGTTCATTACTGGTGTTATACTGGTTCATTACTGGTGTTGTACTGGTTCATTACTGGTGTTGTACTGGTTCATTACTGGTTCATTACTGGTGTTATACTGGTTCATTACTGGTTCATTACTGGTGTTGTACTGGTTCATTACTGGTGTTGTACTGGTTCATTACTGGTGTTATACTGGTTCATTACTGGTGTTATACTGGTTCATTACTGGTGTTGTACTGGTTCATTACTGGTGTTGTACTGGTTCATTACTGGTGTTGTACTGGTTCATTACTGGTTCATTACTGGTTCATTACTAGTGTCATTACTGGTGTTATACTGGTTCATTACTGGTGTTATACTGGTTCATTACTGGTTCATTACTGGTGTTATACTGGTTCATTACTGGTGTTATACTGGTTCATTACTGGTTCATTACTGGTGTTGTACTGGTTCATTACTGGTGTTTGGAGTCCAGTTGTATGAGACACAGCGTTCATGTGAAGAAGTGACAGGAGCAGCTGGTTTCAGTGGATTAAGATTAATGATATTAATGTAATCCTGTGTTCATGCTGAGGGGAAGAGCAGCTTCAGACTTCACCAGAGACGCTGCAGAGGAGGAGGAGCAGGAAGTCAGGTCTTCCTGCTCCTCCTCCTCTCACTGAACGTCTCTGTAATACGAGCGAGGGAGGAAGTCGGCGTGTGGACCGTTTTCACCAGGAGCTTCCTGCAGGAAGGCGGGGGGGCGGTTTAGAGGACGGACACTTCCTGTCAGCTGACACAAGCTCTGAGGTCACTTCCTCTAGAAACCCCCACACCCTGACTCCACCCGCCGGGAGGAAGGGAAGACGGGGAGTTACTGATAATCAATCACTTTACTATTGTTTGAGTCTCTGAAACCAGCAGCCGATCAGATTGACTCGACTCCTCTGGTTGTATAGAAGTCTATGCTTCATGTGTTAAAGCTGCATTCTCTCTCCTGACCACCAGGGGGAGACTCCTCTGGTTGTATAGAAGTCTATGCTTCATGTGTTAAAGCTGCAGTCTCTCTCCTGACCACCAGGGACTCGACTCCTCTGGTTGTATAGAAGTCTATGCTTCATGTGTTAAAGCTGCATTCTCTCTCCTGACCACCAGGGGGTGACTCCTCTGGTTGTATAGAAGTCTATGCTTCATGTGTTAAAGCTGCAGTCTCTCTCCTGACCACCAGGGACTCGACTCCTCTGGTTGTATAGAAGTCTATGCTTCATGTGTTAAAGCTGCAGTCTCTCTCTTGACCACCAGGGACTCGACTCCTCTGGTTGTATAGAAGTCTATGCTTCATGTGTTAAAGCTGCAGTCTCTCTCCTGACCACCAGGGGGCGACTCCTCTGGTTGTATAGAAGTCTATGCTTCATGTGTTAAAGCTGCATTCTCTCTCCTGACCACCAGGGGGCGACTCCTCTGGTTGTATAGAAGTCTATGCTTCATGTGTTAAAGCTGCATTCTCTCTCCTGACCACCAGGGGGCGACTCCTCTGGTTGTATAGAAGTCTATGCTTCATGTGTTAAAGCTGCATTCTCTCTCCTGACCACCAGGGGGCGACTCCTCTGGTTGTATAGAAGTCTATATAAATGACTCTACTTCTCTCTTGATTTATTCCCTCAGTAAACATTGTAAACATAAAGCAGGGGATGCTTTAGGGCGGGGCTACAAGGTGATTGACAGGTCCCTCCTCCTCAGTCCTTATATGGTCACTTCCTGTTCACTGGTTATAAATAAAAACAAGATGGCGACGGCCATCTTGTTGAAGTGGAGGCTTAAAACGTCCTCAAACCAACGAGAGACTAAAGTCCACTTTGTTTAGTCACCAAACAGCTGCAGAGCTAAAGACCTTCACACTGGACTCCTCCTCTTTTCTCCTTTTCTCCTTCCTCTTCTTTTCCTCTTCCTCCTTTCTTTCCTCCTCTTCCTCTGTCGTGGTCGGCTGCTCTTCATCATCTAGAGACACGACCTCATCAGGCAGAACACGTCATTATTGATCCGTGTGATTCATTGATTACTTATTTTATTAGATCTCATGTTGGAGATTTAAAGATGTGTCGATTTGTTCGAACCAGCAGAACTCGTCTGTGTGTGTGTGTGTGTGTGTGTGTGTGTGTGTGTGTGTGTGTGAGACCATGACTCAGCCCCCCCCCCCCCCCCCTCCATCCTGCTGCACAATGACTTCAGAGTTCAGAGGGTGGGGAAAACAAACACGCCTCAGAGAGGAATTCTGCTCTTTTTACAAGAATCTATTAAAACCAGCAGGTCGACTTATTATTAATCTTATTAATAATAATAATAATAATGCATTTAATTTTTATCGCACTCTTCCTTCAAAAGAATCTCAGAGTGCCACACATAAAGTAAAAACAAATAAAACCGATTAAAACATAGTTAAAGCAACCCATAATAATAAAAAATAATGTAATAGCTGACAATAAATGAACTCGAGGTAAAAAATGGCTTCCTGAATAAAAAGGTTTTTAGGCCAGTCTAAAGGAGTCCAGTGTCTGCGTTGCCCTCAGGGGTCAGGGAGACCGCAAAGGGAGGTTAGGGGAGTGATGCGTTCCTGTAGGTAGGGGTGCATGTCCATTGATGCCTTTATAGGTGAGTACTAGGACTTTGTAGTCGATCCGGAATGAAACAGGGAGGCAGTGCAGTGAGTGGAGAACGGGGGATATGTGCTCATATTTCTGGACTCTCTTCAGGACCCTGGCAGCGCTGCTTTGGATATATTGTAGTTTCTGGACGTCCTTGCCAGTGATCCCAGTGCAGAGTGAGGTGCAGTAGTAAAGGCGTGGACGAGCTTCTCTGCGTCTGACAGGGTTAAAGTGGGGCGGAGTTTGGAGATGTTTTTTAGATGATAAAAGTCATAATCACTCTTATGACAATACTTGTAACAGATTCCTTCTCTTCTGGTTCGAAGCTGACCTTTGTTGGTGAAAACAGACCATAATGATCTCCAGATGAGCTTCTTCGTTTATTCATGGGACAAGAAGTTAAAGTCAGGTTACAGATTTATAACTCTGAACCCTAAAAACCAGTTCCTCTCCTCTGAGGTCACATGACTGCAGGTCACATGACGTCATAGTTTCACTGAGGAGCTCAGAGTGTAATGTTTTTACACATCTGGTGAAAGTAAACGGATGAAGAATAAAATGTTTTTATGAAATATCAACATGTTTCTGACGGCACGTGATGCGTTCAAGGACTGTCGGAAAGATGAAAAGCTGTCAATACAGACATTTTTACAGCTTCTGGTTGGTTTTTGGGTTCAGACGGTTAACGATTATGTTTCAGAGCTCTTAAAGACACACACACACACACACACACACACACACACACACACACACACACACACACACACTTCCTGTCGAGCTGAGAGGAGAAAGCAAGGAGGCGTTGGACAGGAAGTTTCCATTAACTGGCAGGAAAGCTGATTGGATAACGGATGCACTTTAGCCCCGCCCCCTTCCTAAAGCGCTAAAAGAAAGAAGAAGAAAGTGACAAAATAAAAAATGGCGGACGCAGTTCCTGGAGCAGTGATCCAGACTGTGGTGGTTTGGGCAGGATGAGCCCGTAACCACGGGGAAATGACAGCATATTATGGTCTGTGTGAGCTTCCACAGGCTCTCATGGTGGATTCTAATGTGTTCCTCTACGACAGAAATCAAGTCTTTTCTCTGGAGAACGTTTATGTCTTTGCTCCTTTACAGTTTCTGTGTGAACGTAAATGAAGGTTCTTCCCGTCTGTCCTCAGGACGGCCACCCGGACCGGCTGCAGTGCGGGCTGGAGGTGTTGGGGCCGCCTGTTCCTGCTGGACCTGGAGAAGAACCAGTGAGTCTCACGTTTACAGGGTGACCTTAAACGCAACGCCAACGTGACGCGTGTCCTCTGTTGTCTCCTCAGCGACCTGCTGCCCAAACCGCCCAACGTCTTCTACTACCTGCCCAACGGCACCGGGGTGTCCGTGAGGGCCGACCCCGTGGTGAGTCAGTGAACGCACCGCCGGAGAGAGAGAGACAGACGCTTCAGTGTTTCCAGCTGTGACCCATGTTGTGTGTTTGTTTGTGTGTTTGTTTGTGTGCAGACTCACTGTTATTACCACGGGAACGTCCGAGGATTCCCTCAGTCCAGAGTGGCTCTGAGCACCTGCTCCGGTCTCCGGTCAGTACACACACCTAGTACTAGTACACACACCTAGTACTAGTACACACACCTAGTACACACACCTAGTACACACACCTAGTACTAGTACACACACCTAGTACTAGTACACACACCTAGTACACACCTAGTACTAGTACACACACCTAGTACTAGTACACACACCTAGTACTAGTACACACACCTAGTACTAATACACATACACAGAAAGCTAACATTATACTAACAGAAAGCTAATGTTATGCTAACAGAAAGATACCGTTATGCTAATGTTATGCTAACAGAAAGATACTGTTATGCTAACAGAAAGCTAACCTAATGCTAACAGAAAGATAACGTTATTTTAACAGAAAGCTAATGTTATGCTAACAGAAAGATACTGTTATGCTAACAGAAATATACTGTTATGCTAACAGAAAGCCAACGTAATGCTAACAGAAAGATAACGTTATTTTAACAGAAAGCTAATGTTATGCTAACAGAAAGATAACTTTATGCTAACGTTAACACCCCTAACAGAAAGCTAACGTTATGCAAACAGAAAGCTAACGTTAAGCTAGCAAGATTCAAAGTCAGTAACAAACATTATCAGGAGTTAATGGACTCTGCAGCCAATCAGAATCCAGTATTCACCCAGACCATGACATATAAATGATACGCAACATTATTAACACAAAAGGTGGAAGAACAAACGATGACGGTTACATTCAGAGAGCAGTGTTCTACTTTATTCTACGGCTTTAATGCATATTAAAGAATATTTGGGGGTCTGGTTCTGCTGCGCCAGTCCTTCTGCTTAATGGTTCTACTGGACAAGCAGGCGGCCCAGCAGCGCACAACACGACCTGCTTACTCACAGAAAACTCATAATCTCTTAAACCTGAACCCCCCGCCCGACCCGGTCGGTCCCAGAGTCCAGGACTGACCCGGGATCCGGATCAGCGCGGTGACCTCTGACCTCCTGCAGGAGGATCAGCGGCTCACGTGAGGAGGACCTGGTCCAGGTCTCTGGGTCTCGGGTCAGAGCCACACAGAAGCCTCTGTGCTCAGATTATGAACTAACCATTTCATTTATGATCAAGCTGATCATCAGAGGATCAATTATTACTAATTAAAACAGAATAAAGTCTTTAATCAGGTCACAACATTATGATTTCACTTTACCATTAATAATACATTCATACTATGAATAGCACATTAACATTCATAATAACATTAAAATGTATAATAACATTATTAACATTCATAATAACAATATCAATATATTAGCATTCATAATAACATTTATGAACATTCATAATAATATTAACATTCATAATAGCATTATCAATAACACACTAACATTATTAACAAAATAACATTCATAATAACATTTATTAACATTCATAATAACATTATTAATATAATAGCATTCATAATAACATACAAATTCATAATAACATTATTAACATTCATAATAACATTCATAATAACATTATTAATATAATACATTCATAATAACAATAATAACATTATTAACATTCATAATGGTATTATGAATGTTAATAATGATATATTGAATGATGTACATGAATATTAACATGAATAATGACACATTAATATTGTCTTCTGTCCTCAAGCCGTGTGTTGGTTCCTCTGCAGCGGCCTCATCGCCTTCAACGCCACGCTGAGCTTTGAGCTGCAGCCACAGGAGGAGCGCCTCCAGGGGGAGGAGGGGGAGGGGAGCGGAGGAGGAGCAGGAGGAGGAGGAGCAGGAGGAGGAGGAGGAGGAGCAGGAGGAGCAGGAGCAGGAGGAGCAGGAGGAGGAGGAGCAGGAGGAGCAGGAGCAGGAGGAGCAGGAGCAGGAGGAGCAGGAGGAGGAGGAGCAGGAGAGGAGGAAGGAGGAGGAGCAGGAGGAGGAGGAGGAGGAGGAGGAGGAGCAGGAGGAGCAGGAGCAGGAGGAGCAGGAGGAGGAGGAGGAGGAGCAGGAGCAGGAGGAGGAGGAGGAGGAGCAGGAGGAGGAGGAGCAGGAGGAGGAGGAGGAGGAGCAGGAGGAGCAGGAGCAGGAGGAGCAGGAGGAGGAGGAGCAGGAGGAGCAGGAGCAGGAGGAGCAGGAGCAGGAGGAGCAGGAGGAGGAGGAGCAGGAGAGGAGGAAGGAGGAGGAGCAGGAGGAGGAGGAGGAGGAGGAGGAGGAGCAGGAGGAGCAGGAGCAGGAGGAGCAGGAGGAGGAGGAGGAGGAGGAGGAGCAGGAGCAGGAGGAGGAGGAGGAGGGAGCAGGAGAGGAGGAAGGAGCGGTGCACCTGCTGTTCTCCACCAGCCCTCTGGAGGGCGACAGCGCCGGAGGCTGCGGCGTCTCTCAGGCCGCCGTGCCGCCCCTCCACAGCTCCTCCCACACACACCGGGTGAGACGCGAACCACGACTCCCAGGGTGCATCTGTCCAAGAAGCATCCAATCACAGAGCTCCAAAGGTTACGCTTTGTAGAGGCAGCTGAGGCTCATGGGTAATGTAGTCTTTGGAGCCGTCCACCAAGCGGACAACACCGGGTCTCAAAGACTATTATAATAATAATAATAATAATAATAATAATAATAATAATAATAATGGGTTAACAGGTGAAGGGTAGTATTAGTCCCTGCAGTAGTACTCTGGGTAGTATCAGCAGTATTTAGTGTGTATCAGCAGTATTTTGTGTGTACTTGTCTGCAGAGGAGGAGGGACATCCTGTCTGAGACCAAGTACATCGAGCTGGTGCTGGTGGTCGATCACCAGGAGGTCAGATCCTGCTTATTGATCGCTGTGTTGATTATTAATACCATGATCACGTTGATACATGTATTTGTGTATATACATACATGTATTTGTGTATATGCATACATGTATTTGTGTATATACATACATGTATTTGTGTATATACATACATGTATTTGTGTATATACATACATGTATTTGTGTATATACATGTATTATGTGTGTGTCTTCCCAGTTCCTGAACTACCAGAAGAACAATAAAACCATCATCTACCGCATGCTGGACGTGGCCAATCAGGTGGACTGGGTGAGAGCCGTGACCTCTGACCTCTGCTGCCCGTTAGCCGCTCTTTTAAAAGTAGCAGAAGAAGACGACGTGTGTTGTGTTTCAGTTCTACCGTCCTCTGAACGTCCGCGTGGCGCTGACCGGTCTGGAGATCTGGAGCGACCGCGACAAGATCCTGGTGGAGAAGAGTCCCACGGACACGCTGAACAACTTCCTGGACTGGAGGACCCGCGAGCTGCTGCCCCGCCTCCGGCACGACAACGCCCAGCTGGTCATGTGAGCGCACAAAATAAAAGCACCGCCGGCTCCACAAAATAAAAGCACCGTCTGCTCCACAAAATAAAAGCTTTGCCACGCTCCACAAAATAAAAGCACCGCCCGCTCTACAAAATAAAAGCTTTGCCACGCT
The DNA here is from genome assembly GCA_038501785.1 of Myoxocephalus aenaeus. Taxonomy (NCBI): domain Eukaryota; kingdom Metazoa; phylum Chordata; class Actinopteri; order Perciformes; family Cottidae; genus Myoxocephalus; species Myoxocephalus aenaeus. Next base: position 300,695 of record JBAMJR010000166.1, read on the forward strand.
CCACAAAATAAAAGCACTGCCACGCTCCACAAAATAAAAGAATCACCCCGCTTCACAAAATAAAAGCACCGTCTGCTCCACAAAATAAAAGCATCGCCACGCTCTAGAAAATAAAAGCGTAACCACGCTCCACAAAATAAAAGCATCGCCACGCTCCACAAAATAAAAGCACCGCCCGCTTCACAAAATAAAAGCACCGCCATGCTCAACAAAATAAAAGCATCACCACGCTTCACAAAATAAAAGCATCCACACGCTTCACAAAATAAAAGCACCGCCATGCTCAACAAAATAAAAGCATCACCACGCTTAACAAAATAAAAGCACCGGGCTCTGATTGGATCGTGACCTTTGGCTTGTTAGGGGCGGCTCCTTCGACGGCACCACGGTGGGGATGGCGTCGCAGTCCTCCATGTGCTCCAGAGACCGGTCCGGAGGAGTCAACGTGGTGAGTCATTTATTTATATGTACTTTAATATATTCTCGGACCACCTGTCTGTCTGAACACCCGTCTGTCTCTCAGGACCACCTGGTCAGCGTGCTGGGCGTGGCCTCCACCGTCGCTCATGAGCTCGGTCACAACTTGGGGATGAGCCACGACACCGCCGAGCGCCGCTGCTCCTGTCAGAACGAACGGCGGCTCGGAGGATGCATCATGGAGCCGTCGACCGGGTCGGAACCACATTACTGCGCCCGGGTCGGGACCAGGATACGTAATACATGCATACTAACCCTGACCTCTGACCTCTGACCCCAGCTTCCTGCCCGGGCAGCAGTTCAGCAGCTGCAGCGCTGCAGACCTGTCCGTCAGCCTGCTGCACGGCGGCGGCATGTGTCTGTTCAACGTGCCGCAGCCGGACCGCCTGCTGGGGGGGGCCGCGCTGCGGGAACCTGTACCGGGAGACGGGGGAGGAGTGTGACTGTGGGCTGCTGGAGGTCTGTACCTGTCTGTCGCTATAGGAACTGTCCAATCAGGACGCAGGCCCATTCATGCTTCCTGGTTGTGTGTTGCTGTGCTCTGATTGGTCAGGAGTGTGAGGACCGCTGCTGCAACGCCTCCACCTGTCGGCTTGTTCCTGGAGCGCAGTGTTCATCAGACGGCATCTGTTGCCACGACTGCAAGGTCAGGCTGACACACACACTCACACACAAACACTCTCTCACACACACACACTCACTCTCTCTCTCTCTCACTCACTCACTCACTCACTCACTCACTCACACACACACACACACACACACACACACACACACACACACACACACACACACACACACACACACACACACACACACACACACTCTCTCTCTCTCTCTCTCTCCTCAGCTGCGGGCGGCCGGCTCGGTGTGTCGTGGTCGTCTTGGAGAGTGTGACCTCACAGAGTTCTGCACAGGCTCCTCCCCCTTCTGCCCCCCCAACGTGTTCCTGCAGAACGGGGAGCGCTGCGAGGACGACGCCTCCTACTGCTACGAGGGAGTGTGTGCCAGCATGACCGCCCAGTGCCAGACGCTGTGGGGACCCAGTAAGACCAGTTCACACCCAGCACACCTCCGCTAAGACCAGTTCATATGAAACTAAACCATGACCCGTCTCTCTCTCTCTCTCTCTCTCTCTCTCTCTCCCTCTCTCCTTCTCTCTCTCTCTCTCTCCTTCTCCTTCTCTCTCTCTCTCTCTGTCTCTCCCTCTCTCTCTCTCCCTGTCTCTCTCTCTCTCTCTCTGTCTCTCTCTCTCTCTCTCTCTCTCTCTCTCTCTCTCTCTCTCTCTGTCTCTCTCTCCCTGTCTCTCTCTCTCTCTCTCTGTCTCTCTCTCTCTCCTTCTCCTTCTCTCTCTGTCTCTCCCTCTCTCTCTCTCTCTCTCTCTCTGTCTCTCTCTCTCTCTCTCTCTCTCTCTCTCTCTCTCTCTCTGTCTCTCTCTCTCTCCTTCTCCTTCTCCTTCTCTCTCTCTCTCTCTCTCTCTCTCTCCTTCTCCTTCTCCTCTCTCTCTCTCTCTCTCTCTCTCTCTCTCTCTCTCTCTCTCTCTCTCTCTCTCAGATGCTACCAGTGCTCCAGCTGTGTGTTTCTCATCGGTCAACAAACAAGGAAACAAATATGGAAACTGTGGTCAGCTGACCAACGGCTCCTACGTCCCCTGTGGGAACTCGTAAGTACACACAGTACACAGAGAGTACACACAGTACACAGAGAGTACACGCAGTACACAGAGAGTACACAGTGTACATCACCTCCTGTGTGCTGCAGTGACGTCCACTGTGGGCGGGTCCAGTGCCGGGGCGGCAGGGAGCGCCCCCTGCTGGGCACCAACGCAGAGATCCTCACCACCAAGGTGCGCTTCAACCACAGCGACCTGGTCTGCAGAGGAACCTTCTTCCACCTGGGGGACGACGTGTCGGACCCCGCCACCGTGGCCCAGGGCACGGCCTGCAGCGCCGGCAAGGTCAGAGGTCGCCCTGCTCACAGGAAGCGTGTCACGTCTGGGAGGAGCGGTAACGAGATGTTGTGTCTTTAAGGCGTGTTTGAACCAGAAGTGTCAGGACGCCTCGGTGTTCGGGGTGGAGGGCTGCCGCAGGAAGTGCAACGGTCACGGGGTGAGTGTTGACGCTGCATTCTCTCTCCTGACCACCAGGGGGTGACTCTTCTGGTTGTATAGAAGTCTATGCTTCATGTGTTAAAGCTGCATTCTCTCTCCTGACCACCAGGGGGCGACTCCTCTGGTTGTGTAGAAGTCTATGCTTCATGTGTTGACGCTGCATTCTCTCTCCTGACCACCAGGGGGAGACTCCTCTGGTTGTTTAGAAGTCTATGCTTCATGTGTTGACGCTGCATTCTCTCTCCTGACCACCAGGGGGAGACTCCTCTGGTTGTGTAGAAGTCTATGCTTCATGTGTTAAAGCTGCATTCTCTCTCCTGACCACCAGGGGGCGACTCCTCTGGTTGTGTAGAAGTCTATGCTTCATGTGTTAAAGCTGCATTCTCTCTCCTGACCACCAGGGGGCGACTCCTCTGGTTGTATAGAAGTCTATGCTTCATGTGTTAAAGCTGCATTCTCTCTCCTGGCCACCAGGGGGAGACTCCTCTGGTTGTATAGAAGTCTATGCTTCATGTGTTAAAGCTGCATTCTCTCTCCTGACCACCAGGGGGCGACTCCTCTGGTTGTATAGAAGTCTATGCTTCATGTGTTAAAGCTGCATTCTCTCTCCTGACCACCAGGGGGAGACTCCTCTGGTTGTATAGAAGTCTATGCTTCATGTGTTAAAGCTGCATTCTCTCTCCTGACCACCAGGGGGCGACTCCTCTGGTTGTGTAGAAGTATATGCTTCATGTGTTAAAGCTGCATTCTCTCTCCTGACCACCAGGGGGAGACTCCTCTGGTTGTATAGAAGTCTATGCTTCATGTGTTGACGCTGCATTCTCTCTACTGACCACCAGGGGGAGACTCCTCTGGTTGTATAGAAGTCTATGCTTCATGTGTTAGAGCTGCATTCTCTCTCCTGACCACCAGGGGGAGACTCCTCTGGTTGTATAGAAGTCTATGATTCATGTGTTAAAGCTGCATTCTCTCTCCTGACCACCAGGGGGAGACTCCTCTGGTTGTATAGAAGTCTATGCTTCATGTGTTGACGCTGCATTCTCTCTCCTGACCACCAGGGGGCGACTCCTCTGGTTGTATAGAAGTCTATGCTTCATGTGTGTGTGTGTGTGTGTGTGTGTGTGTCCAGGTGTGTAACAGTAACCTGAACTGTCACTGTGAGGTGGGCTGGGCTCCTCCTGACTGCAGGTACTCTGGTCATGGAGGCAGCGTGGACAGTGGACCGGCCAGAGCTGCTGGAGGTGAGTCTGTCCTCTATGTGTCCTCTATGTGTCCTCTATGTGTCCTCTATGTGTCCTCTATGTGTCCTCTATGTGTCCTCTATGTGTCCTCTATGTGTCCTCTATGTCTCCTCACTGTGTCCTCACTGTGTCCTCTATGTGTCCTCTATGTGTCCTCTATGTGTCCTCACTGTGTCCTCTATGTGTCCTCTATGTGTCCTCTATGTCTCCTCACTGTGTCCTCTATGTGTCCTCTATGTGTCCTCTATGTGTCCTCTATGTGTCCTCTATGTGTCCTCTATGTGTCCTCTATGTGTCCTCTATGTCTCCTCACTGTGTCCTCACTGTGTCCTCTATGTGTCCTCTATGTGTCCTCTATGTGTCCTCTATGTGTCCTCTATGTGTCCTCTATGTCTCCTCACTGTGTCCTCACTGTGTCCTCTATGTCTCCTCACTGTGTCCTCTGTGTGTCCTCTATGTCTCCTCACTGTGTCCTCTGTGTCCTCTATGTGTCCTCACTGTGTCCTCACTGTGTCCTCTATGTGTCCTCTATGTGTCCTCTATGTCTCCTCACTGTGTCCTCTATGTGTCCTCTATGTGTCCTCTATGTGTCCTCACTGTGTCCTCTATGTGTCCTCTATGTCTCCTCACTGTGTCCTCTATGTGTCCTCTATGTCTCCTCACTGTGTCCTCTATGTGTCCTCTATGTGTCCTCTATGTGTCCTCTATGTCTCCTCACTGTGTCCTCACTGTGTCCTCTATGTGTCCTCTATGTGTCCTCTATGTGTCCTCTATGTGTCCTCTATGTGTCCTCACTGTGTCCTCTATGTGTCCTCTATGTGTCCTCACTGTGTCCTCACTGTGTCCTCACTGTGTCCTCTATGTGTCCTCTATGTCTCCTCACTGTGTCCTCTATGTGTCCTCTATGTGTCCTCTATGTCTCCTCACTGTGTCCTCACTGTGTCCTCTATGTGTCCTCTATGTGTCCTCTATGTGTCCTCACTGTGTCCTCTATGTGTCCTCTATGTGTCCTCTATGTGTCCTCTATGTGTCCTCTATGTGTCCTCTATGTGTCCTCACTGTGTCCTCTATGTGTCCTCTATGTGTCCTCTATGTGTCCTCTATGTGTCCTCTATGTCTCCTCACTGTGTCCTCACTGTGTCCTCTATGTGTCCTCTATGTGTCCTCACTGTGTCCTCACTGTGTCCTCTATGTGTCCTCTATGTCTCCTCACTGTGTCCTCTATGTGTCCTCTATGTGTCCTCTATGTCTCCTCACTGTGTCCTCTATGTGTCCTCTATGTGTCCTCTATGTGTCCTCACTGTGTCCTCTATGTGTCCTCACTGTGTCCTCACTGTGTCCTCTATGTGTCCTCTATGTGTCCTCTATGTGTCCTCACTGTGTCCTCACTGTGTCCTCTATGTGTCCTCTATGTGTCCTCTATGTGTCCTCTATGTGTCCTCACTGTGTCCTCTATGTGTCCTCACTGTGTCCTCACTGTGTCCTCTATGTGTCCTCTATGTGTCCTCTATGTGTCCTCACTGTGTCCTCACTGTGTCCTCTATGTGTCCTCTATGTCTCCTCACTGTGTCCTCTATGTGTCCTCACTGTGTCCTCACTGTGTCCTCACTGTGTCCTCTATGTGTCCTCTATGTCTCCTCACTGTGTCCTCACTGTGTCCTCTATGTGTCCTCTATGTGTCCTCTATGTGTCCTCTATGTGTCCTCACTGTGTCCTCTATGTGTCCTCACTGTGTCCTCACTGTGTCCTCTATGTGTCCTCTATGTGTCCTCTATGTCTCCTCACTGTGTCCTCACTGTGTCCTCTATGTGTCCTCTATGTGTCCTCACTGTGTCCTCACTGTGTCCTCTATGTGTCCTCTATGTCTCCTCACTGTGTCCTCTATGTGTCCTCTATGTGTCCTCTATGTGTCCTCACTGTGTCCTCTATGTGTCCTCTATGTGTCCTCTATGTGTCCTCACTGTGTCCTCTATGTGTCCTCTATGTGTCCTCTATGTGTCCTCACTGTGTCCTCTATGTGTCCTCTATGTGTCCTCTATGTGTCCTCACTGTGTCCTCACTGTGTCCTCTATGTGTCCTCTATGTGTCCTCTATGTGTCCTCACTGTGTCCTCTATGTGTCCTCTATGTGTCCTCTATGTGTCCTCTATGTGTCCTCTATGTGTCCTCTATGTGTCCTCTATGTGTCCTCACTGTGTCCTCTATGTGTCCTCTATGTGTCCTCTATGTGTCCTCACTGTGTCCTCACTGTGTCCTCTATGTGTCCTCTATGTGTCCTCTATGTGTCCTCACTGTGTCCTCTATGTGTCCTCTATGTGTCCTCTATGTGTCCTCACTGTGTCCTCTATGTGTCCTCTATGTGTCCTCTATGTGTCCTCACTGTGTCCTCTATGTGTCCTCTATGTGTCCTCACTGTGTCCTCTATGTGTCCTCTATGTGTCCTCTATGTCTCCTCACTGTGTCCTCTATGTGTCCTCTATGTGTCCTCACTGTGTCCTCTATGTGTCCTCTATGTGTCCTCACTGTGTCCTCTATGTGTCCTCTATGTGTCCTCTATGTGTCCTCTATGTGTCCTCTATGTGTCCTCTATGTCTCCTCACTGTGTCCTCTATGTGTCCTCTATGTCTCCTCACTGTGTCCTCTATGTGTCCTCACTGTGTCCTCTATGTGTCCTCTATGTGTCCTCTATGTGTCCTCACTGTGTCCTCACTGTGTCCTCTATGTGTCCTCTATGTGTCCTCACTGTGTCCTCACTGTGTCCTCACTGTGTCCTCTATGTCTCCTCATGTCCTCTATGTCTCCTCACTGTGTCCTCTATGTCTCCTCATGTCCTCCTTGTCTCCTCACTGTGTCCTCTATGTGTCCTCATGTCCTCCTTGTCTCCTCACTGTGTCCTCTATGTGTCCTCATGTCCTCCTTGTCTCCTCACTGTGTCCTCTATGTGTCCTCATGTCCTCCTTGTCTCCTCACTGTGTCCTCTATGTGTCCTCATGTCCTCCTTGTCTCCTCACTGTGTCCTCTATGTGTCCTCATGTCCTCCTTGTCTCCTCACTGTGTCCTCTATGTGTCCTCATGTCCTCCTTGTCTCCTCACTGTGTCCTCTATGTGTCCTCATGTCCTCCTTGTCTCCTCACTGTGTCCTCTATGTGTCCTCATGTCCTCCTTGTCTCCTCACTGTGTCCTCTATGTGTCCTCATGTCCTCCTTGTCTCCTCACTGTGTCCTCTATGTGTCCTCATGTCCTCCTTGTCTCCTCACTGTGTCCTCTATGTGTCCTCATGTCCTCCTTGTCTCCTCACTGTGTCCTCTATGTCTCCTCATGTCCTCCTTGTCTCCTCACTGTGTCCTCTATGTGTCCTCATGTCCTCCTTGTCTCCTCACTGTGTCCTCTATGTGTCCTCATGTCCTCCTTGTCTCCTCACTGTGTCCTCTATGTGTCCTCATGTCCTCCTTGTCTCCTCACTGTGTCCTCTATGTGTCCTCATGTCCTCCTTGTCTCCTCACTGTGTCCTCTATGTCTCCTCATGTCCTCCTTGTCTCCTCACTGTGTCCTCTATGTGTCCTCATGTCCTCCTTGTCTCCTCACTGTGTCCTCTATGTGTCCTCATGTCCTCCTTGTCTCCTCACTGTGTCCTCTATGTGTCCTCATGTCCTCTATGTCTCCTCACTGTGTCCTCTATGTCTCCTCATGTCCTCCTTGTCTCCTCACTGTGTCCTCTATGTGTCCTCATGTCCTCCTTGTCTCCTCACTGTGTCCTCTATGTCTCCTCATGTCCTCCTTGTCTCCTCACTGTGTCCTCTATGTGTCCTCATGTCCTGCTTGTCTCCTCACTGTGTCCTCTATGTGTCCTCATGTCCTCCTTGTCTCCTCACTGTGTCCTCTATGTGTCCTCATGTCCTCCTTGTCTCCTCACTGTGTCCTCTATGTGTCCTCATGTCCTCCTTGTCTCCTCACTGTGTCCTCTATGTGTCCTCATGTCCTCCTTGTCTCCTCACTGTGTCCTCTATGTGTCCTCATGTCCTCCTTGTCTCCTCCTCTCTTTCAGAGGCCGATCCGGTCCGAGTGGCTCTGCTCGTCATCTTCCTCTTCGTCCTCCCCGTGGTGCTCCTCTTCCTCGCTCTTCGCTTCCCGCGCTTCCGTCAGAGATTCCACAAGAGCCGTCACAACCGGTGTGTGTGTGTGTGTGTGTGTGTGCGTGTGTGTGTGTTCGTGTTTTATCTTGTAAAATAATACAAACTATATTTATTTATTTTGCCATATTTTAGGAAAGTTATGACTTTTCTTGCGATTATTTTTTTCATGAAAAGAAATCTTAAAATTCAGACTTAATTATGACAATTATTACATTACATTACATTACATTACATGTCATTTAGCTGACGCTTTTATCCAAAGCGACTTACAATAGTGCATTCATTCATGAGTACAAACTCAGAAAAACAACAATCAATAATCAATAATCAATAAAGTGCAGTTTCTTCGCTAGAGTTAAATTTCGAAAATTACAAAGTGCTATAAATAAGAGACATCAAGTGCTACTAGAGTGCTAGTACAGTGCTACCTTCCTTATTCAAGGTGTAGTCGAAAGAGATGCGTTTTTAGTTTTCGGCGGAAGATGTAGAGACTTCCTGCTGTCCTGATGTCAACGGGGAGCTCGTTCCACCATTGAGGAGCAGGACAGCAAACAGTCGTGACTTTGTTGAGTGTTTAGCTCGTAGTGACGGAGCTACGAGTCGTTTAGCAGAAGCCGAGCGGAGTGCCCGAGCTGGGGTGTACGGTGTTACCATGTCCTGTATATAGATAGGACCCGATCTGTTCGTGGCACGATACGTAAGTACCAATGTTTTGAAGCGGATGCGGGCGACCACCGGTAGCCAGTGGAGTGTGCGGAGGAGCGGGGTAGTGTGGGTGAATTTCGGGAGGTTGAAGACCAGTCGAGCAGCTGCATTCTGGATGAGCTGTAAAGGTCGAATGGCGTTAGCGGGTAGACCTGCCAGGAGGGAGTTACAGTAGTCAAGTCGCGAGATGATCAGAGCCTGGACCAGAACCTGTGTCGCCTTCTGGGTGAGAAGGGGACGTATCCTCCTGATGTTGTACAACATGTACCTACAGGAACGCGTTGTTGCGGTAATATGATTTGTTTCCCTAGCATTGTCCTGTTGTAGTAGTATATATATAATAATATATATATAATATATATAATAATCAGCGCAGTACTTGTATTAGCCCTAATAATGCGTTATTATAATATATTTATATTTATTATATTAAACTTAATTGATTAAATATGTTTTAAACAGTTTAAATCATTTTCATGAAAACTAAAACGGGTGGTTTGTTTTCTTACCCATAATGCAGTGTGACTAACTGTGAGATGCTGGGTCTGGAGTTAGACCCCGTCCACGTCTCCAGGTACTCTGGTCCTGCTGGTCCTGCTGGACCTACTGGACCTGCTGGTCCTACTGGACCTGCTGGTTCTATTGGTCCTGCTGGTCCTACTGGACCTGCTGGTTCTATTGGTCCTACTGGACCTGCTGGACCTGCTGGTCCTACTGGACCTGCTGGTTCTATTGGTCCTGCTGGTCCTACTGGACCTGCTGGTTCTATTGGTCCTACTGGACCTGCTGGACCTGCTGGTCCTGCTGGACCTGCTGGTCCTGCTGGACCTATTGGTCCTACTGGTCCTGCTGGACCTATTGGTCCTACTGGACCTACTGGTCCTGCTGGTCCTACTGGACCTGCTGGTCCTGCTGGTCCTACTGGTCCTACTGGTCCTGCTGGACCTATTGGTCCTATTGGTCCTGCTGGACCTATTGGTCCTATTGGTCCTACTGGTCCTGCTGGACCTATTGGTCCTGCTGGACCTATTGGTCCTATTGGTCCTGCTGGACCTACTGGTCCTGCTGGACCTATTGGTCCTGCTGGTCCTGCTGGACCTATTGGTCCTGCTGGACCTACTGGACCTGCTGGACCTATTGGTCCTGCTGGTCCTGCTGGACCTATTGGTCCTACTGGTCCTGCTGGACCTATTGGTCCTATTGGTCCTGCTGGACCTACTGGTCCTGCTGGACCTATTGGACCTGCTGGTCCTGCTGGACCTATTGGTCCTGCTGGACCTACTGGACCTGCTGGACCTGCTGGACCTGCTGGTCCTATTGGACCTACTGGACCTACTGGTCCTGCTGGACCTATTGGTCCTGCTGGTCCTGCTGGTCCTACTGGACCTGCTGGTCCTGCTGGTCCTACTGGTCCTACTGGACCTGCTGGTCCTACTGGTCCTACTGGACCTGCTGGTCCTACTGGTCCTACTGGTCCTGCTGGTCCTGCTGGTCCTATTGGACCTGCTGGTCCTGCTGGTCCTACTGGTCCTATTGGACCTGCTGGTCCTGCTGGACCTGCTGGTCCTGCTGGTCCTGGTCTGTAGTCGGTCCCTGTAGACTCAGAGAGGTGAAGACCGACTTTATAAGTACAAGACTTGGTTTGAAGCAGCAAAGGATCATGGGAACTTGTAGTGTTCATGGTTATGATATTATTATTGTTATTATCTTCACCTCGCTGATCCCCTCAGACCTGATCCCCTCAGATCCCCTCAGACCTGATCCCCTCAGACCTGATCCCCTCAGACCTGATCCCCTCAGACCTGATCCCCTCAGACCTGCTCCCCTCAGACCTGATCCCCTCAGACCTGCTCCCCTCAGACCTGATCCCCTCAGACCTGATCCCCTCAGACCTGATCCCCTCAGACCTGATCCTCTAAGGCCTGATCCCCTCAGACCTGATCCCCTCAGACCTGATCCTCTAAGGCCTGATCCCCTCAGACATGATCCCCTCAGACCTGCTCCCCTCAGACCTGATCCCCTCAGACCTGATCCCCTCAGACCTGATCCCCTCAGGCCTTAGAGCTGCACCGGTCCTCGTCACAGAGTATTAATAAAGCATCAAAGCAAGTCTTTGGCTGCGTAGAGTGGAGTCACGTCGGCCATGTTGAGAGCCATGTGGAGTCAACCGAAGAGAGGCAGCTTGAGGTCTGACGTGAGAGTCCCATTGTTCCCACCGCTGAACGGGACCCTGAACTCCTCGTGTGGTCATGTGACGTGTTGGTCATCGTTCAATGTCGTGTCGGTGTTTTCAGATCTGTGTGTGTGACGGTGTGTGTGTGTGTGTGTGTGACAATATGTGTGACTGTGTGTGTGTGTGTGTGTGTGTGTGTGTGTGTGACGATATGTGTGACTGTGTGTGTGTGACTGTGTGTGTGTGTGTGTGTGTGTGTGTGTGTGTGTGTGTATAACGGTGTGTGTGTGTGGCTTCAGGACTCCGGTGATGGAGCGAGTGGACGGCCGTAACGGAGAGCAGGTTCGTCCTCTGAGGTACCATCTGACCCCGCCCACCGACATCCCGCTGACTCCGCCCACCAAAGAGGTAACCGCCCACCTGAGCTGACCTTAACCTCAGAGCAGGAACTTATTTATGTAATCTTCAAATATTACTGTAAACGTAGTCGCTGTCGCTCCTGAAAACGACCACAAGGAGGCGCCCTCTCCTGCAGCGGCCTGTGGCATTCTGGGTAACGGCGTCTGAAGCGCTGAACAAGCTGCAGATGAAGCTTCTCCGTCTCTTAGTTTGTCAGAAAGGTGGTTGAACGAGGACTTCCTGCTTCTGGAACCTTCCTCCTCCCATTTATTGTGAAAGGCCAAGCAGGAGGAAGTGACATCACAGCTGCTTCCTGTTAGCGCACACTAGGCTCGTTCGAAAGAGCTGCGCCTCGCCTGGAATGTAGAGGAGATCATCATCATCATCATCATCATCGTCAAACTGCGGTCAAGTCAGACAGTTTTCAGCTGCCTTCAAATATCAGACAGGAAGTCACAGAACAGGCACTTCCTGTTAGATCTGTAGGCTTCTTGTAGTTTACAAACCTCGTTCAGATTTATTTATGTATTTATAAATATATATTTATGTATAAATGTGTGTGTAGCTGCATCCTTTGTTCTTTTTATGTCTGCCTGTGAAATACATGACTACTGGTTTAGATGTGTGTTATAAATAATCTTTATTATTATCAACCACACAAGATGTGTCTTCATATTAAACATGAGACTAATAGTCAACAATCCAGCGTTAAGTATTAAACTACACATAAATAATAATGTTTACAACACGTGGTGTTTGCTGTCAGATCTAAGAGCCAATCAGCTCTCTGATGTGGGACAGCAGGCGTTTCCCATCATGCACTGGGCCACGCAGTCGGTGGAGAGCTACTGCGGCGCCTGGCTCTGAAATCTGCGGCCGCCTTGCTCTCGTGAGATTATCGTTGACCACGTGTGCATGACGTCAGAGCAAGTCAGGACCAAATCTACCCAGCATGCATTGCTCGCCGATCACCAATCAGGACCGCTCATCTCGAACGAACCTATTAACGCACGTCTGCTGGTTTGACCTTTGACCTCCTTTCTCCTGCGCTCCAGCTGTCACTCTGCTTCCTGTTTTCTGTCCTATCAGGTTCATGACCGGCCGGCTCCGCCCACTAAGCCCCTCCCCCCCGGCCCCGCCTTAAAACCCCCGCCGCAGGTAACCTCCCCGACGTGAGGCGCCGACACGGCGTTCATCCATCGTCTGTCTCGTCGTCGTCGTCGTTGTTGTTGTTGTTGTTCTGGTCTCTTTGTTGTTCTTGTCGTCGTCGTCGTCATTGTTGTTGTTGTTGTTCTCGTCGTCGTTGTTGTTCCGGTCTCGTCGTCTGTTTGTCTTCACGATCCAAACCTTTAAATCAGAGTCAAGGAAAACGTTCCCAGAAATACTTTTATATAAACATAAACGTATATTATATTGAATATATCGAACTAGTAACCAGTAGAGAGTACTGCTAACTTCTAACTAGCACTAGTAACCAGTACATATGACTAGTAACTAGTACTGCTAACTTCTAACTAGCACTAGTAACCAGTACATATGACTAGTAACTAGTACTGCTAACTTCTAACTAGCACTAGTAACCAGTACATATGACTAGTAACTAGTACTGCTAACTTCTAACTAGCACTAGTAACCAGTAGAGAGTACTGCTAACTTCTAACTAGCACTAGTAACCAGTACATGTGACTAGTAACTAGTACTGCTAACTTCTAACTAGCACTAGTAACCAGTACATATGACTAGTAACTAGTACTGCTAACTTCTAACTAGCACTAGTAACCAGTACATATGACTAGTAACTAGTACTGCTAACTTCTAACTAGCACTAGTAACCAGTACATGTGACTAGTAACTAGTACTGCTAACTTCTAACTAGCACTAGTAACCAGTACATATGACTAGTAACTAGTACTGCTAACTTCTAACTAGCACTAGTAACCAGTAGAGAGTACTGCTAACTTCTAACTAGCACTAGTAACCAGTACATATGACTAGTAACTAGTACTGCTAACTTCTAACTAGCACTAGTAACCAGTACATATGACTAGTAACTAGTACTGCTAACTTCTAACTAGCACTAGTAACCAGTACATATGACTAGTAACTAGTACTGCTAACTTCTAACTAGCACTAGTAACCAGTACATGTGACTAGTACAGAGTACTGCTAAGTAGCAGCTCCACCTTAAAGCGATGAACACATGAATGCATTAACATCATGTGTGTCAGCCGTAACCAATCCCTGGGTCTGGACCCTCTCGTGGGACGCAGGAGGTTCTCTTCGGGTCACAAAATGTTCAACTTTTCAACTGCAGTTCCCCTTTGCGCCTCATGAGGGAGCCCAAGGTTACGACGTGTGAAGAAAAAAGTATTTTTCATCAAACAAAGCAAATCTCTTCTAAATGGTTTCACAATCATAGAAGTCTTCTGATTTATAGATTTATTGATTGTGGGAATTGAATCGCGCTGGTTGGTCATTATTAACGCGGTAGGAAACTTTCTGCATAGTGAGTACTTTTACTTCAAATATATTTACTTGAGTAAAGGTTTTGAATGCAGGATGTTTACTTTAACAGAGTATTTCTGTTGTATTAGTACTTTTACCTTTTACTTCGCCTGGATCGACTGATTAAAATGAAATGAACGGATTAATTATTAAAGCTGGAGTGAGACTTTACAGCATGAATCTTATTCCAATTTTAACATTTCATTTTCTCACATTTCATTTTCTCACATTTCATTTTCTCACATTTCATTTTCTCACATTTCATTTTTTCACGTTTCCTTTTCTCACGTTTCCTTTTCTCACGTTTCATTTTTTCACGTTTCCTTCTGAGTTTTTAAAACATTTTTAATCTGCATGCAGAACTAATCACCGTATTTACTTTGTGAGGAAAAGCAGCATGTTTGTGTTTTCCTCTTCTCATCTTCCTCTTCCTCCTCACTAACCTCCAGCTGCTGGGGAGTCGACCGGCTCCGCCCAACAAGCCCCTCCCCCCCGACCCCCTCACACCTGGACAGGTACACCACGCCTGCTAGCTGTTAGCTGTTAGCACGTAGCGTGCATGTACTTAGCATGTAGAAGGGATGTGATGATTGTACTGTGAGTCGTGATGGTTAATCACGCGTTCTGGGATCCGACATCACGATACGGCGGAGTGAGGCGTTCAGGGACCAAAGTGAGCGTCGGGCTCGCCAGTTTCTGGTTTGACACTTTCCATCACGGCTGCTGTTTTTATTCACTAATGAATTACACTCACTTCTACTCTGCTGAAAATCACTTCCTGTCGATGTTTCACAATAAAAGTTCACTGCGAAAGCATATTGAGACACTTAAAGGCTTTTACTTTGAAGGAATGTTGCAGGAAGTGTTTTATTGACAGCAAATTAAAAACAATCAATAAAATGTAAAAGTCTGATCAACTGGACAAAACTTTTCTAAATTTAAATAACTGTTAATTGTAATATGTTATTATAAATAACTATATACAGTATGTTTAGCCTTTCTGTTGCACTTCCTGTCGTGTTTATTTCCCATGATCCTCTCTTCAGGTTCCTGGTCCGTCCAGACCGGTGGTGCCCATGAAGCCCCGCCTCCTGCCGCCGCCGGCCCACGCCCACATCCCCCCCCACCCCGGCTACGCCGCTGCCAAACCACCACAACTCAGAGCCGTCGCCCCGGCAGCCGCGCGCAACAGGTACGACCAATCAGAGCCCTCGACCAATCAGAGCCCTCGACCAATCAGAGCCCTCGACCAATCAGAGCCCTCGACCAATCAGAGCCCTCGACCAATCAGGGCCCTCGATCAATTCATTTTTTATTTTAGGATTTTATTGTCAGAATATTATACGTTTTTTGTGTTGTGACTTCATTTTTGTAATTTCATGACTTTATTGTTATTATTATGACTTTATTCATCAAATATTCTAAACTTTTTCTCTTCACTACTCATATTCATATTCACAAAAAGAAATTCTAAAAAAATTAGAAACATTTCTAGAGGAAATTTAGTTTTTTTTTCTTCATAAAATAGGGAATTAAAAATAATTTGTATTAACAGTGAACATATGTTTTTCTATAAAAGATGTAAATGACAAACGAGAAGAAGTCAAACATGAACATGAAGTTGTTGTCTCTGCAGACGACCTCCTGTTCCTCCTCTTCCTCCTCTTCCTCCCGCTGGACCCACAGACCCTCAGAAAGGAGACTCGTCGCTTTAACCAACATTTTATCTGGAGAGGATGAAGATGATGAAGATGACTTTATCCCCACTCCGTCGTCGTCTCTTCGTCCTTCAGGAACTCAGACT
The DNA here is from genome assembly GCA_038501785.1 of Myoxocephalus aenaeus. NCBI lineage: Eukaryota > Metazoa > Chordata > Actinopteri > Perciformes > Cottidae > Myoxocephalus > Myoxocephalus aenaeus. The sequence continues at coordinate 316,241 of JBAMJR010000166.1, forward strand.
GTACATACATGTTAACGTGCCTTGCTCAGCAGCACCGGCAGTCGCAGTGCGGACACTCGGGAATCGAACCTCTGACCGACGGCGCCATTAAAGTGTCTTGGTGTCATATGTTCAGAGCCCTCAGAGCCCAGCGAGGGTTCAGAGCCCAACGAGGGTTCAGAGCCCAGCGAGGGTTCAGAGCCCAGCGAGGGTTCAGAGCCCAACGAGGGTTCAGAGCCCTCAGAGCCCAGCGAGGGTTCAGAGCCCAACGAGGGTTCAGAGCCCTCAGAGCCCAGCGAGGGTTCAGAGCCCAACGAGGGTTCAGAGCCCTCAGCCCAGCGAGGGTTCAGAGCCCTCAGCCCAGCGAGGGTTCAGAGCCCAGCTCAAGGACCCAGAGACGGGGATCCAACCTGTGATAAAGTAAAGACTAATTAGAACAGGGGACCCTCTACTGGACCCTCTAAGACCATTTAAGACCCTCTAGGACCCACTACTGGACCCTCTACTGGACCCTCTAAGACCATTTAAGACCCTCTAGGACCCACTACTGGACCCTCTAGGACCCACTACTGGACCCTCTAGTGGACCCACTACTGGACCCTCTACTGGACCCTCTAAGACCATTTAAGACCCTCTAGGACCCTCTACTGGACCCTCTAGGACCCTCTACTGGACACTCTACTGGACCCTCTACAGGACCCTCTAGTACAGGACCCTCTACTGGACTCTACTGGACCCTCTACTGGACTCTACTGGACCCTCTAGGACCCTCTACAGGACTCTACTGGACCCTCTAGGACCCTCTACAGGACTCTACTGGACCCTCTACTGGACCCTCTACTGGACCCTCTACTGGACTCTACTGGACCCTCTACTGGACTCTACTGGACTCTACTGGACCCTCTACTGGACTCTACTGGATCCTCTACTGGACCCTCTACTGGACTCTACTGGACTCTACTGGACCCTCTACTGGACTCTACTGGATCCTCTACTGGACCCTCTACTGGATCCTCTACTGGACCCTCTACTGGACCCTCTACTGGACTCTACTGGACTCTACTGGACCCTCTACTGGACTCTACTGGACCCTCTAGGACCCTCTACTGGACTCTACTGGACCCTCTGGAGTTTCATCAGCAATATATTTTTTTAGAAACCCACAGAATGTAGACGAACATGAAAGCAGTCGATCATAACTTCCTGTTATAATCTGATAATCTTAATATCTTCTTCTCAGGAAGTCAACGTTTATTAAGCGGGATCCCAGACTAGTCCTTTGGTGAAGGACTAGTCCTTTACTAGTCCTTCACCTGGTAAAGGAACAGTAAAGGACCAGTAAAGGTCTAGTCCTTCACCTGGTAAAGGACCAGTAAAGGTCTAGTCCTTCACCTGGTAAAGGACCAGTAAAGGACTAGTAAAGGTCTAGTCCTTCACCTGGTAAAGGACCAGTAAAGGACCAGTAAAGGTCTAGTCCTTCACCTGGTAAAGGACCAGTAAAGGACTAGTAAAGGTCTAGTCCTTCACCTGGTAAAGGACCAGTAAAGGTCTAGTCCTTCACCTGGTAAAGGACCAGTAAAGGACTAGTCCTTCACCTGGTAAAGGACCAGTAAAGGTCTAGTCCTTCACCTGGTAAAGGACCAGTAAAGGTCTAGTCCTTCACCTGGTAAAGGACCAGTAAAGGTCTAGTCCTTCACCTGGTAAAGGACTAGTAAAGGTCTAGTAAAGGTCTAGTCCTTCACCTGGTAAAGGACCAGTAAAGGACTAGTCCTTCACCTGGTAAAGGACCAGTAAAGGTCTAGTAAAGGTCTAGTCCTTCACCTGGTAAAGGACCAGTAAAGGTCTAGTAAAGGTCTAGTCCTTCACCTGGTAAAGGACCAGTAAAGGTCTAGTCCTTCACCTGGTAAAGGACCAGTAAAGGACTAGTCCTTCACCTGGTAAAGGACCAGTAAAGGTCTAGTCCTTCACCTGATAAAGGACCAGTAAAGGTCTAGTAAAGGTCTAGTCCTTCACCTGGTAAAGGACCAGTAAAGGTCTAGTAAAGGTCTAGTCCTTCACCTGGTAAAGGACCAGTAAAGGTCTAGTCCTTCACCTGGTAAAGGACCAGTAAAGGTCTAGTCCTTCACCTGGTAAAGGACCAGTAAAGGACTAGTCCTTCACCTGGTAAAGGACCAGTAAAGGTCTAGTCCTTCACCTGGTAAAGGACCAGTAAAGGTCTAGTCCTTCACCAGGTGAAGGACTAGTAAAGGTCTAGTCCTTCACCTGGTAAAGGACCAGTAAAGGTCTAGTCCTTCACCTGGTAAAGGACCAGTAAAGGTCTAGTCCTTCACCTGGTAAAGGACCAGTAAAGGTCTAGTCCTTCACCTGGTAAAGGACCAGTAAAGGTCTAGTCCTTTGGTGAAGGACTAGTAAAGGACTAGTCCTTCACCTGGTAAAGGACCAGTAAAGGACCAGTAAAGGTCTAGTCCTTCACCTGAAGGCTCCGCCCTGAAGGATTAAAGGTGTTCCTCTGACGGATGTTTACGATGTGTTCAGGGACACAACCTGAGAGTTTGAGAATAAAGTTGAAATATTTGAATGTTTTGAAAACATGACTTTATGTTTTAAATATTATCACTTTATTTTAAATATTTTCACTATTTTTATTAAAGTATTCTGACTTTATTCTTTCTCCCGACCATCATTGACTCCTCTGGTTGTGTAGAAATATTATAAAAGTATTCTGACTTTATTTTTGTAGAAACCAATTTGTTTATATATTATTATTTTGTTGCACATTTACAATTTCACAATTTGTCAATAAGAAACGACGAAGTACAGACATTTAAACATTTAAATAACATTCCTGAACAGCAGAATATGAACAGGATTCTCTCTTTAGTTTATTCATGCTGTTAGCGTCCCGTTTGCTGCTGGAGGAAACTTCCTCAATAAAACTCTTCCTACATTTCTCGACTCCTCTGGTTGTATAGAAGTCTATGCTTCATGTGTTAAAGCTGCATTCTCTCTCCTGACCACCAGGAGGTGACTCCTCTGGTTGTATAGAAGTCTATGCTTCATGTGTTAAAGCTGCATTCTCTCTCCTGACCACCAGGGGGCGACTCCTCTGGTTGTATAGAAGTCTATGCTTCATGTGTTAAAGCTGCATTCTCTCTCCTGACCACCAGGAGGTGACTCCTCTGGTTGTATAGAAGTCTATGCTTCATGTGTTAAAGCTGCATTCTCTCTCCTGACCACCAGGGGGCGACTCCTCTGGTTGTATAGAAGTCTATGCTTCATGTGTTAAAGCTGCATTCTCTCTCCTGACCACCAGGGGGCGGTTCCTCTGGTTGTATAGAAGTCTATGCTCCATGTGTTAAAGCTGCATTCTCTCCCCTGACCACCAGGGGGTGACTCCTCTGGTTGTATAGAAGCCTATGCTTCATGTGTTGAAGCTGCATTCTCTCTCCAGCCCCGCCTCCTCTTCCTCCTCCTCCTCCCCCCCCTGGTCTCAGTAAAGAGGAAGTTGTGGTGAGTCCTGCTGAGTGTTTCTTCAGTCAGACGTGTCAGTGCAGAGAGTCGGTTCTTTCACCAGAGAGGAGGAACACGTCGTCATCTTCACTCCATCATGGGTCCATCCCTCCTCTTCCTCCTCCTCCTCTTCCTCGGCTCCTCCGGCTCGCTGCCTCCTCCTCGGACCTCCTTCCTCCTCAGTGAGTCCAACACACATTTCTTGTCGGTCGTCGGTCGTTTCAACGGCATTCTGTGTTCGTGTCACTGGTGCATTCTGGGAAGATGAACGTCTCTTAACTGGCACGCTTGTGTTTTATTCCATACTTTTATGAAACACATTGATAAATTATTGACTGTGACGTCTGTATCCGGGTATTCTGTTATTATGAGAAACAAAAGCATGAAATGTTCACGTTTGAGACGCTGCACCAAGTGAGTTTATGTCTTTATTGCATAAAAACGATCGATTGAATCGATTGAAACCCCATAAAGTTTGTATCATTTGTTGTCGTCTAATATATTTCTGAATCATTTATTCGTCGTCCACACAGATTTGTGTTCAGTATTGTTTTTAAATATGACACACTAGATATTTAATTACTCCGTATTTTGATCTTTGTGCGTCTATGTTGACGCACATGGTGTGACACATGGTGTGACACATGGTGTGGTCACATGGCATAAAAATATACTTTTCCATAAGTAAAAGTACTCGTTATGCATACAAATGTATATAATATCATCTCATAATAATTATTGATGCATTCATGTGTTCATCACCAAAAGGTGGGGCTCATTTGAATGACTTTACATACTGCTGGTAGTTTAATCTGTACAATACTTATTATGTCTTTAATAATCTACATTTTGAACGTACCCAAATTCATCAGATAAAGTAGAGCAGTAAAAGTATTACTACATGGGTAGTACCGCTAAAGGTCACTTCCCCGTGCGGGTGGTAACCCGTCTTCCTGTGCAGAGTGGAACCACAGCTCCCAGTCTGAGACGCCGGCTCATGCTGAAGTGAGACTGGTGGAGAGAAGTGAGACGCTGAGGTCCAGTAAACGCTGAGTTTCACTGTGGACATCAAATAGATTCTTCTATCAAACTCAAAATACTGGAAAACATGAACTGTGCCGGTATGAACAGATAGTAGGAGGAGTGTGGCGGTAAAATGACCATTATTACTTATTATTAAGTAACTTATGAAGTACTTATTACTACTTTTTATTGCAGTATTTTGTTTGAAGTGAGTTCTGCATCGTGGTGTGGCGTTCCTCAGGGCTCCATCCTGGGTCCTCTCCTGTTTCCAATCCACAAGCTTCAATCAGGACATTCATATGTATTAATGCTACATAGAAATATATTGTTTATATATAATATTTAATATTAATATGTAATCATATTGTCTTATGATACAAGACGATAACGTCACCTCCTTCTGTCCCCAAGCGTCTTCCGTCCAGAGTCTGTAAACTAAACCCTTTTTCATCAAAGAAACATTCAACGTATCCAAGGGTTTGCAGAAACCTTCAGTGCCGACATATCTTTGCTCATTTAGGGTTCAAGTCGCTCTGTCCCTCGGGTCTCTTGTAGGTTCTCAACGGGTCGACGTTCGTCTTCACTGAAACGCTGCAGGAGGAACGCCACGCCGCCTCGTCTTCCTCGACCCAAACCTCTCGTGCTGCGTTCACACGCCGGACTGTTTGTGGTTATTCGCGTCATTTGCGTTAGGCGGATAATTTAATCCACTGTTTCTACTACGTACGTATTGTGGAGCTCCATCAGACGCCCTCGTGTCTGGGTTCATAAAATATTTATATATATATTAATATTATCTGTAGCCCCACACAGCTCGGTGGATTTCACCGACTCCTCCAGGAACTGCGTCTGAATGATGTTCCGCGTTGCGTCATTCTGTGCGTTGACTTTGTATTTAATACTCATACAAAAAGTTTGCAACGCTTTGGTGTGAAAGCAGCGTGAGACTCTTTATCACTGCTGATTATAAACCTGCTGCCCGTCTGCAGACCAGATCTTAAACCAGCTCATCGGCCTCAATAAACGATGACAGCGTCTCCGTGAGAAGACGAGCAGAGCGTCGGTGGAAAGGTTTGTCCACTCGAATAAATGCATAAAATAGTAAAGATTACTGCTCATGAACATGCAATCAGTATGTCTGCTGTGCTGAGTCCCAGGATGAGGACCAGCGTCCCCGGGGACACGGCCAAGGTCACAGCTGAGGACACGTCTGTCTTTTGAGTCGTGGACTCTGTTCTGAGCTGCGATGCCTTCACTTGTCCTGGTTTTATCGTGCTGTGGTCTTCTGGTACTTCATGCAGCCTTTTGTCTCCGAGCTTCGGGTCGTGACTCTTCAAGCTGAACTCTAACTTGGTCCTGCAGAGCGTGAAGACGATCAAACTGCGTGAGACGTTGTGTGTTTCTGCTCAGATTCTGTGATTAGATGCAGCGTTTCCTCTCCAGACCTGAACCACTTCCTCTCCAGACCTGAACCACTTAGAGGCCTCAGAAACAGGAAGTCTCCGTGCCGATCAGCTGACTGTGCTGCGGCTGTCATTATTTATCTCTGCATGCGGTTCACACTCAGAAGCATGTTTCTGTAAACTCGGAGGTGAGAAGAACCACACAACATTAATAACCCCCTGTTTCCAGCCGTGGTGCATGATGGGAAGGCTGGGGACTCGTGGGAACTCTGACAAACAGCAACCCCGACCTTCATGGGTCAAGAACCAACAATGTTCGTTTGTAAACTGGTTCCTGGACGATCTCAGTTCTGGTTTAATTATCTGAGTGGTTCAACAACGCTGCTACGAAACGCACCAAAAGTAAAAATGAGAATCCAAGACGGGAAACACAAAATAGTACAAACAGGTAAAATAAAGGAATATGATATAAAGTAGAATAAAATACTGGAAGACATGAACATAAACGGTGCCGGTATGAACAGGTCGTAATAGGAGTGTGAAGGTAAAGTTACCGTGACTACTAATGAAGTGGGAGTGAACGTGACGTGGAGTCCCTCAGGGCTCCATCATGGGTCCTCTCCTGTTTCACATCCACAAGCTTCAATTATTATTACACAAGACAATAACAGCTATCATAATCATGCAGATGACACCCACATGAACCTCCCCGTCCCCACGAGGCCAGAGTCTCACTGAGAGAATTAAGAACGTAAGAGAGCTCGTTAGCTTTTTAACGTTTGTGTTATTATTTTAATATTTGTTCCTCTCCAGACGCTCCGTCCAGACCTCTGGTCCTCTTCAGCGCGCCCGACGTCCACAACACGACCACGCTGCTGCTCAGCGGCGACGGCTCCACGCTGTACGTGGGGGCGCGCGACGCCGTGCTCTCATTGGACGTCAGTCAGAGTGATGTCATCAGGCTGAAGAAGAAGGTGAGCCGGAGTTAAAGCTTCTTAAAGTCCCATCATGCTTTGAGCTAGAGGGAAGTTATTGATATATGAAGTCTTTTATTAAGTCTGTCTCTCTGCCTGTCTGTCTGTCTGCCTGTCTGTCCTCCAGGTGGAGTGGCGTCCTTCCCAGAGTGAGATAATCGGTTGTCAAAGTAAAGGAAAGAATGCGACGGTAATTCTGAACAATGATTATCAGGACGAAGGTTTTCTGGTTGAAGCTGCAGCGTGAAGATAAATGTTGTTTACATGTTTTAAAGGTCTTGTAACCAGAAGTGTGAACATTGAGGGACCAACATGTTCGTTCACTTTGATGAAGTGAACAGAGAAAGGGTTCAAAGTGTTAAGATAAAAACACGGACACGTCGTGGTGTCCACCCGTCAATCACCCTGTAGCCCCGCCTCTATGGTCTGTTTGACTTCAAACATAATTTTACAATTAAAAACTGTCAGAGTTTTCCTCACCTGTCTGTCTGTCTCTCTGTCTGTCTCTCTGTCTCTCTGTCTGTCTGTCTCTCTGTCTGTCTGCAGGTCGACTGTCCTAACTTTGTGGGCGTGGTCACGCTGATAAACTCCTCCCACCTGTACGTGTGCGGCAGCTTCGCCTTCAGCCCTCACGACGCCTTCATCGTACGTCACACGGCAGCTCTTTAGAATAACTACTGCATAAAGTACACCATCCATGTATTTGTACTTTAGTTGAGTATTTACATTTCATAGAACTCCATTTTCATTCAATTTTTTTATCTGACAGATTCAAAATACAAACATGATTCATTTGATAAAACACAGCACATTGTTAAAGATGAAATGAGCAGTTTCAATAAAACTGTTTTCAGATGTTTGATGTCACCTCTAAAACTATAAACTATAAAGAAAGCTGTTCAAACGCATTGATGCATCTGAATTAAATACGTAATAATGTAAGTCCTTTATAATAACATAGGCAAAACAAGCACTTTTATTCAGATAATTAAGATTGAATTTTAAGTATATATCATTTTGTAAATATCTGATAATATCTTGAGTCACACAATCAAAACAAGTACTTTTACTAATAAAATGTTGCTGATAATACTTTGATATTTTCATTTTGAGGAGTATTTTCTCGTTCATATGTGTGTATATGTATATATATATATATATATATATATATATATATATATATATATATATATACGTATATATATATATATATATATATATATACATATATATATATATATATATATATATATATATATATATACGTATATATATACGTATATATATATATATACGTATATATATATATATATATATATATATATATATATATATATATATATATATACGTATATATATATATATATATATATGTGTGTGTGTAGAAGTAAAGCTGTTTGTCTCCTTCAGGACGCAGAAAGCTTCCAGATGGACCGGCGGCTCGATACTAAAGCTAAAGCTCGCTGCCCGCACAGCCCGGCCCAGAGGAGCACGGCCATCAGCGTCGGTCAGCCGCGGTCACGTGACCACATGAATACATGAAGACATGGATACATGAATACATGAATACATGAATACATGAAGACATGGATACATGAATAAGTGAAGACATGAATGCGTTGCTTCACTGCATGACATGAATGACCAGTCACATGTCTGTTTGCAGACGGCGAGCTGTTCACCGCCACCACCACCGACTTCAGGGGAGTCAAACCTCAGATCTCTCGACACTTCAGCAAAGATGGCCGCCAGGACATCAGCCAGGACTCGTCAGTCCGTTTGCTGGAGGGTGAGTGAGGATTCACCCACTCACCACTTGAGTGGAGCAGGAAGTGGGAAGCAATGCGTTAACACTGGCAGGTCGCTGGTTCGAATCCCAGACTAAAAAGTCTGGGATTCGAACCAGTGACCTGCCAGTGTTAACGCACCCCTCCACAGCGGCCATGTTTCCCTTCCACTGGAGGCGACTAAACAAGTGCAGTTTGGTTCAGGATTAGTTTAGGTTTAGTTTAGGATTGGTTTAGTTTAGGTTTGGTTTAGGTTTAGTTCAGGTTTGGTTTAGTTTAGGTTTAGTTTAGTTTAGGTTAGTTTAGTTTAGGTTTAGTTCAGGATTTAGGTTTGGTTTAGGTTAGTTTAGTTTCGGTTTAGTTCAGGATTTAGGTTTGGTTTAGGTTAGTTTAGTTTAGGTTTAGTTCAGGATTTAGGTTTGGTTTAGGTTAGTTTAGTTTAGGTTTAGTTCAGGATTTAGGTTTGGTTTAGGTTAGTTTAGTTTAGGTTTAGTTCAGGATTTAGGTTTAGTTTAGGTTAGTTTAGTTTAGGTTTAGCTTAGGTTTAGTTTGGTTTAGGTTAGTTTAGTTTAGGTTTAGTTCAGGATTTAGGTTTAGTTTGGTTTAGTTTAGTTTAGGTTTAGGTTTAGTTTAGTTTAGGGTGAGTGAATGATGGTGAAATACTTAGTTAGGTTTTTAACGTCTTTTAACCAAAATAAACATCAGCAGCTGAATAAATACTTTAAACTCTGGTTTTGTGCCACTTGCAGTTTTTGTGGCGGCTGCTGTTGAAAGAAAACTTAAAAAGCTGATGTTTAAAAGTCTTAAAAACCTCAGACACATTAAATCACCACACATACTTTCAGCCACACCGGCGTCAGACCGTACTTCCTGTTTTCTGCCCCAATGATTCACTTCCTCTTCGTCTCAAGAAGAAAGATCCGTCTGAACGTCCGTCTCTCTTCCGTCCGCCTTTCTTTTTCTGGATAAATGTCTCTTTAAACTGATGGTGACCTAAAAACACAGAAATGAGTCCTGTTGCATCCGACGCTCAGATCTCTCAGACCCCTGAGATCTCTTTCAGATCTCTTTCAGACCCCTCAGACCCTTCAGATCTCTCTCAGACCCCTGAGATCTCTTTCAGATCTCTTTCAGACCCCTCAGACCCTTCAGATCTCTCTCAGACCCCTGAGATCTCTTTCAGATCTCTTTCAGATCTCTTTCAGACCCCTCAGACCCTTCAGATCTCTTTCAGACCCTTCAGATCTCTCAGACCTCTCAGATCTCAGACCGTCAGCCTCTGACTCCACTTCCTGTATTTCAGACCCGACGTTTGTCGCCTCGTCGTCCGACCCGTCGGACAGGAAGCTCTACTTCTTCTTTAATGAAGTTGGGAAAGAGTTCAGCTTCGTGGACGAGCTGCAGATCTCCCGAGTGGCCCAAGTCTGCAAGGTGAGCGAGATGAAGATAATGATGATGATGATGATGATGATGATGATGGTGGTGTGACGTTGCCGTGAGCTGAACTCTCTGCGTCGCTCCAGGACGACGTCGGTGGACAGAGGACTCTGCAGAACAAGTGGACGTCCTTCGCCAAAGCCCCTCTGCTCTGCCAGGTTCCCAAACAGCTTCCCTTCAACGTCGTCCAGGACGTGTTCACCCTCCGGCCACCAGAGGGCGGCAACGAGACGCTGTTCTACGGCGTCTTCACGTCTCAGTGGTAGGAGGACGAAACCTCTACTGACACTTCATAGAGACGTTTCTTTATTAAAGTCTGTAACCTCGCCAACCATTTCTTACTATTTGCACCCCGACTATGCACCACTTCACTAGCTGGACCCTGAATGCACCGCTCCCTTTAAATAGAGCCCAAAGTGGGACTACAAGGACCAGAAGGACTACAAGGACCCTCGGGGAGCACGGCCCTTTCACAATGTTAACAGAAGTGGAAGATAATGAGTTTATCCGCCCCGTGATTCAGATGCACTGCATCACTTAATGGCTTCTTCTTCGGCCGACCGCACCCTTCTCCCGGGTCCATTAAGTAGTGATGCGCTTCCTCTCTGGTCTCCTCAGGTCCTCGGGGCCAGAATCTGCAGTGTGCGTCTTCCGGCTGCAGGACGTCAGGGCGGCGTTCACCGGGAGCTACAGGACCTTCGACATGGAGACGCACCGGCTGAGCCCCATGCTGGGAAAACCCTCCAGACTGGGACAGGTGACAGCTTTGTGGAGTCATAATTAGGGGAAAGTTCACACGTCGTAAAACAGCATTTATGAAGAAGAAATCAGAAAGACAAGAAAGAAAAAACAATAAATCCAACAAACCAATAAACAAACAAACAGTAGAGAATAATATTAAAAATAATAAATGCATGTCCAGACTGAAAGGTTCTGCACATCCATAAGTAAATATAACACACATGTTATTGTGTGTAAAGATATAGTAATATATATATATTATTATAATAGATATAATATAACGACATGCATCAAACCGTGACGTGTTTCTGAACACATCCGAGTCATTGTGTTGCATTTGTCTTTCGTTTTGTTTCAATTTAAAACCGTAATCGGGGAGAAAATATGTTTTCCTCAAAAAGGTTTTGAGAATGCAGTTCAGATGTATTTGAAGACGACCTTTGACCTCCTTAAAGGCCTCATTAATAAAGAAATACCTTAAAAAATCTATTATGACGCAACAAAGGGAAGCGGCGTCCCTCAGGGTTTGATTCCGGGCCCAGATGAGTTTCCTTGTAGACATCTGACTTGAGCTGTGCTTCTCCTCTGGTTCTGCTGACAGTGCGGTCTCGGCAGCGCTTCAGACCTGGAGCTGGCTGAGGTGAAGAAGAGCTTCCTGACCAGCGGCAGCGTCAGAGGCCGTCCGGTCGCCGTGTCTTCGGGGCAGCGGTACAGTCGGGTGGCGGCGATGAGGACGCAGGCGGCCGGCGGGAAGCCGTACACGGTCCTGTTCCTTCTGACGGGTGAGACGTCGAGCCAAACGCACGCAACACTCACAACTACGTTCTGTTATTAAAGACGTCCGTCTCTCTCACGTCCAGAGTCTGGATTCCTCCACAAAGTGGCTCTGTTGGATCGGGGTGCGCGGGTCGTTGAGGAGATTCAGGTGTTCACACAACCACAGCTGGTCACGAGCCTGGTCCTCTCCTCCTCCCAGGTAACGCCATCATGCATCCCATAATACTGCGTCTATAGCTGCAAGAGCACGTTGTGGGCGACGTCAAAGGAATACGATCCCTGATTTATCAGGAGTTTATTTCACCGATTAACCAAATAAAATCTGATTAAGATGAATAATAATACACAAAATGAAATATAAATAACTTGAGTAGTTGTGAAATGAAGTGGAGCTCAAGTCGCTTTGCAAGATAAACAAGAGCACACAATATAAATAGATATACACTCACCTAAAGGATTATTAGGAACACCTGTTCAATTTCTCATTAATGCAATTATCTAATCAACCAATCACATGGCAGTTGCTTCAATGCATTTAGGGGTGTGGTCCTGGTCAAGACAATCTCCTGAACTCCAAACTGAATGTCAGAATGGGAAAGAAAGGTGATTTAAGCAATTTTGAGCGTGGCATGGTTGTTGGTGCCAGACGGGCCGGTCTGAGTATTTCACAATCTGCTCAGTTACTGGGATTTTCACGCACAACCATTTCTAGGGTTTACAAAGAATGGTGTGAAAAGGGAAAAACATCCAGTATGCGGCAGTCCTGTGGGCGAAAATGCCTTGTTGATGCTAGAGGTCAGAGGAGAACGGGCCGACTGATTCAAGCTGATAGAAGAGCAACTTTGACTGAAATAACCACTCGTTACAACCGAGGTATGCAGCAAAGCATTTGTGAAGCCACAACACGCACAACCTTGAGGCGGATGGGCTACAACAGCAGAAGACCCCACCGGGTACCACTCATCTCCACTACAAATAGGAAAAAGAGGCTACAATGTGCAAGAGCTCACCAAAATTGGACAGTTGAAGACTGGAAAAATGTTGCCTGGTCTGATGAGTCTGGATTTCTGTTGAGACATGCAGATGGTAGAGTCAGAATTTGGCGTAAACAGAATGAGAACATGGATCCATCATGCCTTGTTACCACTGTGCAGGCTGGTGGTGGTGGTGTAATGGTGTGGGGGATGTTTTCTTGGCACACTTTAGGCCCCTTAGTGCCAATTGGGCATCGTTTAAATGCCACGGCCTACCTGAGCATTGTTTCTGACCATGTCCATCCCTTTATGGCCACCATGTACCCATCCTCTGATGGCTACTTCCAGCAGGATAATGCACCATGTCACAAAGCTCCAATCATTTCAAATTGGTTTCTTGAACATGACAATGAGTTCACTAAACTAAAATGGCCCCCACAGTCACCAGATCTCAACCCAATAGAGCATCTTTGGGATGTGGTGGAACGGGAGCTTCGTGCCCTGGATGTGCATCCCACAAATCTCCATCAACTGCAAGATGCTATCCTATCAATATGGGCCAACATTTCTAAAGAATGCTTTCAGCACCTTGTTGAATCAATGCCACGTAGAATTAAGGCAGTTCTGAAGGCGAAAGGGGGTCAAACACAGTATTAGTATGGTGTTCCTAATAATCCTTTAGGTGAGTGTATAGGTGGGTGGTTAGGTAGGTAGGTGGATGGATAGGTAGGTAGGTAGGTAGGTAGGTAGGTATGTAGATATGTAGATAGTTAGGTAGATATGTGGATGGATAGATGGATGGATAGATAGATAGATAGGTAGGTATGTAGATAGATAGGTATGTAGATAGATAGGTAGGTAGGTAGATGGATAGATAGATAGGACTTGAATGTACTTTTTGAGGTTCATAGATGTATTTTTTGGCAATCCAGGAAAAGAAATAGTTACTGATCTAAATCTAGCAAGCATGAATACACAACAGTGTGTCGTCTGCATAACGACGAGTATTGATGGTTTAGGTCACATAACATTAGAGACTGAGAGGATGGACATGTGAAGGAAATGAGAAGGTCTGAGTGTCCGTGACCCTTTGACTGTGGCTCACCAGGGAGTGCTGTACGTGGGGACGTCGGAGGGCGTGGCCGCCGTACCTGTGGCCAGGTGCTCCATCCACAGCACCTGCAGCCAGTGTGTCCTGGCCAGAGACCCTCTGTGTGGGTGGAGCCGGACCAGCAGCGCCTGCACCGCAGTGGACGGCCCAGACCAGGACATGTGCGTAGACGTTACCTGAGCTCTCCAGCCGCCATTCATTCATTTAGACGCTGGGGAAATCAATAACAAGTGTTTTAGATACCATGATATCATTTTGAGATACTAACTCATGATTTTGAGATACTAACTCATGATTTTGAGGTACTAACTCATTATTTTGAGGTAATAAGTATAAGACCATCTGCAGTCAATATGGTTTCCTGACATTTTGTGAGCATTACAGTCAGACCTCGATCCTACAATGGATGTTTCCTTGTGTGATGTCGCTTTACTCCTCAGGGCTCAAGACCTGATAGACGGGAATGTGGGAGAACAATGTCGAGAAAAAGTCACGCCCCCACTGGTCAAAGGTGACATCTTCAAACTTTACTTTTGAGTCTTCTTTACTTTTATTCCATCCTCCTCCTCTGTGTGCAGGTAGCATAGCGTCTGCAGGTAGCATAGCGTCTGCAGGTAGCATAGAGTCTGCAGGTAGCATAGAGTCTGCAGGTAGCATAGAGTCTGCAGGTAGCATAGCGTCTGCAGGTAGCATAGAGTCTGCAGGTAGCATAGCGTCTGCAGGTAGCATGGCGTCTACAGGTAGCATGGCGTCTGCAGGTAGCATAGCGTCTGCAGGTAGCATAGCGTCTACAGGTAGCATGGCGTCTACAGGTAGCATGGCGTCTACAGGTAGCATGGTGTCTGCAGGTAGCATAGCGTCTACAGGTAGCATGGCGTCTGCAGGTAGCATGGCGTCTGCAGGTAGCATGGCGTCTGCAGGTAGCATAGCGTCTACAGGTAGCATGGTGTCTGCAGGTAGCATAGCGTCTACAGGTAGCATGGCGTCTACAGGTAGCATGGCGTCTACAGGTAGCATGGCGTCTACAGGTAGCATGGTGTCTGCAGGTAGCATAGCGTCTACAGGTAGCATGGCGTCTACAGGTAGCATAGCGTTTGCAGGTAGCATAGTGTTTGCAGGTAGCATGGCGTCTACAGGTAGCATGGCTTCTGCAGGTAGCATGGCGTCTGCAGGTAGCATAGCATGTGCAGGTAGCATAGAGTCTGCAGGTAGCATAGCATGTGCAGGTAGCATGGCGTCTGCAGGTAGCATAGCATGTGCAGGTAGCATAGCGTCTATAGATAGCATAGCATCTACAGGTAGCATAGCGTCTTTGTTTTTCGGAACACAAACAGTGAGTGTCTCTCACTCTTTGAGATATTTTGTGTCCGACAGAAGTCAACGTTCACTTGAACGAAGCAGTGAGGCTTCGGTGTCTGAAACCCTCCAACCTGGCAACCCTGACCTGGACATCCCCCCTATTCAAAACCCTGCCGGAGAAGCTCTTCATCGCGTCGGCTGACGGCGGCCTGAGCTTCCTCGCCGCCGCCGCCACCTGGGGGAGCTACCGCTGCGAGGCGGAGGAAGGCGGCTACACCGAAGTAGTCGCGAGCTACAAGGTCCAGCAGGCCGCCTCCCCGCGCGGCTTCAGCCCCGCCGCGAAGGCCGAGGGAACCCACGACCGAGACGGGTTCTACGAGGAACCGGCAGGAGAACCGGAGGTCGACGTGACGGAGAAGGAGGAAGAATATCTATCCACGACCGAGTCAGATCACGGGACTGACCCGGGACGGAGAAACGAGCTTCAGGACGAAGACCCGGGCGTCACGCCGACCCCCAGACGAGACCCGCTGGAGGAGCCGCTGGAGGAGCCGCTGGAGGAGGCGCTGGAGGAGCCGCTGGAGGACCCTCGCGTTGAGGAGAAGAGCTTCTACGGCGAGCTGGTGGGCGTCTCCCTCCTCCTGGCCGCCTGCCTCCTGGCCCTGATGCTCGGCGGCCTCCATGCGTGGCGCCAGAGGAGAGCCGGCCTCAAGGCGAGCCGTCTGGTCGGCCCGGGGGACAAAACCAGCGGCTCCATGGAGAGCGTTCCCTCGCTGAGCGGCCCGGAGGACGGCGGCCCCCAAACGAAGGCGGCGGAGTGACGACGCCGGGAGCTCGACTCATAATCCTTTCAGTTTCATAGAGATCAGATAGAGAGCTTTTGTTTGTGCCTCATGTGTTGCTCTTCCCTCTGAGTCACAGTGGCTGTGATAATCATCCTGTAGTGTTCACGTCTGACATCAGGAGGTCCTCCCAGGAGACGCTTCCTGTCCGGCTGATCTCCAAACTGATCTCTGTTTGGATGAGGTCACAATTTAAATGTAAACTGATTTATTTCTACATCCAGAAGTTTAGAAAAGGAGTCTGGAGTCTGGAGTCTCCTCCCAACAGCAGGAGCGCTCTCAACGAGCTTCTGGGTTTTCAAACGCTGGCGGGTTAGCTTCCACTGACTCCAGTCAAATGCTACGGAGATAGCTCAAGGTAGCTTAGCACAAAGAGTGGAAACGGGGGGAAACTGCTAGCCTAGCTCCGTCAAAAGTGAAAAATACACCTTCCTGCGAATCCAAAGCATTTTTTATTATTCATTATTGCAAACCAACAGTACGGTACCTTCCTCTGTAGATTTACATTTGATCTTCTCTTTGTAGTTGTTTTGTGTCTCTTTGTAGTTGTTTTGTGTCTCTTTGTAGTTTTGTGTCTCTTTGTAATTGTTTTGTGTCTCTTTGTAGTTGTTTTGTGTCTCTTTGTAGTTTTGTGTCTCTTTGTAGTAGTTTTGTGTCTCTTTGTAGTTGTTTTGAGTCTCTTTGTAGTAGTTTTGTGTCTCTTTGTAGTTGTTTTGAGTCTCTTTGTAGTAGTTTTGTGTCTCTTTGTAGTTGTTTTGTGTCTCTTTGTAGTTGTTTTGTGTCTCTTTGTAGTAGTTTTGTGTCTCTTTGTAGTTGTTTTGTGTCTCTTTGTAGTTGTTTTGTGTCTCTTTGTAGTTGTTTTGTGTCTCTTTGTAGTTGTTTTGTGTCTCTTTGTAGTTGTTTTGTGTCTCTTTGTAGTAGTTTTGTGTCTCTTTGTAGTTGTTTTGTGTCTCTTTGTAGTTGTTTTGAGTCTCTTTGTAGTTGTTTTGTGTCTCTTTGTAGTTGTTTTGTGTCTCTTTGTAGTTGTTTTGAGTCTCTTTGTAGTTGTTTTGAGTCTCTTTGTAGTTGTTTTGTGTCTCTTTGTAGTTGTTTTGTGTCTCTTTGTAGTTGTTTTGAGTCTCTTTGTAGTTGTTTTGTGTCTCTTTGTAGTTGTTTTGAGTCTCTTTGTAGTCACCAATCAGATGTGTTTAATCACTGGTTTGATGATAACTGGGTCCTCATTGTCAGTGATCAGTTTAAATCTTCTGATAAAGATAAAAATAAACTTTGTGTTTTATTAGACAGGAATGTGACATTTATGTTTAATGGTTACAAACATGTTGAATTCATTTGTTTATTAAATGATCTTTTAATATTCTGTGTTTAAATTCAGGGATTAGTTTTATGAATATTGACCTGTCTTGGTGTATATTTTATATTTTATAAGCACTCATCGCTGTGAGAATGAATGTAAAGGAGATGTGAAACCTGTGAAGTTAAGAAGTTAGAACCCGACATGTTTATATTTTTATAATTTAATCATCTTATGTCTTGTGTTTTTTTCTGTTTAATTGTTTTCTCTGTGTCAAATTAAAACTGAGTTGTGAACATGTTGGATATTTATTGTTGTCATTTATTTACAGTCTAAATAATTATGAATTCATCATCTTCATCATTCATCAACTCTGTTGAATGTAATTCTATTTTAATTGATGACGTCATTTCTGATCACTTTACTGAGCATTTAAGTGCATTTCATTTAATTTAATTTAAACGTTGACGTTGCTCTTATTGACACTTGATCTGTTTCTTATTTTAATAATAAATATTTAAAAACTGCAGGTTTTCTTCACCTTTAATGATCCTGAAATTGTGTTTTCAATATTTCTGTCTGAGCTCCTGATGGTCAAATAAGTTTTATGAGAGGAAACGCTGCCACCTGCTGGGGACGTGTGGTAAGACACATGACGACGACAACAACGTCTGTGATGTTTATTTTTATATAATATATATATATATCATTAAGTCATTATTTTAAATAATAAAACTCATTGTTTTGAGATATATTTGTATTTAAATGATTTAGGGGTCTTTTGTATCTCAGAGGAGGAAATGATAAAGTTGGATTCAGATTCCTGGAAATGACGCTGTGGAGATTCACGTGCTGCGTTCAGGTGTTATCGGAGTAATCACAATCTGTAAAGCCAGCGGTCCCTCTTACACACCGCACGAGACTAGACTACCGAGAAGTTATGGATCAATAACAAGAATAATCTGAGGTTAACTCAGATGTCAGTCTGCAGATTGAACTTCTTAAATTACGCTGGGAAACATTAAAACAAGTTGCACACAGTGACGCCTTCAGGAACACCGAGAAAAAGTGTAAATCTTTAAGATTATTATTCATCTCTTGTTCAACATGTGTATTTATGTGAATTTATGAAAGTCTACTTTTAATTCTTTTGATCGGATTTCCACTCTAAAGTTACTTCTTTGATTGGTGTCTCATATTCCCGAGTTATCGATGAGCACCTGAAGGCAGCATCGTTCCACCCCAAAGAAGCAACAGAAGTTTGAAGCTTCCGCCTGAAAACTACGAATTAAACTGCAGGTAAAGTCTAAAACTATTCCTTTACTCACTGAGACATTTAATATCATATTTAATGTGTTTACTTCATGGTCACAACACGTGAAGCTCTACGCCTCAAACACGTCTACATGTTTAACGAGCAGGCCTCTGTGATGAAAGTGAATATAACACGTGTTACATGTTACCGACATGTTACAGAACATGTAACATGTAACATGTAACACGTTCTGTAACATGTCGTCTGATGTTAAAGAGCTCATATTTATCATTAAAGCCAAATCATTCGAGGAGTGGCACTTCCTGGTTGTCGTTGCAGCTCCAGTATTATTATTCG
>JBAMJR010000166.1:345000-435356 GCA_038501785.1 Myoxocephalus aenaeus
GGTCCAGGTCTCTGGTCCAGGTCTCTGGTCCAGGTCTCTGGTTCAGGTCTCTAGTTCAGGTCTCTGGTCCAGGTCTCTGGTCCAGGTCTCTGGTCCAGGTCTCTGGTCCAGGTCTCTGGTCCAGGTCTCTGGTCCAGGTCTCTGGTCCAGGTCTCTGGTTCAGGTCTCTGGTCCAGGTCTCTGGTCCAGGTCTCTGGTCCAGGTCTCTGGTTCAGGTCTCTAGTTCAGGTCTCTGGTCCAGGTCTCTGGTCCAGGTCTCTGGTCCAGGTCTCTAGTCCAGGTCTCTAGTCCAGGTCTCTGGTTCAGGTCTCTAGTCCAGGTCTCTAGTCCAGGTCTCTGGTCCAGGTCTCTGGTCCAGGTCTCTGGTCCAGGTCTCTGGTCCAGGTGGTCTCTGGTGGTCTCTGGCGGTCTCTCATGGTCTCTGGTGGTCTCTGGATGTTTCAGGTGTGTGTCTACGGACTCCAGGGTCTCCTCCTGGTCCTGCTGGTCCTGCAGGTCTGTGTCACCGTCACCGTCTCCGTCTTCTCCGTCAGAGCCCTCCAGCGCCGCGACGGCCACGCCCCCTTTAAGGTGAGACGCCCGCCTCTCGGTACTTTAAATATAAATAGATAAGTTTTATTTATTACGAGGATACTGTTGGTTTTATTACAATAAACCATCCAGGTGCATTGTGGGAAATGTAGGATTCTGTCTTTTAGGACTAAAAGACAGGAAGTTAACAGTGTAGAGGATGTTAACAGGTTAGAGGATGTTAACAGGTTAGAGGATGTTAACAGGTTAGAGGATGTTAACAGGTTAGAGGAAGTTAGAGGGAGTTAACAGTGTAGAGGAAGTTAACAGTGTAGAGGATGTTAACAGGTTAGAGGATGTTAACAGGTTAGAGGAAGTTAGAGGGAGTTAACAGTGTAGAGGAAGTTAACAGTGTAGAGGAAGTTAACAAGTTAACAGTGTAGAGGAATTTAGAAGAAGTTAACAGTTCAGAGGAAGTTAACAGCGTAGAGGAAGTTAACAGCGTAGAGGAAGTTAACAGCGTAGTTAACAGTGCAGAGGACGTTAACAGTGCAGAGGAAGTTTACAGTGTAGAGGAGGTTAACAAGTTAACAGCGTAGAGGAGGTTAACAGTGCGGAGGAGGTTAACAGTGCGGAGGAAGTTAACAGTGCAGAGGAAGTTAACAGTGCAGAGGAAGTTAACAGTGCAGAGGAAGTTTACAAGTTAACAGCGTAGAGGAGGTTAACAAGTTAACAGTGTAGAGGAAGTTAACAGTGTAGAGGAAGTTAGAATAAGTTAACAGTGTAGAGGAAGTTAACAGTGTAGAGGAAGTGTAGAGGAAGTTAACAGTGTAGAGGAAGTTAACAGTGTAGAGGAAGTTAACAAGATAACAGTGCAGAGGAAGTTAACAAGATAACAGTGCAGAGGAAGTTAACACTGCAGAGCACGTTAACACTGCAGAGGAAGTAAGCAGGTTAGAGGAAGTAAGCAGGTTAGAGGAAGTTTACAGTTCAGAGGAAGTTAACAGTTCAGAGGAAGTCAACAGTGCAGAGGAAGTCAACAGGTTAGAGGAAGTTAACAGGTTAGAGGAAGCAGAGGAAGTTAACAGTGCAGAGGAAGTTAGAATAAGTTAACAGTGCAGAGGAAGTTAGAATAAGTTAACAGTGCAGAGGAAGTTAACAGTGCAGAGGAAGTTAACAGTGCAGAGGAAGTTAACAGTGCAGAGGAAGTTAACAAGTTAACAGTGCAGAGGACGTTAACAGTGCAGAGGACGTTAACACTGCAGAGGACGTTAACAGGTTAGAGGAAGTTAACAGGTTAGAGGAAGTTAACAGGTTAGGGGAAGTTAACAGGTTAGAGGAAGTTAACAGTGCAGAGGAAGTTAACAGTGCAGAGGAAGTTAGAAGAAGTTAACAGTGCAGAGGAAGTTAGAAGAAGTCAACAGTGCAGAGGAAGTTAGAAGAAGTTAACAGGGCAGAGGAAGTTAACAGCGTAGTTAACAGTGCAGAGGAAGTTAACAGTGCGGAGGAAGTTAACAGGTTAGAGGAAGTTAACAGCGTAGAGGAAGTTAACAAGTGAATAGTGCAGAGGAAGTTAACAGTGCAGAGGAAGTTAACAGTGCATAGGAAGTTAACAGCGTAGAAGAAGTTAACAAGTTAACAGTGCAGAGGAAGTTAACCGTGTATAGGAAGTTAACAGTGCAGAGGAAGTTAACAGTGCAGAGGAAGTTAACAGGTTAGAGGAAGTTAACAGGTTTGAGGAGGATGACGCTGATCTTTCTTCTGGTTTGACCTTTGACCTCCAGGCGGAGTTCGACAGTGACGTCTCCCTGCTGGACGGCGAATGAGAGGAAACAAAGCCTCTGAAAGCCAGCAGTAGTACCACTCCTGGTACTTCTACTCAGTAATACTCAGTAATATGCAGAGTACTACCATGCTGTCATTATACTCCTTAATCATCTTCACGTGTTTCTCTCAGCAGCTCTTAAAGGGACAGTACTCGCGTTCCGCTCCGAGGTCTTGCTAACGTTGTGCTCGTGTTTAATACACGGCTCTTTGTGTTTGTTTCAGTTCTTACAGAAGATCACAGATCAGATTGTTAAAGTTGATTCTTCCTGTTGAAGCCAGAAGACGCTGAAGCTTTTCAGGTGTCCGGAGGCAGAATGAAACACTGCAGAAGGGTTTGAATCAAAGCTTTATTTACACTCACCGTCATGAACATCCTTCAGTTCGTCTCACTGCAAACGCAGTTTTCTTTTTTAAATCTGATCAAATATAAATCAACAATGTTTATGACAAGATCGTCATAACATAATTCGCTGGGAGCGCTTTAGCATTCTTTACAGATGAATTTACCACAGAAGAAGAATATTATATGAAAATGAGAAGTGATATTCATGTGAAAGGGACCATCGTCTTTGTGCACTTTACTAGAACCCAAACGAGAAGTAAACAACAAGCCCAACAAAGTAAACAACAACAAACAGCTGTTGACGGTTTAATTGTTATGAAAATGTGTAAATATTCCCAAAAGGTTCTGAATATGAGATGAAGAGGCTTCTGGGTTTTCATTTGTCTCTGAAAGCTTTTCTGTCTGTTTTTACTTTTATTCAATAAATGGATGATTTATTTTCCACGTTGTTTGTTCTTATTGACGGACGAGTTTAATCAACAACAGCTGTGATTGTCTTTGAATGGTTTGAGTCATAATAATAATACTCATTAATAATAATAATAATATCTTAACCCGTTGTTTTGTTTTTATGAAGTTACTCTGATGAAAAAAAAAAAGGCCATAAAATGATATTAAAATGTTATTTTCCTCTTTCACTGAGTTAAACCTTCCTGATCATAAGTTTAAAATATTCGTTTTTTAAATGTTAAAACTTTATCTTCCATTTTGGTTGTTTTTATGAAAGAAAATCCCCAAATGAATTATCTTCTTGATACTATTTAAACATATAGTGTGTGTGATATTTCAATGATCATCAGCAGCATGATGTTTAAAGAAGGAAAGATCAGATCTTCTTTATTGGTGCAACCAGAAGTAAAAAGAATTATAGTATTATAAATAAACAATAAAAAAACTATTAAAAACAGTAAGTAATCCACAATAACTGAAATATTATATATATATATATATATATATATATATATATATATATATATACATAGACAGAATAACTATTATAGCTATGAACAAATACTGATATATGTAAAATAATAAAACAATAATAAACACTATTAAAATAGTTTGACTCTAGTTTGATTGTTGTTAATTATATTTAAATCATGATACCTTTTGTGTAAATTAGTATTATTACTGTTTTTGGTACTGTAAGTATATTTTGCTGCTAATACTTTGTACTGTCGTATTTTGAATGCATGAGCAGAGTATTTCTACACTGTGGTGCTAATACTTTCCTGCCATGCTTTTATTTTGAACTCCAAAACCGGATGTGGAATCCGGTTAAACTGAGCTGCAGGAAGTCTCTTCTCCCGAGTAGGTTTCTCCTCTTCCTCCTCTTCCTCTCTCCCGTGTTTCTCTGGCCGTGGACGCTCCGTGTGAAACACCTGCGGAGGAAGCGGAGGACCCTCCCGAACCGAGGAGCTTCTATTCCCGCTGAAAGAAGCCGTGTTGTTGGAGGACAGTCAAGCTAGCTAGCTACATGCTAACTAGCTACATGCTAACTAGTTCCTGTTTGAGTCAGAGAAGCTGAAATAACGATCAAAATAAAATGTTACGTTAGTTTATTAAAGTCATTTTATGAACACAGTTTACAGGATATAATAATAATTATTATTAATTAATATAGTAGTGGAAAAATATCACTCATATATTTAATAAAATCTGACTGTTTAATAATGAATAAATAAATATGGCCATGGATTATTGCCCTGAAATAAATAGATGCATATATTTAGTTAGGCAATAAATATATAAATAATTGTCAAAATAAGTCTATATATAATATGAGTCCATATAGTTCAATAAATAAATAGGTTTTTAATTTAAAAAACACTTTTCTTTATTTACGGGGCGACTTTTATTTCATAATTACACATTAATGTATTTGTTTGTTTGTTTGTCTCAGGATTTATTTTTATTTTATAGCCAATCTGAACTCATTTCACCAGCTTATTTATTTATTTATTTATTTCATATTGACTTGTTATCTCAAAGGCTCCTGTTTTACTTTATTACTGTGAAGTGAAATAACCCAGAGGAACATTAACAACATTAATATCTACTCACCTGTCCTCAGGTTCCACCAGGTAGAGGAGTCACCTGTCCTCAGGTACCACCAGGTAGAGGAGTCACCTGTCCTCAGGTACCACCAGGTAGAGGAGTCACCTGTCCTCAGGTACCACCAGGTAGAGGAGTCACCTGTCCTCAGGTACCACCAGGTAGAGGAGTCACCTGTCCTCAGGTACCACCAGGTAGAGGAGTCACCTGTCCTCAGGTTCCACCAGGTAGAGGAGTCACCTGTCCTCAGGTACCACCAGGTAGAGGAGTCACCTGTCCTCAGGTACCACCAGGTAGAGGAGTCACCTGTCCTCAGGTACCACCAGGTGTCCCAGAGGAGTCACCTGTCCTCAGGTTCCACCAGGTAGAGGAGTCACCTGTCCTCAGGTACCACCAGGTAGAGGAGTCACCTGTCCTCAGGTACCACCAGGTAGAGGAGTCACCTGTCCTCAGGTTCCACCAGGTAGAGGAGTCACCTGTCCTCAGGTACCACCAGGTAGAGGACTCACCTGTCCTCAGGTTCCACCAGGTAGAGGAGTCACCTGTCCTCAGGTACCACCAGGTAGAGGAGTCACCTGTCCTCAGGTACCACCAGGTAGAGGAGTCACCTGTCCTCAGGTACCACCAGGTGTCCCAGAGGGAGTCACCTGTCCCAGGTGAGGAGTCAGCATGGACACAGTGAGGAGGGTCCTGGTTCACGTCTGCAGAGAGCGAGCGGCTCCTCAGAGAGCGCTCTTTGTTCAGGTGAGTCTCCGCTGGACGACGTGTTGGATGTCATTAAATATTCTGTATTATACATATCTCTTCTTCTGTGAATATTGTGTTTTATACATATCACATTTCTTCTTCTGTGAATATTGTGTTTTATACATATCACATTTCTTCTTCTGTGAATATTGTGTTTTATACATATCACATTTCTTCTTCTGTGGTCAGAGCGTGACGGGTCACTTCAGTGACGAAGGTGACGATGAGGTGGAGGTGAGCTGCTCTGTGGAGAGAAGACAGTTCATCCTCTACAGAGGAGACGAAGGACGAGGGACACCTCTGAAGGTCATTATATTATATATATATAACCTCTGAAGGTCATTATATTATATATATATAACCTCTGAAGGTCATTATATTATATATATAACCTCTGAAGGTCATTATATTTATATATATATATATATATATATATATGTATATATATATATATATATATATATATAACCTCTGAAGGTCATTATATTATATATATATAACCTCTGAAGGTCATTATATTATATATATAACCTCTGAAGGTCATTATATTTATATATATATATATATATATATATATGTATATATATATATATATATATATATATATATAACCTCTGAAGGTCATTATATTATATATATATAACCTCTGAAGGTCATTATATTATATATATAACCTCTGAAGGTCAGACACCACATACTTTATTTATTATATTTATATATTATATAACCTCTATCTTTAATATTATATTTATATTAGATATAACCTGTGTCTTTAACATTATATTTATGTTATATTTATATTATATTAACCCATGAGTTTAACGGTATTATTGGACATTAAGAATCTTTTTTTAATACACATGAGAACCCCATTATTTTTATAATCTACCCTCTAACTTGAATCTTGAATCTTTTTCATAATCTACACTGTGTTTTTAATATGTACCTTTATCTCTGTTAACCATCCTGTCGTCCTCTCGTCTCCTAGAGGCCCGCCTTCTGTCCCATCAAGCACCTGTCAGTCACGGAGGCAGCAGCGATCCCATTGGACGTCCAGCAGCGCGGGGTGGATGTGGGCGTGGCCGTCATCCTGCAGACGGCCAATCGGAGAGTGCTGTTGACGCGGCGGGCGAAGGAGCTGCGTATCTTTCCCAACGTCTGGGTTCCTCCAGGTATGACGTCACTGATGTCTGTTGCATTGTGGGAAACGTAGGCTGCAGTGTTTTGGGATCACATGTCAGTACGTCTTGATCTCTTCAACGGCTTTGTTTTTTCTAGGCGGCCATCTTGAGCCAGATGAGACGGTAAATAATCTTTATGAATAATCTTGTGAATATGATGTGTTCATTGTTGTTGTTCTCTGGATGTTGTTTGTTGTTCTCTGGATGTTGTTGTTGTTCTCTGGATGTTGTTGTTGTTCTCTGGATGTTGTTGTTGTTCACTGGATGTTGTTGTTGTTCACTGGATGTTGTTATTGTTCACTGGATGTTGTTGTTGTTCACTGGATGTTGTTTGTTGTTCTCTGGATGTTGTTGTTGTTCACTGGATGTTGTTTGTTGTTCTCTGGATGTTGTTGTTGTTCACTGGATGTTGTTGTTATTGTTCACTGGATGTTGTTGTTGTTGACTGGATGTTGGTTGTTGTTCACTGGATGTTGTTGTTGTTCTCTGGATGTTGTTGTTGTTCTCTGGATGTTGTTATTGTTCACTGGATGTTGTTGTTGTTCACTGGATGTTGTTGTTGTTCACTGGATGTTATTGTTGACTGGATGTTGTTCACTGGATGTTGTTGTTGTTCACTGGATGTTGTTATTGTTCACTGGATGTTGTTTGTTGTTCACTGGATGTTGTTGTTGTTCACTGGATGTTGTTGTTGTTCACTGGATGTTGTTGTTGTTGACTGGATGTTGGTTGTTGTTGACTGGATGTTGTTGTTGTTCACTGGAAGTTGTTTGTTGTTCACTGGATGTTGTTGTTGTTCACTGGATGTTGTTGTTGTTGACTGGATGTTGGTTGTTGTTGACTGGATGTTGGTTGTTGTTCACTGGATGTTGTTGTTCACTGGATGTTGTTCACTGGATGATGTTGTTGTTGACTGGATGTTGGTTGTTGTTGACTGGATGTTGGTTGTTGTTCACTGGATGTTGTTGTTGTTCTCTGGATGTTGTTGTTGTTCTCTGGATGTTGTTGTTGTTCTCTGGATGTTGTTGTTGTTGACTGGATGTTGGTTGTTGTTGACTGGATGTTGGTTGTTGTTGACTGGATGTTGGTTGTTGTTGACTGGATGTTGGTTGTTGTTCTCTGGATGTTGTTGTTGTTCACTGGATGTTGTTGTTGTTCACTGGATGTTTGTTGTTCACTGGATGTTGGTTGTTGTTGACTGGATGTTGGTTGTTGTTCACTGGATGTTGTTGTTGTTGACTGGATGTTGGTTGTTGTTCACTGGATGTTGTTGTTGTTGACTGGATGTTGTTGTTGTTCACTGGATGTTGTTGACTGTATGTTGGTTGTTGTTCACTGGATGTTGTTGTTGTTGACTGGATGTTGGTTGTTGTTCACTGGATGTTGTTGACTGTATGTTGGTTGTTGTTCACTGGATGTTGTTGTTGTTGACTGGATGTTGTTGTTGTTGACTGGATGTTGGTTGTTGTTGACTGGATGTTGGTTGTTGTTCTCTGGATGTTGTTGTTGTTCACTGGATGTTGTTGTTGTTCACTGGATGTTTGTTGTTCACTGGATGTTGGTTGTTGTTGACTGGATGTTGGTTGTTGTTCACTGGATGTTGTTGTTGTTGACTGGATGTTGGTTGTTGTTCACTGGATGTTGTTGTTGTTGACTGGATGTTGTTGTTGTTCACTGGATGTTGTTGACTGTATGTTGGTTGTTGTTCACTGGATGTTGTTGTTGTTGACTGGATGTTGGTTGTTGTTCACTGGATGTTGTTGACTGTATGTTGGTTGTTGTTCACTGGATGTTGTTGTTGTTGACTGGATGTTGTTGTTGTTGACTGGATGTTGGTTGTTGTTGACTGGATGTTGGTTGTTGTTGACTGGATGTTGGTTGTTGTTCACTGGATGTTGTTGACTGTATGTTGGTTGTTGTTCACTGGATGTTGTTGTTGTTGACTGGATGTTGGTTGTTGTACACTGGATGTTGTTGTTGTTCACTGGATGTTGGTTGTTGTTCACTGGATGTTGTTGTTGTTGACTGGATGTTGGTTGTTTTTCACTGGATGTTGTTGTTGTTGACTGGATGTTGGTTGTTGTTCACTGGATGTTGTTGACTGTATGTTGGTTGTTGTTCTCGTTGTTCTGGTGTAGCTGCTGGAGGCCGGCCTGCGGGAGCTGCAGGAGGAGACGGGGCTGAAGCTGAAACCAGAAGGAGCTCCAAAGATACTGGGACTCTGGGAGGTGAGAGAGATTTCCTCTCCTAACATGCAGGTCTGCAGCTGGACACATGACTATGGAGGGTTGGACAGGGTGACGCTTTCAGCCGGTTCTGATGATGATGATGATGATGATGATGATGATGACGACGACGACACGTTTAAGTTATATTTGGTGCTGAACTATTGATTGAGGCGAATGTGTTTCAAGTGATGTTTTAGAGGGTTTTCTAAAACCTCTCCTCTCAGTATCCTCCCTTCTCTCAGTCGGTGTATCCTCTCTCCTCTCAGTCGGTGTATCCTCTCTCCTCTCAGTCGGTGTATCCTCCCTTCCTCTCTCCTCTCAGTCGGTGTATCCTCCCTTCCTCTCTCCTCTCAGTCGGTGTATCCTCTCTCCTCTCAGTCGGTGTATCCTCCCTTCCTCTCTCCTCTCAGTCGGTGTATCCTCCCTTCCTCTCTCCTCTCAGTCGGTGTATCCTCTCTCCTCTCAGTCGGTGTATCCTCCCTTCCTCTCTCCTCTCAGTCGGTGTATCCTCTCTCCTCTCAGTCGGTGCATCCTCCCTCCTCTCAGTCGGTGTATCCTCTCTCCTCTCTCCTCTCAGTCGGTGTATCCTCTCTCCTCTCTCCTCTCAGTCGGTGTATCCTCTCTCCTCTCAGTCGGTGTATCCTCCCTTCCTCTCTCCTCTCAGTCGGTGTATCCTCTCTCCTCTCTCCTCTCAGTCGGTGTATCCTCTCTCCTCTCTCCTCTCAGTCGGTGTATCCTCTCTCCTCTCAGTCGGTGTATCCTCCCTTCCTCTCTCCTCTCAGTCGGTGTATCCTCTCTCCTCTCAGTCGGTGTATCCTCTCTCCTCTCAGTCGGTGTATCCTCCCTTCCTCTCTCCTCTCAGTTGGTGTATCCTCTCTCCTCTCTCCTCTCAGTCGGTGTATCCTCTCTCCTCTCTCCTCTCAGTCGGTGTATCCTCCCTTCCTCTCTCGAGGTCTTCCAGAGAGACATCACATCGTGGTCTTCATGCTGCTGCAGTCCTCTCAGTCTCACCTGCAGCTCCAGGTACACTGTCTCCTCCTCTTCATCATGTTGTCTCCTCCTCTTCATCATGTTGTCTCCTCCTCTTCATCATGTTGTCTCCTCCTCTTCATCATGTTGTCCTTGTGTCTCCTCTTCATCATGTTGTCCTTGTGTCTCCTCCTCTTCATCATGTTGTCCTTGTGTCTCCTCCTCTTCATCATGTCCTCCTCTTCATCATCATCATGTCCTCCTCTTCATCATGTCGTCCTCTTGTCCCCTCCTCTTCATCATCATGTCGTCCTCTTGTCCCCTCCTCTTCATCATGTCCTCCTCTTCATCATGTCGTCCTCTTGTCCCCTCCTCTTCATCATGTCCTCCTCTTCATCATGTTGTCCTCTTCATCATGTCGTCCTCTTGTCCCCTCCTCTTCATCATGTCCTCCTCTTCATCATGTCGTCCTCTTGTCCCCTCCTCTTCATCATGTCCTCCTCTTCATCATGTTGTCCTCTTGTCCCCTCCTCTTCATCATGTCCTCCTCTTCATCATGTCGTCCTCTTGTCCCCTCCTCTTCATCATGTCCTCCTCTTCATCATGTCCTCCTCTTCATCAGGCGTCTCTGGCTCCGTCCCCTGCTGAGGTCAGTGGTTGTCTGTGGGCGGACGTCCAGCTGGTCAGAGCCGTGGTTTCCTCTGTGGACGAAGAGGACGGAGAGGTTCCTCTGAGCGACCTGCAGGGCGGCGCCAGGTATCAATCGCATATATATATATATATATATATATGATATATATATATCATATATATATATATATACAGGTATCACTACGTGTGTGTGTGTATATATATATATATATATATATATATACAGGTATCACTACGTGTGTGTGTATATATATATTAGTGCTGTCATATTAGCGCGTTATTAACGGCGTTAACGCATTTTAATTTTTCAATTATTTTTTTCCGCGAGCACCACGCCGGATGTAGCTCAACCGGAAGCAAAACAATAGGCACGCCGTTTGGGCTTGGAAGCTAGGCTAACGTTACGGTTTAAATGAATGAATGGTGAGCGCGATACGGCAAAATGAATGATATTCAGTGAACTGAGAACAGGTGCGCGTGCCAGAAGGGAGAAGAGTGAACACATTGAACACAGCAGGAGAGAACGCAACGTTAGCCAGCTAGCTAAAGCTCCGGTGGGAAATTATTAGCTAACGCTACCGTTTTTGAGGAGGTAGATTTTGAGGAGAGGGGACTGACAAGGCAGAAGGTAAAGTGGTCCACCGTTCTATCAATAAGCAGACCTGCCAACCTGTACGCAATTTGCGTAGCGGATACGCATTTTGACGTCAAAGTACGCTGGTAAAAATTAGTCTAAAATTAATTTTAGACTAATTGACCAGCATACATTATATGCAATGCAATATAATGCATGACGAGTATTTAATGACTTATCAATATATAGGTTATATATCAAGGTTGGCAGGTCTGAATAAGGCTAAACTAGAAGTTAACACCAATACAAACATTATTTTTGCAGAATGAGTGTGTTAGGGGAGAAGGATGCAGCCATTGTTAAACAGCTGGATTGAAATGCAGCTGGAACTGGTCGTGGCTAAAACTGGAAGGCAAGGTCTCAATAAAAGGGCAAGAGGTGTCCTTTCATCTAGGAGATGTATTCTCCAAAATCAACAGGCAGGGATTCACCAGATGCATTCTCTGCATCAAAGATATAAATGATGCTAACAAAGGCAGCCATGCTCTCCCTTACCACATTGTGCCTCATATACTGTAAATGTTAGACCAGTGACAGGCTGGCATGAAATGGCTTGCATAATACTTAGTAAGGAGGCCATAATCATGTTTGACTCATGGCTGAAGTTAAGTTTCTCCAGCTCTCCCCAGGTTGGCAAGAAAAGCATCTCAAAATGCATCAGATTGATGCTTTAAAATATGGAATATTTACATGTTTCTTACGGGGGAGCATGCCCCCGGACCCCCTAGAGGGGTAATATCCTCCTCACCTTTTTCACCCCTGACCCGTTTTCATGCCTGGTGCACTCTATCATTTTATTTTGTAAACCCTTGTTTACCTGAAATGTGCAGTGATTTTATTTTGTACCGCCCTGTTTGGCAGTTGTTTTTCAATAAAATAAAGCAAGCCAATCCACTTTTTCATGTTGATAAGAGCATTAAAATGCAAAAAAAAAAAATGCGATTAATTGCGAGTTAACTATGACATAAATGCGATTAAATATTTTAATCGCTTGACAGCACTAATATATATATATATACAGGTATGTGTATATATATATTACATTTAGCTGATCTTTTATCCAAATCGACTTCCATGTTTGCTCACTACACCGTAGTCACAGCGACGGGGATCAGTTAGGGGTTCAGAGTCTCAAGGACACAACGACATGGACTAGCGGAGCCGGGGTTTGAACCACCAACCCTCTGATTGAAAGACGGACATGCTAACCACTGAGCCCCAGTGTATATATACATGTATCACTACGTGTATATATACATATATGTATTTTAAGGCTGGGCACTAAAACATTATTTGATAATGCGTTAACTCGTTTATATATATATTTAGCAGTGGGAGGGGCTTAATGCTGCACACAGGTGCTGCACTTTAAATCTCTCCCAGACGGCGTAGTTCAGACCTGGGCATCTTACGGCTCTCCCAGTCCGGCCAGTGAGGTCAATCAAAAATAAAAATAAATAAATAAGATGACGCCATAAATGCAATACAACGGCTCTGCTTTTACTCTGAAGGTGGTTTACGTATGAGCGCTTCCACAGCCTCACAGACCGGCTTGTTGCCAACAGACTGAAGCACGTCTTGTTCTGTAGTTTCTGTCCTCAGCGAGCAAGATCAAAAGCACTGATTGCTTTTGTATAAAGTTAATCAACTGCTGGTCTTTAACATTCATCTTTAAGGTAAGCAACAAACTGAACATGACAAAAGAAGGAGTGGCTTGTCCCTCACAGGGACCCTTACTACTGAACATGACAAAAGAAGGAGGGGCTTGTCCCTCACAGGGACCCTTACTACTGAACATGACAAAAGAAGGAGGGGCTTGTCCCTCACAGGGACCCTTACTACTGAACATGACAAAAGAAGGAGGGGCTTGTCCCTCACAGGGACCCTTACTACTGAACATGACAAAAGAAGGAGGGGCTTGTCCCTCACAGGGACCCTTACTACTGAACATGACAAAAGAAGGAGTGGCTTGTCCCTCACAGGGACCCTTACTACTGAACATGACAAAAGAAGGAGTGGCTTGTCCCTCACAGGGACCCTTACTACTGAACATGACAAAAGAAGGAGGGGCGTGTCCCTCACAGGGACCCTTACTACTGAACATGACAAAAGAAGGAGGGGCGTGTCCCTCACAGGGACCCTTACTACTGAACATGACAAAAGAAGGAGGGGCTTGTCCCTCACAGGGACCCTTACTACTGAACATGACAAAAGAAGGAGGGGCTTGTCCCTCACAGGGACCCTTACTACTGAACATGACAAAAGAAGGAGGGGCTTGTCCCTCACAGGGACCCTTACTACTGAACATGACAAAAGAAGGAGGGGCTTGTCCCTCACAGGGACCCTTACTACTGAACATGACAAAAGAAGGAGGGGCTTGTCCCTCACAGGGACCCTTACTACTGAACATGACAAAAGAAGGAGTGGCTTGTCCCTCACAGGGACCCTTACTACTGAACATGACAAAAGAAGGAGGGGCTTGTCCCTCACAGGGACCCTCACTACTGAACATGACAAAAGAAGGAGGGGCTTGTCCCTCACAGGGACCCTTACTACTGAACATGACAAAAGAAGGAGGGGCTTGTCCCTCACAGGGACCCTTACTACTGAACATGACAAAAGAAGGAGGGGCTTGTCCCTCACAGGGACCCTTACTACTGAACATGACAAAAGAAGGAGGGGCTTGTCCCTCACAGGGACCCTTACTACTGAACATGACAAAAGAAGGAGGGGCTTGTCCCTCACAGGGACCCTTACTACTGAACATGACAAAAGAAGGAGGGGCTTGTCCCTCACAGGGACCCTTACTACTGAACATGACAAAAGAAGGAGGGGCTTGTCCCTCACAGGGACCCTTACTACTGAACATGACAAAAGAAGGAGTGGCTTGTCCCTCACAGGGACCCTTACTACTGAACATGACAAAAGAAGGAGGGGCTTGTCCCTCACAGGGACCCTCACTACTGAACATGACAAAAGAAGGAGGGGCTTGTCCCTCACAGGGACCCTTACTACTGAACATGACAAAAGAAGGAGGGGCTTGTCCCTCACAGGGACCCTTACTACTGAACATGACAAAAGAAGGAGGGGCTTGTCCCTCACAGGGACCCTTACTACTGAACATGACAAAAGAAGGAGGGGCTCGTCCCTCACAGGGACCCTTACTACTGAACATGACAAAAGAAGGAGGGGCTCGTCCCTCACAGGGACCCTTACTACTGAACATGACAAAAGAAGGAGGGGCTCGTCCCTCACAGGGACCCTTACTACTGAACATGACAAAAGAAGGAGGGGCTTGTCCCTCACAGGGACCCTTACTACTGAACATCACAAAAGAAGGAGGGGCTTGTCCCTCACAGGGACCCTTACTACTGAACATCACAAAAGAAGGAGGGGCTTGTCCCTCACAGGGACCCTTACTACTGAACATGACAAAAGAAGGAGGGGCTTGTCCCTCACAGGGACCCTTACTACTGAACATGACAAAAGAAGGAGGGGCTTGTCCCTCACAGGGACCCTTACTACTGAACATGACAAAAGAAGGAGGGGCTTGTCCCTCACAGGGACCCTTACTACTGAACATGACAAAAGAAGGAGGGGCTTGTCCCTCACAGGGACCCTTACTACTGAACATGACAAAAGAAGGAGGGGCTTGTCCCTCACAGGGACCCTTACTACTGAACATGTTATGTTGTTCCTGATAAAAGACAAATGTTTCTTCTTCAGCATGATATTAAGCTGTTTCACATTAGAATAAAATAGTCTATAACATCTGAAATAAATACAGCATATATTTTAGATTTATATACTGTTGTTAACTTGCTGTTGCTCCAGAGTGTTATATTGTTCTGATAACATTACTTTAAAATAAAAGCACACAATACACTAGTGATATCATGCGATTAAACAGTTAAATTTTTTCAACTTTGCCCAGCCCTAATATATTTATAGAGGTATCACTACGTAGAGTCAGAGTTAAAACACCTAGAGCCTCAGAGCAATGTATATTTTATTTGTTATTTATATATATATATATATATATATATATATATATATATATATATAATATTTATATATCTAAAAATATATATATATATATATAATATGCAGGAAAAAAAACAAGATGGCAACGACCTAACTGCTGACCTGGAAGCTACAAAATGAAACCTAAAACTAAATTCTATTAATTCTGTCTTTTGTGTTCTTTTTAAATGTTGGGATGTTTCTAAACTAGTTTCCATCTTTTCCACGCGACGCGTTTCAGAGACTTAAACTCCCGTTGTTCAGTGGAAACGTTAAACAAACGTATTTTTAGTTTCCTCACATAATGTTCACACATCCGATCTTGAAGGGAAATGATTTACAATAATTATAGATAATTAATGGGCGCGTGACCTTTGACCCCCAGCGTGACCCGGGTCTCCTCAGACGGCGCCCTGAGCGACTCCACTCTGCCTCTGGAGGTTCTGCTGAGCCGGGCGCCGGCCAGCGGCCCGGACGTGGAGCGGGTCAGCACCGGCACCAAGTTCGCCCTGCAGCTGTGGCTGAGGAGCCTGGAGACGCCGTGACCTCTGACCTCTGAGTGTTCCGGTCCTTGTAAATGTTTAAAAGGTTTCTTTTTCAAATAAATGAATGAAAAAAGAAAACTTTTCTCCAACAGAAGTTTATTCCTGACGGCCAGAAAGCCCAAAAATACAATTCAGTGCAGGGAAAACCTGGAAGAGTCACGGAGTTTAAAATGGTTGTTTCCAGGCCTGGAAAAGTCCTTGAAAAAGATAAAATCCCAAAAGTTTAGTAAAAGTCATGTAAATGTGTTATATTCATGTGTTCATGACGTTCATTTACGCTGAGTTTGAAATAATGAATATGCTTTTAAAAGAAAGACTCAAAATATAAGCAGGCATACATACAGGCATCTATATACATGTTTATTCTTTTAATCAAACTATTGTCTCATTCATTTGAGTCATTTAAGGTTTACTGTATGCTTTGTATTCTCATTGTTAGTTTAAATACTACATTTACTCACTTTTTCATGTTCACACCCAGATTTCACTAAATGTTTGTAATGGACATTTGGGTTAAAGTCATGGCATTCGGTTAAAAGTCGTGGACATCCATTGGTCAGAATGTGTCTGAAACTTGTCAGTAAACGAGATGCAACTCTTCATCATCAGTGATGACTCCTCTTCATCTCATCGTCATCAGCTCTGATGAAAGCGGTGAAATCAAATAAGTAAATGCCGAAGCGTTGTTGACGGAGCGGCCGAGCCCTGACGGGCGTTCCTATTGGTCACGGCTCACCTGTCAGTCACCGCGAAGCCCCGCCTCTTCCCCAAAGTCTCAGTGTGTGTTTACAGGATGATAACACCTCAGTGTCCGCCTTGTTTTCGCAGAAGTGATGTCATAATCCTGATAATCACAGAGTGGGAGGAGCCGAGGTCTCGGGAGTGTCCGATAACCTGTCAATCAAGGTAACCCGGTGACCGCTCGTTCCTCGATTCCTCTCCTCGCCTCCTCGCCTCCTCGCTCCTAGTTTAACAAATGAGACGCCGGCTCCACCGCTGTTTACTCGTTCACTTGAGGGGGAGCGAGGAATCAAGGAATCAAGGAATCAAGGAGGCAATCGAGGAAACAAGAAAGACCCCCGTGTTCCCCATCTACCGATTAGTTTCTTCTACTTCCTGTTTCGTGAAAAGTCTCCGTCCTGATTGGTCCACACAGCCGGCTGTGATTTCAAAAGGTTTTCACTTGAATTGCAATTCCTGTTAAAATGTAAAGATAATTATAAGAATATTAATTATAATGTTAATAATAATAATAATAATAATAATATTCTACAAAAAACTTCAGTCATTAATTCTGAAAATTTGCAGAATAATTAAATGAGTATAAAATATTGTTTTTAAATTTTTAAATCACTGAAGAGAAAATGAAGGAAAAAAAGGAATGAAGCTTGTTTGTTGTGCATGAAGATCACTCATTTATTCACACGTTCATAACGTCCATAACCGCCTCGGTGAAGTTTCTCTGACTCATTGATGATGTCACCGGAGCGAAGCCCCGCCCACTTCCTCCGTCGCTCTCGTGTCAATCACTCTGAGGGTCAATCCCAATCTCCACCCTAAACCCTCGAGCCCTGAACCCTCAGGACTCACTGACGTCAGCTGCTAAGTGTCTGAGTGTGAGAGGCTGTGAGGGCTTGATGGTGTGAATATGTTTTATGAATGTTTCAAAAAATATATGTATAAATATATTTTCTGATTGCTTTCCTCTGATTTCATGTGTTTTTATGTTCCATCTTTAATCCGTAATGTTATAGTGTATTTTATCGGGCTGAACGCCCACGTGTCTCTTTGTTTACCTTCTTTTTTTTTTTACGCCTCCATGCTTCCATTGGGAACTGCGTGTTTAACGTCACATTGCTATGAACTGTGGGTAATTGCCTTAGGGAAAGTCAGCATCTAATGCTGACTTACTAAAGGGATCATAAAGGGCTCAACATGTCTGCCAGAGAGTCTCGAGCACTCTACGATGTGACAATGGGACAGAACCAAACCCTCACGGACTCACGGGAGCGCGCCTCAAAGTGCGTGAGCCGTAGGGTGGAGGTTGGGACTGACCCGGACACTTTGACGACGAGGAAACGGAATGAAGAGATGCACGTTGGTTTCAAAAGAAGAAGAAAGAAAAAGGGACTCAAACCTGTGACCCGCTGGCTGAAATATGATTATTAACTCCTGAGACGATAGCAATTTTTTTTCAAAAGATAAAAAAACTAAAACATGGAACAAAGGAATTGATGCAAAGAAAACTTCATGAATGGAATTCATTATTCACTCATTCACAATCAGCTGTAAATATAATTTCACAATTTGAAAGATAATTTTATAGTTTTATATTAAACATGATGTCAAGTCAATGTGAACTTTTATAATAAAAATAAACAGTTAAAGTTGTGACAGTAAAATATCACATATTAGTCATCAATGTCTCAAAGAATTGAACACTATAACTATAATATCCATAAATAAAATACAGAGATAGTCATAACAATATCACAACACATTTAAAAGAATATTCATAATTATAACAGTGAATGTATTATTTTGTTGAGCTTTTTTTTATTTTTTAATGTTCTTCTTAGTAAAATATGAACAGAGTCAATTAATGGAAACATTATTATTATGATTATTATGATTATTAATGCCATGATTATTATTTTAAAATACTTTTAAAACAAAAATAAAAGAAACATCAACAATATAATCCAAATATATTATAATAAGTGTGACAATATTATAACTATATTAAAGAAAATATACAAATACAAGATTATTCATTATATAATAAGAGGGAAGGTTTTCTGTTTTCAATAAAAACAAAGTGCCAATTAATGGAAATATGCGTATTATTGTGAGTTATAAAGGTAATGACGGAAAACAATAAAGACGAATATTCAATAAGATAATTAAAGTGACAACAGTGACTGTTATATCAAACAATGTTAAGTCAGTGTGATTTAAAGAAATAATTCAAATAACAGGTTTTAAAAAGTGTAAAGAGTCAATAAATGGAAATATGATTATGAACATGAGTAATGCCAGTTTATTGTCTTTTTTTTCAAATTGACATTTATAATTGGTGTAATTACATTCTGTAATTCTTTCTTTTTACAGAATATGTCATAAAAAGATAGAAGTGACAATATAGTAATAATAATATAATTAAATACATTATATTATTTATATTATTGTATTTATATCAAGTAATGTTTTTGAAGATATACAAAATATAACAATTAGCATATCAAGTGTCTTTTGTCACAATAATTGCACATTTTGTACTTAGTTTTGTTTATTTTCTTGTTGTTGGCTTGATTTAAATACAAAGCTCCAAAGTGACAATAAATAAATGCAGCTGAGATGAATTGTAATTGAGTGACACGTTCATTAAAATCAAACAATGCAAATAACAAAAGCAATAAGAACATTTTTGATCCCTGTATTAAAAAAGAAAGTTGTTGTTGTCTCTGGTTCTACTGGTTGACCGTGTACATCCCGGTCCGGTTCTTCATGGGCCGGTCCAGCTCTGCCTGTAAGACATGAGCACAGCCTTAGCACCCGTCTGGTTCTGGAGACGGGTTAGTTACTGGTGTTAGTAAGGGTTAGTTAGTAACAGTTACTGGTGTTAGTAAGGGTTGGTTAGTAACAGTTACTGGTGTTAGTAAGGGTTAGTTAGTAACAGTTACTGGTGTTAGTAAGGGTTAGTTAGTAACAGTTACTGGTGTTAGTAAGGGTTGGTTAGTAACAGTTACTGGTGTTAGTAAGGGTTAGTTAGTAACAGTTACTGGTGTTAGTAAGGGTTGGTTAGTAACAGTTACTGGTGTTAGTAAGGGTTAGTTAGTAACAGTTACTGAGGTGTTAGTAAGGGTTAGTTAGTAACAGTTACTGGTGTTAGTAAGGGTTAGTTAGTAACAGTTACTGGTGTTAGTAAGGGTTGGTTAGTAACAGTTACTGGTGTTAGTAAGGGTTAGTTAGTAACAGTTACTGGTGTTAGTAAGGGTTAGTTAGTAACAGTTACTGGTGTTAGTAAGGGTTAGTTAGTAACAGTTACTGGTGTTAGTAAGGGTTAGTTAGTAACAGTTACTGGTGTTAGTAAGGGTTAGTTAGTAACAGTTACTGAGGTGTTAGTAAGGGTTAGTTAGTAACAGTTACTGGTGTTAGTAAGGGTTAGTTAGTAACAGTTACTGAGGTGTTAGTAAGGGTTAGTTAGTAACAGTTACTGAGGTGTTAGTAAGGGTTAGTTAGTAACAGTTACTGGTGTTAGTAAGGGTTGGTTAGTAACAGTTACTGGTGTTAGTAAGGGTTAGTTAGTAACAGTTACTGGTGTTAGTAAGGGTTAGTTAGTAACAGTTACTGGTGTTAGTAAGGGTTAGTTAGTAACAGTTACTGGTGTTAGTAAGGGTTAGTTAGTAACAGTTACTGAGGTGTTAGTAAGGGTTAGTTAGTAACAGTTACTGGTGTTAGTAAGGGTTAGTTAGTAACAGTTACTGAGGTGTTAGTAAGGGTTAGTTAGTAACAGTTACTGGTGTTAGTAAGGGTTAGTTAGTAACAGTTACTGAGGTGTTAGTAAGGGTTAGTTAGTAACAGTTACTGAGGTGTTAATAAGGGTTAGTTAGTAACAGTTACTGGTGTTAGTAAGGGTTAGTTAGTAACAGTTACTGAGGTGTTAGTAAGGGTTAGTTAGTAACAGTTACTGGTGTTAGTAAGGGTTAGTTAGTAACAGTTACTGGGGTGTTAGTAAGGGTTAGTTAGTAACAGTTACTGGTGTTAGTAAGGGTTAGTTAGTAACAGTTACTGGGGTGTTAGTAAGGGTTAGTTAGTAACAGTTACTGGTGTTAGTAAGGGTTAGTTAGTAACAGTTACTGGTGTTAGTAAGGGTTAGTTAGTAACAGTTACTGAGTTGTTAGTAAGGGTTAGTTAGTAACAGTTACTGGTGTTAGTAAGGGTTAGTTAGTAACAGTTACTGAGGTGTTAGTAAGGGTTAGTTAGTAACAGTTACTGGGGTGTTAGTAAGGGTTAGTTAGTAACAGTTACTGGTGTTAGTAAGGGTTAGTTAGTAACAGTTACTGGCGTTAGTAAGGGTTAGTTAGTAACAGTTACTGGCGTTAGTAAGGGTTAGTTAGTAACAGTTACTGGTGTTAGTAAGGGTTAGTTAGTAACAGTTACTGGTGTTAGTAAGGGTTAGTTAGTAACAGTTACTGGCGTTAGTAAGGGTTAGTTAGTAACAGTTACTGGTGTTAGTAAGGGTTAGTTAGTAACAGTTACTGAGGTGTTAGTAAGGGTTAGTTAGTAACAGTTACTGAGGTTAGTAAGGGTTAGTTAGTAACAGTTACTGGTGTTAGTAAGGGTTAGTTAGTAACAGTTACTGAGGTTAGTAAGGGTTAGTTAGTAACAGTTACTGAGGTGTTAGTAAGGGTTAGTTAGTAACAGTTACTGGTGTTAGTAAGGGTTAGTTAGTAACAGTTACTGGGGTGTTAGTAAGGGTTAGTTAGTAACAGTTACTGGTGTTAGTAAGGGTTAGTTAGTAACAGTTACTGAGGTGTTAGTAAGGGTTAGTTAGTAACAGTTACTGGGGTGTTAGTAAGGGTTAGTTAGTAACAGTTACTGGTGTTAGTAAGGGTTAGTTAGTAACAGTTACTGAGTT
Organism: Myoxocephalus aenaeus; assembly: GCA_038501785.1. Taxonomy (NCBI): domain Eukaryota; kingdom Metazoa; phylum Chordata; class Actinopteri; order Perciformes; family Cottidae; genus Myoxocephalus; species Myoxocephalus aenaeus. The sequence continues at coordinate 366,355 of JBAMJR010000166.1, forward strand.
GTTAGTAAGGGTTAGTTAGTAACAGTTACTGGCGTTAGTAAGGGTTAGTTAGTAACAGTTACTGGTGTTAGTAAGGGTTAGTTAGTAACAGTTACTGGTGTTAGTAAGGGTTAGTTAGTAACAGTTACTGGCGTTAGTAAGGGTTAGTTAGTAACAGTTACTGGTGTTAGTAAGGGTTAGTTAGTAACAGTTACTGAGGTGTTAGTAAGGGTTAGTTAGTAACAGTTACTGAGGTTAGTAAGGGTTAGTTAGTAACAGTTACTGGTGTTAGTAAGGGTTAGTTAGTAACAGTTACTGAGGTTAGTAAGGGTTAGTTAGTAACAGTTACTGGTGTTAGTAAGGGTTAGTTAGTAACAGTTACTGGGGTGTTAGTAAGGGTTAGTTAGTAACAGTTACTGGTGTTAGTAAGGGTTAGTTAGTAACAGTTACTGAGTTGTTAGTAAGGGTTAGTTAGTAACAGTTACTGAGTTGTTAGTAAGGGTTAGTTAGTAACAGTTACTGAGTTGTTAGTAAGGGTTAGTTAGTAACAGTTACTGAGGTGTTAGTAAGGGTTAGTTAGTAACAGTTACTGGTGTTAGTAAGGGTTAGTTAGTAACAGTTACTGGGGTGTTAGTAAGGGTTAGTTAGTAACAGTTACTGGTGTTAGTAAGGGTTAGTTAGTAACAGTTACTGGTGTTAGTAAGGGTTAGTTAGTAACAGTTACTGAGTTGTTAGTAAGGGTTAGTTAGTAACAGTTACTGAGTTGTTAGTAAGGGTTAGTTAGTAACAGTTACTGAGTTGTTAGTAAGGGTTAGTTAGTAACAGTTACTGAGGTGTTATGAAGGTTTAGTTAGTTAGTAACAGTTACTGGTGTTAGTAAGGGTTAGTTAGTAACAGTTACTGAGGTGTTATGAAGGTTTAGTTAGTTAGTAACAGTTACTGGTGTTAGTAAGGGTTAGTTAGTAACAGTTACTGAGGTGTTATGAAGGTTTAGGTAGTTAGTAACAGACTAACTAACTAAATTATTTGTACTGTACACATCTACATATAGATATAATGAAACAGGAAGGTGCTGCAATACTTCTGAGCTGCAGATGGGTTAATGAAAAAGTAAATTGCTACCGTTGAGTCGATACTCGCTCATTTTGTGCCCGTTCAGTTGTTCTCAAAGCGATAATCACACTGCAGATATTATTTCCCTTTGTTTCCTGTGTAAATGTTGACCGTGACTCATTAACACAAACAAGTGGATAACTGTTACAATAAGTCAATACACACCCATTGATATTACACATACGTCACCTCGTGTTCAGCACCCGAGACGTGTAAAGCAGGGCAGAGGTCGTGATTTTAATCGTAAGGAAACAACCCTGTTGGGATTTATGTTCGTACTGTTTTATTCTGCTGGTTCTGCTGAAGCAGTAGGACACCATGTGGCTGCATTAATGGGAATGTGTGTGTGTGTGTGTTACCATGTCTTATGGGGACAAAGATCTGATTTGAGTCACATTGTGGGACTCGCCTTCCTTATGGGGACAAAATAGGGACAAAATGCCTGTCCCCATAACATGCACCATTGCATCTAGTTTGAAGACTTGTTTTAGGATTAGGCTGGTTATGATTTGTCCTTATGAGGACATTAACTCTGTGATGCATCCTTGTGAGGACATTAGTGATGTGGGCATTAGTGAAGTGTCCTAGTGAGGACATTAGTGACGTGTCCTCACAGAGGTCTGTATCTAGAGACTCTTGACTCACGTATTTCATCCCGTTGGGCCCGTCAAAGCGCGCGTGCGTGGTGTACAGAGGGATGTTGGTCGGATGGTCGTAGGGACTGAAGTCGTCGTGGCGCCCCTTAAAGCAGCAGCACCACACCAGCTGGAGAGAGGAGCAGAGGACTGAGCATATTAGGACGGTATGTTTCTAACCGTGCTTTATAGGTCTTCTTCACAACCAACATGTTTAGGAGAGCACAAAGTTCTGTTTGGAACCGGTCTCTTGATTTTGCTGAATTTGCATTTTACTTTAAAAAAACGAAATGTTCCCAAACTCAACAAGCGATCGAGTTATAACAATTCATAATAACAGCGACTATGTTTTTGTGCCGTAAACGAGCTGCCCGACTCACCAGTCCAATGAGCAGCAGGATTATCAGCAGCAGAATCACAGCAGCCAGGACCAGCAGAGCGATCCCCCATCCGGGTACGCCGGCGTCGCCGGCGCCGCTGGCCGGGACTGGAGCCGGTGCTGTGGTGTTACTGGTGGTGCTGGAACTGGACTGGGTGACTTTGGAACCAGTCGTGGCGGATCCATGTGTTGCTGATGTGATTTTACTGGTGGTGTTGGGACGAGACTGGGTGGAACTGGAACCAGTCGTGGCAGATCCATGTGTTGCTGATGTGATTTTACTGATGGTGTTGGGACGAGACTGGGTGGAACTGGAACCAGTCGTGGCGGATCCATGTGTTGCTGATGTGATTTTACTGATGGTGTTGGGACGAGGGTGGGTGACTTTGGAACCAGTCGTGGCGGATCCATGTGTTGCTGATGTGATTTTACTGATGGTGTTGGGATGAGACTGGGTGACTTTGGAACCAGTCATGGCAGATCCATGTGTTGCTGATGTGATTTTACTGATGGTGTTGGGACGAGACTGGGTGGAACTGGAACCAGTCGTGTCGGATCCATGTGTTGCTGATGTGATTTTACTGATGGTGTTGGGACGAGACTGGGTGGAACTGGAACCAGTCGTGGCGGATCCATGTGTTGCTGATGTGATTTTACTGGTGGTGCTTGTATGAGGCTGGGTGGAACTGGAACCAGTCGTGGCAGATCCATGTGTTGCTGATGTGATTTTACTGGTGGTGCTTGTATGAGACTGGGTGGAACTGGAACCAGTCGTGGCAGATCCAGGTGTTGCTGATGTGATTTTACTGGTGGTGCTTGTATGAGGCTGGGTGGAACTGGAACCAGTCATGGCAGATCCAGGTGTTGCTGATGTGATTTTACTGGTGGTGCTTGTATGAGGCTGGGTGGAACTGGAACCAGTCATGGCAGATCCAGGTGTTGCTGATGTGATTTTACTGGTGGTGCTTGGATGAGACTGGGTGGAACTGGAACCAGTCGTGGCAGATCCAGGTGTTGCTGATGTGATTTTACTGGTGGTGCTTGTATGAGGCTGGGTGGAACTGGAACCAGTCGTGGCAGATCCACTTGTTGCTGATGTGATTTTACTGGTGGTGCTTGTATGAGGCTGGGTGGAACTGGAACCAGTCGTGGCAGATCCAGGTGTTGCTGATGTGATTTTACTGGTGGTGCTTGTATGAGACTGGGTGGAACTGGAACCAGTCGTGGCAGATCCAGGTGTTGCTGATGTGATTTTACTGGTGGTGCTTGTATGAGACTGGGTGGAATTGGAACCAGTCGTGGTGAAAGACACTAAAGACAACAAGAAAAAAACATTCATTATCCATGTGTTGTTCTGATTTATTAGTATTTAACAAATCTGATAATACGATGTTCACAGAATGAGAATCTATAACTAGAAATGTTGATGAGACTTTGAAGAGTCGTTGACGTGACGTTAACGATGAGAAGACGTTGACGATGACGAGACGATGACGAGACGTTGACGAGGAGTTGACGAGACGATGACGAGACGTTGACGAGACGTTGACGAGGCGTTGACGAGGCGTTGACGAGACGATGACGAGACGATGACGAGATGTTGACGAGGAGTTGACGAGACGATGACGAGACGTTGACGAGACGATGACGAGAAGTTGACGAGACAATGACGAGACGTTGACGAGACGATGACGAGACGTTGACGAGACGATGACGAGACGTTGACGAGGCGTTGACGAGACGATGACGAGACGATGACGAGATGTTGACGAGGAGTTGACGAGACGATGACGAGACGTTGACGAGACGATGACGAGAAGTCGACGAGACGATGACGAGACGTTGACGAGACGATGACGAGACGTTGATGAGACGATGTAGAGACGTTGACGAGGAGTTGATGAGACGATGACGAGACGATGACGAGACGATGACGAGAAGTTGACGAGACGATGACGAGACGTTGACGAGACGATGACGAGACGTTGACGAGACGATGACGAGACGTTGACGAGACGATGACGAGACGTTGACGAGGAGTCGACGAGACGATGACGAGACGATGACGAGACGATGACGAGGAGTTGACGAGACGATGACGAGACGATGACGAGACGATGACGAGACGATGACGAGACGATGACGAGACGTTGACGAGACGATGACGAGACGTCGACGAGGAGTCGACGAGACGATGACGAGACGATGACGAGACGATGACGAGACGATGACGAGACGTTGACGAGACGTTGACGAGACGATGACGAGACGCCAGCGATGACAAGACGTCGACGAGGTGTTGACGAGACGATGACGAGATGTTGACGAGACGATGACGAGATGTTGACGAGACGATGACGAGACGCCAGCGATGACAAGACGTCGACGAGGTGTTGACGAGACGTTGACGACGACGAGACGATGACGAGACGTCGACGAGGCGTCGACGAGACATTGACGAGACGTCGACGAGATGATGACGAGACGATGACGAGACGCCAGCGAGGTGTTGACGAGACGATGACGAGACGTTGACGAGACGTTGACGAGACGCCAGCGATGACAAGACGTCGACGAGGTGTTGACGAGACGTTGACGAGACGTCAACGAGGTGTTGACGAGACGATGACGAGACGTTGACGAGGAGTTGACGAGACGATGACGAGACGTTGACGAGACGTTGACGAGACGTTGACGAGACGTTGACGAGATGTTGACGAGACGATGACGAGACGCCAGCGATGACAAGACGTCGACGAGGTGTTGACGAGACGTTGACGAGACGTTGACGAGATGTTGACGAGACGTTGACGAGACGATGACGAGACGCCAGCGATGACAAGACGTCGACGAGGTGTTGACGAGACGTTGACGAGACAATGACGAGACAACGACGAGACGACGACAGGACCATGACGAGACGATGACGAGACGTTGACAAGACGTCGACGAGGTGTTGACGAGACGTTTATGAGCCGATGGCGAGACGTTGGCGAGACGTTGGCGAGACGTTGACTATGATGAGACGTTGGCGATGATAAGACGCTGCTGAAGTCATCAAACACCAACTGTTGCGATATCTACGAAACTACTACGAAATACTCACCTTCGACTATTTTAAACGAAAAAAGGAAGTTGAAAGGAGTAAAAAAAGTTTGCCATCTTAGTTCGGACCATAGCCGTGTACAAGAAGTGGACGTCGTCATGGTGGCATCTCTTGTTGGTTTGTTGACATTTTGAAGCCTCCAGTTTAGCATTTTGGCCGTCGCCATTACATTACATTTAGCTGACGCTTTTATCCAAAGCAACTTACATGTTTGCTCTATACACTGGACACAACAACATAGACTAGCGGAGCCGGGGTTCCAAACCATGGACCCTCTGATTGAAAGACGGGCATGCTAACCACTGAGCCACAGTCGCCATCTTGTGTTTTTTTGCAACCAGTGAACAGGAAGTGACCATATTTGGACAAAGAAGGAGTAACGTCGACCAGAAAAGAATCAAGAGAGAAGTAGAGTAATTTTCTCATCGACTTCTATACAACCAGAGGAGTCACTCCCTGGTGGTCAGGAGAGAGAATGCAGCGTTAACCCATGAAGCATATACTTCTATACAAGCAGAGGAGTCGCCCCCTGGTGGTCAGTAGAAAGAATGCAGCGTCAGAATGCAGCTTTACTGAAGCTTTAATCTGAAGCATCGGCTTCACATTAAAGAACCAGAGGTTGCCTCAAGGTTTGGACTCAATTAAATTCAGTTTATTTTGTATAGCCCAAAATCACAAATTACAAAGTTGACTCATGCGACCTCCTGTGCTGAAAGTAAAGCATGATGTTCATTTAGTAAAACCATAAAGCAGGATATGCTTTAGAGGCGGGGCTACAACGTGATTGACAGGTCCGGTGTGGGACTTGTCCATATTTTCGTCTTTCTACTTTAACCCATTCATGGTGTTTTCACTTTATCAAAGTTAACTGTCACATTTTATGTCCTAAAAATGTTTTATTCAGCGTTTGGTTGTTCTTAGCTCCGCCCTCTCGTGTCACTTCTGGTTCCAGAAAACAAGATGGAATTCAATAGGCGACCGTACGAAAAGGAGAAAGTTAAGATGAGAACATTAAAATGTTCCTCTATGACCCTAATTACAGAATATAACTTTAATTATTTAGCAAAACAATGTCATCTGATCCAACAATATTCTATACCAAAGATTAGATTCAAGTATTTGTCATGGTACATCCTCAGTATTAGGGAGCAGTGGGTTGCCCTGAGAGGCGCCTGGGGAGCAATTTTAGGGTTGAGTGTCTTGCTCAGGGACACTTCGACATGTGAACCATGGAGAGAGTAGGGATCGAGCCGCCGACCATGTGGTTACGGGACGACCGCTCACCCCCATGAGCTACAGCCGCCCTGAACGTGTGCAGAATCATCTACTTTCAGTCCGTCTGTTGGAACTTCCTTCACTACGTTTCCAGCTGCACAGGAGATACTTTGTAGAATGAACTATCTATCAGTCAATCTACAAACCAATTGGTAAGATGAATAAATAAGAAAAGGATTTGTCAGCTTTAAATAAGATCTGAAACAATGACTTCCTGTTTTGAAAACAGGTCTGATTTCTCTCTGATCTCTTTACTTTGAGCTTCAGTGGAACAAACGAGTATTAAAGCGTTAAGAACAGTATAGGGTCAGGTGAGATGAGAGAGAAATTATTTTGTTGTTTTTACCCGAGGCGGCGACGGCGACGACGATCCAGAGTGCGAGCAGCGTCTCCATCTTCCTGCAGGAAAATCCCAAACCGTTTGTGACAAAGATCTCAGTGTGAGCGCCTTCTGGAGTCTGTTTCCATCCAGAGAAAGAGTCCTTTATACACCTGCCTCCCATGCACACAGGTGAGGAGGGAGGGAGGGAGGGAGGAGCCTGGCACACCGAGCTAAACCAGAGCTCAACTCTGTGCTCACAGTTTACCATATTTATCAATTCTATTATGATTTGTATTACCTGACCAGATTTAACTGGTTTGTTTGTCCTTTGATGCTGAGAGCTGAACTCTCCACATGTTGTGTTTCTGTCACGTTTAGATGACATGAGGGGGGCGGAGATAAGATGAGACAATACGGGGGAGAACCAGCACGGCTCACTGTGATTGGTGGAGGGCACCTGTCCGTCACAGGCAACCCTCTCGTCCTTTAGTAACAGCCCTGAAAGTATCGCGTGCTTGCAGACTTCTCTCTGGCAGCAGTGATGTCACCGTGGACTCCAGGACACGGTGACATCACTGCTGCCAGAGAGAAGCACTGCCGCTTAAGTCTTCTTCTTCTTCTTCTTCTTCTTCTTCTTCTTCTTCTTCTTCTTCTTCTTCTTCTTCACCTCAAATATCCCTTCAGAGGAAAGAAAACATGTTATAGTATGTTGAAAAAAGACCTGTCCCTCCTCATACATCCAATAAAGGTACATTCTAGACACCACGTCATCTAATAAAGGTATATTCAAGAATCCCCTTGGGGAAATTCTCTCTGCGTTTGACCCATCCTTGGTTAAGGAGCTGTGGGGTTCAGTGTCTTGCTCAGGGACACTTTGACATGTGAGCTATGGGGGACTGGGGATCGAGCCGATGACCTTGTGGTTGCAGGACGACCGCTCATCCCCTGAGCTACAGCCGCCCTAACAACTCAATGTTGCCCTCGACCCACTGAAAACCCTTTCAGTGGGTCTTTGCCTGGAAAGAAAATGATGATTATTTTTTTCATCCTGTGGTTTTATTTTGAAGGGACCTTTTTACGCAGCGGAGTGTCGTATTTTTGCGGCTCTGGTTTCAACTTGTTTTGCACTTGTCCTCCATGTTTTCAGCAGCGTGGGCCAGACTCTGGGTTTTTAGGATAATTAAATTAAACAGCCTACTGAATATAACATTCACACCTGATGGCGCTGCATGACAGGAACACACTCGGGGTCGTGAGGAGAATTGAGTGCTGCTTAATGTTTTCAGTATTTACTGATGAGGTCATCACAAGAAAAGTTCATTTTGTATATAAGAATCCTTTTGAATTGCACTTTTTGTTTAATTTATTTGTAATTAGTGGAAAAGCTGCTCCTCCAGACAGTGACTGTTTTAGTAAAGTGTTGTCATAGATTCAGTGAGTGAGTATTCTCAGTTAAAGTTAGGTCATTTCAGTCTTTTTGAAACTACTTCTTAGTTTTAGTTTGTGCATGAAAGCTGTTGAGTCTGTTTAAAAATGGCTGAAGATGGTTATGTATGTTGTAATACCTCGTGTCCTGAAGATGCACTTTTAGCTTTTAATTAAAATGCAGCTGATTGAGTGTAAAAGGGAATAGTTCCCTCTCTAGCATCACCAGCTGCTCGTTTGGGTTCACCATTGAACTTGTTTTTGTGTTGGCGTACATATCCTGTACTCTCTCAGGTTCATTCAGGGGGATGGTGGGTCAGAGCCAGACCCGTTGAGACCCACTGAACTAGATCTCCTCTACTGGCCCATTGAGACACTCGTGGTTCCTCTATTTCCCTCTATTTCTCTAAAAAGGTTCCTCAAACGTTCTCAGAACTAAGAAGCTTCCTGTTTTTTGTGGTGCGGACACGTTCAAGTTGAGGGTTCTTAGAACTAAGTTTACCTTTTAAATAAATGCCTGATGAGAAGATGAAAGGCATGCTCACTTTGGTTGAGATCAGGTGACTGACTTAGCCATTGAAGAATATTCCGTTTCTTTCCCCTGAGAAGCTCTTGGGCTCTACCTGTTTTACCCATCTGTACTGAGAATTGTATATATGTGTATATATATATATATATATATATACATATATATATACATATCCATCTATACTGAGAAGCACCGTCCAACCAGTGTCCCTAACCCCCCAACTCTCTGAGTAGATAGTAAAGCCCTAAACACCTCAACATTAACCCTGCTACTTCTATCAGCTGTGGCATCATCGATGAACACCAGTGGCCCAGTTCCATTGGCAGCCATACCAGCCCATAATAGACCATTATAGACCCCAATAGGCCATTACATTACATGTAGCTGACACTTTTATCCAAAGCGACTTACATTTTTGCTCTGTACACCATAGACACAGCAACAGGGAGCAATTAGGGGTTAAGTGACTTGCTCAAGGACACAATGACTAGCGGAGCTGGGGCTTGAACCACAGGCCCTAACAATCCCTAACAGACCCTAACAGACCCTAACAGACTCTAACAGACCCTAACAGGCCCTAACAATCCCTAACAGACCCTAACAGACTCTAACAGACCCTAACAGGCCCTAACAGACCCTAACAGGTCCTAACAATCCCTAACAGACCCTAACAGACTCTAACAGACCCTAACAGGCCCTAACAGGTCCTAACAGGCCCTAACAATCCCTAACAGGTCCTAACAGGCCCTAACAATCCCTAACAGACCCTAACAGACTCTAACAGACCCTAACAGGCCCTAACAATCCCTAACAGACCCTAACAGACTCTAACAGACCCTAACAGGCCCTAACAGGTCCTAACAGGCCCTAACAATCCCTAACAGGTCCTAACAGGCCCTAACAATCCCTAACAGACCCTAACAGACCCTAACAGGCCCTAACAGACCCTAACAGGTCCTAACAGACCCTAACAGGCCCTAACAGACCCTAACAGGTCCTAACAATCCCTAACAGACCCTAACAGACCCTAACAGGCCCTAACAGGTCCTAACAGGCCCTAACAGACCCTAACAATCCCTAACAGGTCCTAACAGGCCCTAACAATCCCTAACAGACCCTAACAGACCCTAACAGGCCCTAACAGACCCTAACAGGCCCTAACAGACCCTAACAGGCCCTAACAGACCCTAACAGGTCCTAACAATCCCTAACAGACCCTAACAGACTCTAACAGACCCTAACAGGCCCTAACAGGTCCTAACAGGCCCTAACAATCCCTAACAGGTCCTAACAGGCCCTAACAATCCCTAACAGACCCTAACAGACCCTAACAGGCCCTAACAGACCCTAACAGGTCCTAACAGACCCTAACAGGCCCTAACAGACCCTAACAGGTCCTAACAATCCCTAACAGACCCTAACAGACCCTAACAGACCCTAACAGACCCTAACAGGCCCTAACAGGTCCTAACAGGCCCTAACAATCCCTAACAGGTCCTAACAGGCCCTAACAATCCCTAACAGACCCTAACAGACTCTAACAGACTCTAACAGGCTCTAACAGACTCTAACAGGCTCTAACAGACTCTAACAGGCCCTAACAATCCCTAACAGACCCTAACAGGCCCTAACAGACTCTAACAGGCTCTAACAGACTCTAACAGGCTCTAACAGACCCTAACAGGCCCTAACAGACTCTAACAGACCCTAACAGACCCTAACAGGCTCTAACAGACCCTAACAGGCCCTAACAGACTCTAACAGGCTCTAACAGACCCTAACAGACTCTAACAGGCCCGAACAGACTCTAACAGACTCTAACAGACCCTAACAGGCCCTAACAGACTCTAACAGACCCTAACAGGCCCTAACAGACTCTAACAGGCCCGAACAGACTCTAACAGACTCTAACAGACCCTAACAGGCCCTAACAGACCCTAACAGACCCTAACAGACTCTAACAGACTCTAACAGGCCCTAACAGACTCTAACAGGCCCTAACAGACTCTAACAGGTCCTAACAGACCCTAACAGACCCTAACTGTCTAACGGTAAATCCATGTTTAATCATTGTTAAATACGGGAAATGTGCGCTGCTAATTTAATGGTTAGCCTATGCATACACCTTGGTGGGGGGACGACGACGACGACAAATACGCGCCGCCGGACAGCTCCAGTCCCGCCTGTCCCGTATTCCAATCACAGCCTTTTTTATTTGTATCCGTGAAAAGAGAGAAATATAACAGTTAAGTGTAATCTGTGCCCTGGAGACAAGCGCCTCTCAACTGCACATTTACAATGAATGAATGAATGAATGAATAATGAATGAATGAATATATACTTTATTAAGGCCTAACTGACGCCAGCTAGACGTTACTTTACTTTACATTCTATTATGCTTTTATATTAGATTCATCAAATAGTTGATAAATATAGGGGGAGAGCACCTTGGCTGCATGCCTTCAGTTTTAAATGTTCATAATTGTTTCAGCATAAGATTCTTTGTTTGAATATTTTGTCTCTTTCTATACTGATCCTTTTTGGTTGTATTTCTAAATTAAAGCAATCTCTATTCTGAGATGCGTACAACAAGGACAAGCACGTGACCAAGACGATGACAGCTGCCTTGGAGTTGCTCACATTTCTCCATGAGCAATGCAAAGAGGTGTTTCCAAATCTCTGGGTTGCTCTTCGAGTCGCATTGACTCTCCCTGTTACAGTTGCCTCTGCTGAGCGAAGTTTTTCAAAACTGAAGCTCATTAAAACATACTTGCGTTCAACAATGGGCCAGGAAAGTCTAAGTGGTCTTGCTGTCATCAGCATCAAGTGGCTCAGAAGCTGTCATATGATGACCTAAGTAGTGATTTACAATGCAGACGTGTGCCTCTAGAGAGCCGCCCAAAACTGGTGGAAATGCTTGATCATACAGAATAGCATTATGGCTCTCTCAAAAATGATGTCTTTGTTTTATTTTGATAATTTGGTCAAAGAGGATTTTGCACTTTACTTGAATGTGTGTTTTAGCTGTTTTCATCCTCTAAATCTTTGTTTTATTTAAGAAGATTGACTATTCTTGTTTGTACATATTATTATGTAATGTAATTTATGTGTTTACTGAAGAAAAGTTTGCACTTTCAAATGTACAGTGTGTGTTGGCTTGTTGTTAATAAACTGTTAAACTGGGGGGGGGGGGGGGCACCATGAAGGAGTTATGCTTAGGGCACCAAAATGGCAGCGGCACTGGGAGGATCTTCCTGTTAATGTCCACAGACCTCTGATCTGCTTCACAGGAACAGAGCGGTTAAGTTGAGACACTTGGTGGTTGCTTCCTCACTTCACTCTCAGACAGGCGTGTCTTTCTCACCACTGCTGAGGTCTGATCGGACGTTTTAAACCAGAAACCGTCGAAGTTAGGATGGCAGTTTGGGACCCAAAGACTTCCTGGAGCTTCCTGTTGCTGCTGGCTGGTGAGACGTGGCCTTTATAGTGACGTTAACGTCTGACTCCGACTCGTTGGTGTTGGTTTGTTTCCCTTTGACCTTCTAACTGGTTCCTTTCTGTCTCTAGCTCCTCAGTGGAGGTCCATTCTCAGTGTTCTAGCAAAGCTCTCGCCCCATGAAGGTCTTTGTGTTCCTGAACTCAGCGTCCGTCACTGTGTTGTGTTCCTCCAGCTGCTGGGAGTCAACGTGTGAACTATCCAGCTCCAGTGTGTGCAGTGAGGGGATCCTCTGTCACCCTCCTCTGCACCTTCACACCACCCAAGTCCTTCATGCTGGAAAGAGAGGTTTCAGTTCAGATCAACAGAGTCGTTTGGTGCCAGGACCATGTGGTTTGTCAGGGCAGCACTCCGTCTGTGTACGACAGCGAAGAGAGAAACAACAGAAACAACCCTCGGTACAGATACCTGGGAGACAAGGAGGGAAGCTGTACTCTACAGATCACAGATGTGCAGGAGGAAGATGACGCAACTCTTCGCTTCAGAATGGAAACTGACGCTGAAAAAGCAAGTTTCACTGGCCCAGCCGGAGTGAGAGTCAGAGTCGTTGGTAAGATCATCACATGATAATGCTGTCAAAAATAATAAAGGCCATAACATGAATAATAATGTATAGTTTTTAAACAGTAATGCTGCGTTCAAACCAGACGTGTGCGTTTACCCGCTCGACTATTTGTGGTTAATTTGTGTCATTCGCTTCATTCGCGCCTGAAAGGGGGCGTGGCTTATCTCCGTAAAAACAGATACCGTTTCCTTCATCCACCATGGAAATAACCTCTACTTCTGCTTTATACTTGTTGTGTAAACATACGTCAGAACATCAAACTCCAACGAGTTGAAATGTTTGAATTCACGTGAATGAGGCAAATCTGTTATTTCTGATTATGTTGGGATGTTGATTTCAATCCTTCAGAGGGAACTCAGATGGAGATCAGAAGCTCAGCAGAGGGAGTGTTTAGAAGAGGTGAAGCAGTCACACTGAACTGCACCACAACCTGCACCTTCCACCACCTGGAGCTCACCTGGTTCAGAGATGGCCACGCCCTCAAATTCACTGGCCCCGCCCTCCACCTGGGCTCGCTGACCGCAGAGGATTCTGGGAACTACACCTGTGGCTTGAAGAACGACATCATCACACGCTCCAGACCTCACAGCCTGTTAGTGGAGGAAGAAGAGGAAGAAGGTTTGTCTCTCTGTCACGTTGCCACCAAACAAGGATCCTACTGGACTTTATTTTGTAGATACAAGCAGAGATTACTTTTCCGCGAGCTTGAAATAAAAACATCTATAACTTAATGTCGGGCAATGCCGATATGATGTTCACTTACTTCTCATTTCTGTTTCACAGGAATCAAAGGTTGCGACACACTGCTGGTTGTTCCACTGGTTCTCTTCTCTCTGCTCACGGTGCTCATCATCATAGTGGCATCCATGGTCCTCAAGAGGTAAGGTTCTCCTGCAGAACATGAACAGATACACTCTCTGGTTCTCTACCTTTAATCACACCATCACTCTCTGGTTCTCTACCTTTAATCACACCATCACTCTCTGGTTCTCTACCTTTAATCACACCATCACTCTCTGGTTCTCTACCTTTAATCACACCATCACTCTCTGGTTCTCTACCTTTAATCACACCATCACTCTCTGGTTCTCTACCTTTAATCACACCATCACTCTCTGGTTCTCTACCTTTATAGACACCATCACTCTCTGGTTCTCTACCTTTAATCACACCATCACTCTCTGGTTCTCTACCTTTAATCACACCATCACTCTCTGGTTCTCTACCTTTAATCACACCATCACTCTCTGGTTCTCTACCTTTAATCACACCATCACTCTCTGGTTCTCTACCTTTAATCACACCATCACTCTCTGGTTCTCTACCTTTAATCACACCATCACTCTCTGGTTCTCTACCTTTAATCACACCATCACTCTCTGGTTCTCTACCTTTATAGACACCATCACTCTCTGGTTCTCTACCTTTAATCACACCATCACTCTCTGGTTCTCTACCTTTAATCACACCATCACTCTCTGGTTCTCTACCTTTAATCACACCATCACTCTCTGGTTCTCTACCTTTAATCACACCATCACTCTCTGGTTCTCTACCTTTAATCACACCATCACTCTCTGGTTCCCTACCTTTAATCACACCATCACTCTCTGGTTCTCTACCTTTAATCACACCATCACTCTCTGGTTCTCTACCTTTAATCACACCATCACTCTCTGGTTCTCTACCTTTAATCACACCATCACTCTCTGGTTCCCTACCTTTAATCACACCATCACTCTCTGGTTCTCTACCTTTAATCACACCATCACTCTCTGGTTCTCTACCTTTAAAGACACCATCACTCTCTGGTTCTCTACCTTTAATCACACCATCACTCTCTGGTTCTCTACCTTTAATCACACCATCACTCTCTGGTTCTCTACCTTTAATCACACCATCACTCTCTGGTTCTCTACCTTTAATCACACCATCACTCTCTGGTTCTCTACCTTTAAAGACACCATCACTCTCTGGTTCTCTACCTTTAATCACACCATCACTCTCTGGTTCTCTACCTTTAATCACACCATCACTCTCTGGTTCTCTACCTTTATAGACACCATCACTCTCTGGTTCTCTACCTTTAATCACACCATCACTCTCTGGTTCTCTACCTTTAATCACACCATCACTCTCTGGTTCTCTACCTTTAATCACACCATCACTCTCTGGTTCTCTACCTTTAATCACACCATCACTCTCTGGTTCTCTACCTTTAATCACACCATCACTCTCTGGTTCTCTACCTTTAATCACACCATCACTCTCTGGTTCTCTACCTTTAATCACACCATCACTCTCTGGTTCTCTACCTTTAATCACACCATCACTCTCTGGTTCTCTACCTTTAATCACACCATCACTCTCTGGTTCTCTACCTTTATAGACACCATCACTCTCTGGTTCTCTACCTTTAATCACACCATCACTCTCTGGTTCTCTACCTTTAATCACACCATCACTCTCTGGTTCTCTACCTTTATAGACACCATCACTCTTTGGTTCTCTACCTTTAATCACACCATCACTGTCTGGTTCTCTACCTTTAATCACACCATCACTCTCTGGTTCTCTACCTTTAATCACACCATCACTCTCTGGTTCTCTACCTTTAATCACACCATCACTCTCTGGTTCTCTACCTTTATAGACACCATCACTCTCTGGTTCTCTACCTTTAATCACACCATCACTCTCTGGTTCTCTACCTTTAATCACACCATCACTCTCTGGTTCTCTACCTTTAATCACACCATCACTCTCTGGTTCTCTACCTTTAATCACACCATCACTCTCTGGTTCTCTACCTTTAATCACACCATCACTCTCTGGTTCTCTACCTTTAATCACACCATCACTCTCTGGTTCTCTACCTTTAATCACACCATCACTCTCTGGTTCTCTACCTTTAATCACACCATCACTCTCTGGTTCCCTACCTTTAAAGACACCATCACTCTCTGGTTCTCTACCTTTAATCACACCATCACTCTCTGGTTCTCTACCTTTAATCACACCATCACTCTCTGGTTCTCTACCTTTAATCACACCATCACTCTCTGGTTCTCTACCTTTAATCACACCATCACTCTCTGGTTCTCTACCTTTAAAGACACCATCACTCTCTGGTTCTCTACCTTTATAGACACCATCACTCTCTGGTTCTCTACCTTTAATCACACCATCACTCTCTGGTTCTCTACCTTTAATCACACCATCACTCTCTGGTTCTCTACCTTTAATCACACCATCACTCTCTGGTTCTCTACCTTTATAGACACCATCACTCTCTGGTTCTCTACCTTTAATCACACCATCACTCTCTGGTTCTCTACCTTTAATCACACCATCACTCTCTGGTTCTCTACCTTTAATCACACCATCACGCTCTGGTTCTCTACCTTTAATCACACCATCACTCTCTGGTTCTCTACCTTTATAGACACCATCACTCTCTGGTTCTCTACCTTTAATCACACCATCACTCTCTGGTTCTCTACCTTTAATCACACCATCACTCTCTGGTTCTCTACCTTTAATCACACCATCACTCTCTGGTTCTCTACCTTTAATCACACCATCACTCTCTGGTTCTCTACCTTTAATCACACCGTCACTCTCTGGTTCTCTACCTTTAATCACACCATCACTCTCTGGTTCTCTACCTTTAATCACACCATCACTCTCTGGTTCTCTACCTTTAATCACACCATCACTCTCTGGTTCTCTACCTTTAATCACACCACCACTCTCTGGTTCTCTACCTTTAATCACACCATCACTCTCTGGTTCCCTACCTTTAATCACACCATCACTCTCTGGTTCTCTACCTTTAATCACACCATCACTCTCTGGTTCTCTACCTTTAATCACACCATCACTCTCTGGTTCTCTACCTTTAATCACACCATCACTCTCTGGTTCTCTACCTTTAATCACACCACCACTCTCTGGTTCTCTACCTTTAATCACACCATCACTCTCTGGTTCTCTACCTTTAAAGACACCATCACTCTCTGGTTCTCTACCTTTAATCACACCATCACTCTCTGGTTCTCTACCTTTAATCACACCATCACTCTCTGGTTCTCTACTTTTAATCACACCATCACTCTCTGGTTCTCTACCTTTAATTACACCATCACTCTCTGGTTCTCTACCTTTAATCACACCATCACTCTCTGGTTCTCTACCTTTAATCGTTCCCATCAACACTCTAGAAGTTCGCTTGCTGCTGTCAATCAAACAAATAAAGCTAAAATAAAAGGGAACGTCTCAGATTTTTCCCAGAAAACATTTTCTTCTTCCTTAAAACATGAAACACAATCAAACCATTTCAACATTTATTTCCACTCATCTGTTTCTGTCTTCACAGGACGTGTGTTTGCCAGAAAGCAGAGAACTGAGCGACGCCTCACAAACTGATGAATACACATTTCATATTTAACCTCCGTGTCTCTGAGCGCTCAGATCCTCTTCATCACTTCCTGTTAGAACGTGATGATGAAGAGCAGATAGTGTCCTTCTCCTCTTCATCACTTCCTGTTAGAACGTGATGATGAAGAGCAGATAGTGTCCTTCTCCTCTTCATCACTTCCTGTTAGAACGTGATGATGAAGAGCAGAGTTTCCTTCTCCTCTTCATCACTTCCTGTTAGAACGTGATGATGAAGAGCAGAGTTTCCTTCTCATCTTCATCACTTCCTGTTAGAACGTGATGATGAAGAGCAGATAGTGTCCTTCTCCTCTTCATCACTTCCTGTTAGAACGTGATGATGAAGAGCAGATAGTGTCCTTCTCCTCTTCATCACTTCCTGTTAGAACGTGATGATGAAGAGCAGAGTTTCCTTCTCATCTTCATCACTTCCTGTTAGAACGTGATGATGAAGAGCAGATAGTGTCCTTCTCCTCTTCATCACTTCCTGTTAGAACGTGATGATGAAGAGCAGAGTTTCCTTCTCATCTTCATCACTTCCTGTTAGAACGTGATGATGAAGAGCAGATAGTGTCCTTCTCCTCTTCATCACTTCCTGTTAGAACGTGATGATGAAGAGCAGATAGTGTCCTTCTCCTCTTCATCACTTCCTGTTAGAACGTGATGATGAAGAGCAGAGTTTCCTTCTCATCTTCATCACTTCCTGTTAGAACGTGATGATGAAGAGCAGATAGTGTCCTTCTCCTCTTCATCACTTCCTGTTAGAACGTGATGATGAAGAGCAGATAGTGTCCTTCTCCTCTTCATCACTTCCTGTTAGAACGTGATGATGAAGAGCAGAGTTTCCTTCTCCTCTTCATCTAGAAACAGAGCATCACTCATATCTTGATTAGAACAGATTTTCTTTTTTTATTACATTTATTTATATTTATTACACACACACAAAAAGTACATGAATTGATAATTCATTCATTCATAAATGTGATCTATCATAGTAAAGGTCAATATTAACCATGTGCTGTTTGTATTGCTTGTAAATGGGATGAAGTCTGTGTTTTAGCATAACATTGTTTATTATTATTATTATTCTAACAGATTGAATCCCTTGAGCCGGTAATAAATATAAATAACGTATATAAATATAAAGACGGGATTGTTTCAGTGTTTTTATTGTTGCGACAGTGGAAGAGTTAACACGTCTTCAGTAAACAACTAAAGTATTCATAATCATATATAATAACGAATATCATTTAATATTGCAGCTAAAGATGGAGCTCATTTTAATGACTTCATATAATCTATAAGACATCCTCATTTATTAGTTGAGTAAAGTTATTCAATAACTGAGTAAAAAGTACAATTACCTTAAAATATAAATACTCTAAAGTACAAGTACCTCATAGAAGTACTCAGATGTACGAGAATAAAGCTCCCAGTGTGCGCATGTGCGTGCGCGCGTGTGAGTGCGCACGTGCGTGTGCGCGCGCGCAGTGGGAGGACTCGGGTCTATAAACGAGCTCACCGCGCGGAGCCTCAGGGAGTTCATGAGTTTCATTTGTGGGACAAAGCTGCAGAATGGCGACGAAGGTAAGAGGATCGATCACATTGATCAGAGGGAGCAGGTACAGATCGATCACATTGATCAGAGGGAGCAGGTACAGATCGATCACATTGATCAGTCCCTTTAATCAGGATGTTAGAAGAGAATAAACGTGAATAAAACGCTCTCGTGACCCGGATGATGAAGCGCGTGCTCGTGTTTGACTCGCAATCAATTAAATCGATCTGAGAACACGGAGCGGAGCCGCGTGGTGCGTTCACGGTCAGTTTCATTTCAACATATTGATATCATATCTAAATGCAGAAGTACTCAGATTAGTAGTATAACTGTGCAGAAGTACTCAGATTAGTAGTATAACTGTGTAGAAGTACTCGGTTACAAGTACAAGTCCTGCATTCAAAATCACTTTAAAGGTGGAGCTCGTTTTAATGACTTTGCATATTCTATAATATAATATATTGGTTTATTAATAATCGGAATCTTCAGAGAGATAAAGCTGTCAGATGAATGTAGAGCAGTAGAAAGTATATTATATTTAATTTGAGATGTAGTGGAGAAGTATCATTTCTCAAGTTAAATACTAGTACCTCAAACTTGTACTAAAGTACAGTACTTGAGTACATGTACTGCGTCTCTACATGAAATCATATTTAATATGTTGAGTCACTTTTAAGTTGACTAAATGTGTGAGCAGAGGACGTGTCCCAGTAGAGATAAAGACTGGTCCCAGTTCAGTTCACGCCTTCAGCAAACAATCCTCAGAACAGGAATTCCAAGGGAGCTAAACACACGCCCTTATTTTGAAAGGTCAACAGAGACCACGTGACGTCAGAACACCAAAAGATGTTTTATGTCAATTTATATTTACTTAAATACTTAAATTACCTTTTTGCGTTTTTTTTCGCCTCGTTTGACTCGTTTCTGCTGAACGTGAATATTAAACACGTTCTATAACATCCTATTGTTAAAGGATGGTTTAGTACCAGGATGTTGGTGTTGTTGCTAGGCAACAGTGAGTTAATACAGACCATAATTTGGGAAATACTTAGTTATGTTTGATAAAGATGATGACATACTTTGATGATGATGACATGTTTAAACATGAGGTTCAGAGCACTTCTGTTGCTTCCACACGGCTCTCAACATGGCTCCTAGCAGCTCGAAGCTAACAGTGCTAGAAGCTCACAAGCTGCCAGCTAATGGTGCTAGAAGCTCATGTGCTAGCAGCTAACGGTGCTAGAAGCTCATGTGCTAGCAGCTAACGGTGCTAGAAGCTAACAGTGCTAGAAGCTAACAGTGCTAGAAGCTAACAGTGCTAGAAGCTCATTTGCTAGAAGCTAACGGTGCTAGAAGCTAACGGTGCTAGAAGCTCATGTGCTAGAAGCTAACAGTGCTAGAAGCTCATGTGCTAGCAACTAACAGTGCTAGAAGCTAACAGTACTAGAAGCTCATGTGCTAGAAGCTAACAGTGCTAGAAACTCATGTGCTAGAAGCTAACGGTGCTAGAAGCTCATGTGCTAGAAGCTAACAGTGCTAGAAGCTCATGTGCTAGCAACTAACAGTGCTAGAAGCTCATGTGCTAGCAGCTAACAGTACTAGAAGCTCATGTGCTAGAAGCTAACAGTGCTAGAAGCTAACAGTGCTAGAAGCTCATGTGCTAGAAGCTAACGGTGCTAGAAGCTCATGTGCTAGAAGCTAACGGTGCTAGAAGCTCATGGGTAGAAGCTAACGGTGCTAGAAACTCATGTGCTAGAAGCTAACAGTGCTAGAATCTCATGTGATAGCAGCTAACAGTGCTAGAAGCTCATGGGTAGCAGCTAACGGTGCTAGAAGCTCATGTGCTAGAAGCTAACGGTGCTAGAAGCTCATGGGTAGCAGCTAACGGTGCTAGAAACTCATGTGCTAGAAGCTAACAGTGCTAGAATCTCATGTGATAGCAGCTAACAGTGCTAGAAGCTCATGGGTAGCAGCTAACGGTGCTAGAAGCTCATGTGCTAGAAGCTAACAGTGCTGTTTCTGAGACGGGTTCACTGTTTGTCAACGGATCCGTTTCTTCCGCTGCCTCCGATGTGAAACATGAGTTTGTGTTTGTGACTTCTTCTGTGGTTTCAGATTTCTTTCTAAACTTAACTCCTCACACTTTAATCTGAAAGGCGTCTGAAGCTTTGAGGGCGAGAACCATCAATGTTTGCGACGAGCCGCTTTGACTCAGAAGGCCGGGCGTCTGAGAGCCGGACCGGCTGCTTTCTGTTGGACAGAGTTTGAGCCGCCCAGCGAGTCCTCAGAGGTCTGATCTCATCCGGCTGTTGAGCCGGACAAACAGCTGCCGGGGCCCCTCCCGGCCCAGGGGCCGCATTCTGCTCTCATCATCTCAGACTTTTAGAGAAAAACTCCCTGACTTTGTCAAGTTTCATCTGTTGCATGCTGGGAGGACGTTTTGGATGCGAGGGTTCAGTCGAGGTCTGGCTCCTTCTGGGGCCAACGTGAGGCTTTCAGGGCCTGGAGCACATTCTGGGGATCTGATGCCAAATCTCTGGATGATGGAACGTTTGTTTTGAAAAAGTTTGGGTTTTCTGGGCTTTGTACCCAAAGCAGAGTGTGTAGAAGGAAGATAACTTAATTAAAGATGTCGTATGTTCTGTTTTTCCGTTTAACTGTGAAGTGATTTTTAGGCAAACTTTTGAAATGTTGCATTAAGAGAATTGAGATTAGATGGTTTACCTCAACTGGTTTGAAGTGAATAAACATTGTCATGTGACGTCTCTCGTTGGTTTAATAAAGATGAAATACTTAGTTATGTTTAATAAAGATGATGAAATACTTAGTTATGTTTAAACATGAGGTTCAGAGCACTTCTGTTGCTTCCACACGGCTCTCAACATGGCGACTGCTGAGCCGGCTGCTAGCAGCTCGAAGCTAACGGTGCTAGAAGCTCACATGCTACCAGCTAACGGTGCTAAAAGCCCATATGCTAGCAGCTAACGGTGCTAGACGCTCATGTGCTAGAAGCTAACGGTGCTAGAAGCTCACATGCTACCAACTAACGGTGCCAGCAGCTAACGGTGCTAGAAGTTCACTTGCTAGAAGCTAACGGTGCTAGAAGCTCATGTGCTAGAAGCTAACGGTATCGGTATTTTGGTCGTGGCCATCTTGGTTTTTACCACAGAGCATGCTCGCTGGCGTTACATTTAGCCCCGCCCCCCCAGCCGTCGGTCCAGCCTCTTTGTCGTTCACATGAACGGACTAAATAACTCTGGATTCAGTGTTTGTGCAACTTTAAGGACTTGATGATTTAAATAAGAGATATTCAAACGTTTGTATTGGAAGTTGATTCACTGCAAAATAAATGACGGACGTCTCTCCGGGCCTCGCGGCGTCCCGCTCGTAGCAGGAAGTGGTTCCACCGTGAGATCATGAAAT
The DNA here is from genome assembly GCA_038501785.1 of Myoxocephalus aenaeus. Taxonomy (NCBI): domain Eukaryota; kingdom Metazoa; phylum Chordata; class Actinopteri; order Perciformes; family Cottidae; genus Myoxocephalus; species Myoxocephalus aenaeus. The sequence goes on from JBAMJR010000166.1 coordinate 388,597, forward strand.
GGGTTCAGGCCGCCTGACCTTCATGTAGATGATTAACTGCAACGCTTCAGACAAGAGGAAAGCAAACATGAGCTCTGGCTTCTGATTGGCCGACAAACTGTGAGCAACTGCAAAGTTCCTGTGTTGACATAATGAGTCAAAACAAACGAGCCCCGCCTTAAAACAACACGAATAATCCTGCTCATGAAATAATAACTCATCACTCAGTACTGTGCTGCCTTCAGGTACTGGAGTACTAAATACTACCTCTCACAACCTAATGCATCAATATAATACAATGCTATAATATACATTGTTCTACATAATAGTACTTGTACATTTGGTACTGATGCTTTTAAACTTTCTACTGTCGTATTAATACTTTTACTGAAGTGCGTGTGCAGTTGATTCATGATGATTCTCTTCAGAACTGATCTGACCCTGAACACCTCTCAGGATTTAAGTACAGTCAACAGCTTTGTATTGATCATTGATCATTGGTTCCTGATCATTGATCATTGGTTCCTGATCATTGGTTCCTGATCATTGGTCATTGATCATTGGTTCCTGATCATTGGTCATTGATCATTGGTTCCTGATCATTGATCATTGATCATTGGTTCCTGATCATTGATCATTGATCATTGGTTCCTGATCATAGTGAGAATCTGTCATGTTCTGGTCTCAGCTCTCAGATTTGGAGGTGGCCATCAACACGTTGGTCACAGAGTTCCATGAAGCTGCAGACGACGGACCGACCATGAACACCACTCAGTTCCAGAACATGATCTCCAAACAGCTGCCGGGATTCGCCAAGGTCGATCAATAACCAATAACCAATAACCATACTCCAAGTCTAAGTCTTCTTTGTTTTATAATATCACCCTGTAGACTCACCAGCCGCAGGGACAAGATCAGGGTATTATCCTCCATAGAGGGCCGGCTCAGCCTTAGAGATATAAGGAGATGAGTTTCCTCTGTAGGGCTCAGCCTTAGAGATAGAGTAAGGAGATGAGTTTCCTCTGTAGGGCTCTTAGAGATAGAGTAAGGAGATGAGTTTCCTCTGTAGGGCTCAGCCTTAGAGAAAGAGTAAGGAGATGAGTTTCCTCTGTAGGGCTCAGCCTTAGAGATAGAGTAAGGAGATGAGTTTCCTCTGTAGGGCTCAGCCTTAGAGATAGAGTAAGGAGATGAGTTTCCTCTGTAGGGCTCTTAGAGATAGAGTAAGGAGATGAGTTTCCTCTGTAGGACTCTTAGAGATAGAGTAAGGAGATGAGTTTCCTCTGTAGGACTCTTAGAGATAGAGTAAGGAGATGAGTTTCCTCTGTAGGGCTCAGCCTTAGAGATAGAGTAAGGAGATGAGTTTCCTCTGTAGGGCTCAGCCTTAGAGATAGAGTAAGGAGATGAGTTTCCTCTGTAGGGCTCAGCCTTAGAGATAGAGTAAGGAGATGAGTTTCCTCTGTAGGGCTCAGCCTTAGAGATAGAGTAAGAAGATGAGTTTCCTCTGTAGGGCTCAGCCTTAGAGATAGAGTAAGGAGATGAGTTTCCTCTGTAGGGCTCAGCCTTAGAGATAGAGTAAGGAGATGAGTTTCCTCTGTAGGGCTCAGCCTTAGAGATAGGGTAAGGAGATGAGTTTCCTGTAGGGCTCAGCTTTAGAGATAGGGTAAGGAGATGAGTTTCCTCTGTAGGGCTCAGCCTTAGAGATAGAGTAAGGAGATGAGTTTCCTGTAGGGCTCAGCCTTAGAGATAGAGTAAGGAGATGAGTTTCCTCTGTAGGGCTCAGCCTTAGAGATAGAGTAAGGAGATGAGTTTCCTCTGTAGGGCTCAGCCTTAGAGATAGAGTAAGGAGATGAGTTTCCTCTGTAGGGCTCAGCCTTAGAGATAGAGTAAGGAGATGAGTTTCCTCTGTAGGGCTCAGCCTTAGAGATAGGGTAAGGAGATGAGTTTCCTGTAGGGCTCAGCTTTAGAGATAGGGTAAGGAGATGAGTTTCCTCTGTAGGGCTCAGCCTTAGAGATAGAGTAAGGAGATGAGTTTCCTGTAGGGCTCAGCCTTAGAGATAGAGTAAGGAGATGAGTTTCCTCTGTAGGGCTCAGCCTTAGAGATAGAGTAAGGAGATGAGTTTCCTGTAGGGCTCAGCTTTAGAGATGACTTTTATTTCTTGGATGACATAATTAGTTTTACTCTCTTAACGGTTTCCATGGCTGACTTCCTGTTTCCTGTGTGCAGCACGTGGAGACGGAGGAGGGTCTGGCTCAGGTCCTGGACCAGATGGGGGTTCAGGCCGGTCAGAGCATCTCCTTCCAGAACTTCTGGACTCTGATCAACAAACAGGCCGTCCAGCTGTTTGACTCCACCCACAAGAAGAACGTCAGCTGTGGCTGCTACTTGATGTGAGGCCTGGTCCACCTGAGACCACCTGAGTCCACCTGAGACCACCTGAGTCCACCTGAGTCACCTGAGACCACAGACACACCTGAGACCACCTGAGACCACCTGAGTCCACCTGATCCTCCTGATCCCACAGACACACTCTAGACCACAGACATACCTGAGTCCACCTGATCCACCTGAGTCACCTGAGACCACAGACACACCTGAGTTCACCTGAGTCCACAGACACACTCTAGATCACAGACACACCTGAAACCAAAGAGACCACAGACACACCTGAGCCCACCTGAGTCAACCTGAACAACCTGAGACCAAAGAGACACAGACACACCTGAGACCACAGACACACCTGAGACCATAGAGACCACAGACACACCTGAGACACAGACACACCTGAGACACAGACACACCTGAGACCACAGACACACCTGAGACACAGACACACCTGAAACCAAAGAGACACAGACACACCTGAGACACAGACACACCTGAGACCATAGAGACCACAGACACACCTGAGACACAGACACACCTGAGACACAGACACACCTGAGACCACAGACACACCTGAGACACAGACACACCTGAAACCAAAGAGACACAGACACACCTGAGACACAGACACACCTGAAACCAAAGAGACACAGACACACCTGAGACCACAGACACACCTGAAACCAAAGAGACACAGACACACCTGAGACACAGACACACCTGAGACCATAGAGACCACAGACACACCTGAGACACAGACACACCTGAGACACAGACACACCTGAGACCATAGAGACCACAGACACACCTGAGACACAGACACACCTGAAACCAAAGAGACACAGACACACCTGAGACACAGACACACCTGAGACCAAAGAGACCACAGACACACCTGAGACACAGACACACCTGAAACCAAAGAGACCACAGACACACCTGAGACACAGACACACCTGAGACACAGACACACCTGAAACCAAAGAGACCACAGACACACCTGAGACACAGACACACCTGAGACACAGACACACCTGAGACACAGACACACCTGAGACCACAGACACACCTGAGACACAGACACACCTGAGACACAGACACACCTGAGACACAGACACACCTGAGACAGGTACCACTGCACCGCTGGTGCTGACCACAGGCGGCGCTGCAGGGCGGCGTAGAGGAAGAACAAGAGAACCAGAGTTCAGAGATAGTTTGTGTAACAGATGAGTCACTACGTCAATCTGTTGAATCTGAAAGTACGGAAGAACAAATCTGACTAATTAGGAAATAAAACAATAAACGAAATAATCAATGTGTGGAATCATTCATTATCTGAGAAAGAAGTAAATGACTTTGAGACTGGAATCTGAAATATGTTTTAAAAATACAAGATTAAATAAAACAACTTTACAAAAGACGTTTAGTATACAATTGTGTTAATTAAGAAATATTGACAGGAAATAATGTGAAACTATTTTTCTGTAATTTTTCTGTAAAAACATTATAAGGTTCCAGATGAAATAAGTAAGAAAGGTAATACTAATATAAAAAAATAAGGGTAATATTAATAATGGTTATAATAATAATGATGATGATAATAAATATAAATAATAATAAACATAAAACATAATAGATCTCTTCATCCAGGGGTCTACTTCAGAACATTTAGCTGAGGCTTTCATCCAAAGAGACTAACATGTTTACTCTACACCGTAGTCACAGCAACAGGTTCAGAGTCTTAATCAAGGACACAACGACATGGACTAGGGGCCGGAACCTACAACCCTCTGGTTGAAGGACGGGCATGCTAACCACTGAGCCATAGTCGCCCCCTAGTCCTCGTCCTCATCTTCACGTCCTGCTTGAAGCCTCCTCTTCTTCGTCATCTTCACCTCCTCCTCTTCCTCCTCTTCACGTGCTCCAGACCTCCTTAACGTCCTGATGGAGCTGCAGTTCCTCCAGCGGCCACCAGGTGCTGCTGCAGACTTTCATTCAAAATCACAACCAGACTTTTCAGAAGGTACGAACTCCTAGTCTGTTAAAGACACAACAACACAACGACACGAAGACACAACGACACAACGACACAAAGACACAACGACACAAAGACACAACGACACGAAGACACAACAACACAACGACACAAAGACACAACGACACAACAACACAAAGACACAACGACACAAAGACACAACGACACAAAGACACAACGACACAACAACACAACAACACAACGACACAAAGACACAACGACACAACGACACAAAGACACAACGACACAAAGACACAACGACACAACAACACAAAGACACAACGACACAAAGACACAACGACACAACGACACAAAGACACAACGACACAACGACACAACAACACAACGACACAACAACACAACGACACAAAGACACAACGACACAAAGACACAACGACACAACGACACAACAACACAACGACACAACAACACAACGACACAAAGACACAACGACACAAAGACACAACGACACAAAGACACAACAACACAAAGACACAACAACACAACGACACAAAGACACAACAACACAAAGACACAACAACACAACGACACAACAACACAACGACACAACAACACAACGACACAACAACACAACGACACAACGACACAACGACACGACAACACAAAGACACAACGACACAACGACACAAAGACACAACGACACAAAGACACAACGACACAACAACACAACGACACAACAACACAACGACACAACAACACAACGACACAAAGACACAAAGACACAACAACACAACGACACAACGACACAACAACACAACGACACAACGACACAAAGACACAAAGACACAACAACACAACGACACAACGACACAAAGACACAACGACACAAAGACACAACGACACAACGACACAACAACACAACGACACAACAACACAACGACACAACGACACAACGACACAAAGACACAACGACACAACAACACAACGACACAACAACACAACGACACAACGACACAACGACACGACGACACGACGACACAACGACACAACGACACAACGACACAAAGACACAACGACACAACGACACAACAACACAACGACACAACAACACAACGACACAACAACACAACGACACAAAGACACAAAGACACAACAACACAACGACACAACGACACAACAACACAACGACACAACGACACAACGACACAAAGACACAAAGACACAACAACACAACGACACAAAGACACAACGACACAAAGACACAACGACACAAAGACACAAAGACACAACGACACAAAGACACAACGACACAACAACACAACAACACAACGACACAAAGACACAACGACACAACGACACAAAGACACAACGACACAAAGACACAACGACACAACAACACAAAGACACAACGACACAAAGACACAACGACACAACGACACAAAGACACAACGACACAACGACACAACAACACAACGACACAACAACACAACGACACAAAGACACAACGACACAAAGACACAACGACACAACGACACAACAACACAACGACACAACAACACAACGACACAAAGACACAACGACACAAAGACACAACGACACAAAGACACAACAACACAAAGACACAACAACACAACGACACAAAGACACAACAACACAAAGACACAACAACACAACGACACAACAACACAACGACACAACAACACAACGACACAACAACACAACGACACAACGACACAACGACACGACAACACAAAGACACAACGACACAACGACACAAAGACACAACGACACAAAGACACAACGACACAACAACACAACGACACAACAACACAACGACACAACAACACAACGACACAAAGACACAAAGACACAACAACACAACGACACAACGACACAACAACACAACGACACAACGACACAAAGACACAAAGACACAACAACACAACGACACAACGACACAAAGACACAACGACACAAAGACACAACGACACAACGACACAACAACACAACGACACAACAACACAACGACACAACGACACAACGACACAAAGACACAACGACACAACAACACAACGACACAACAACACAACGACACAACGACACAACGACACGACGACACGACGACACAACGACACAACGACACAACGACACAACGACACAAAGACACAACGACACAACGACACAACAACACAACGACACAACAACACAACGACACAACAACACAACGACACAAAGACACAAAGACACAACAACACAACGACACAACGACACAACAACACAACGACACAACGACACAACGACACAAAGACACAAAGACACAACAACACAACGACACAAAGACACAACGACACAAAGACACAACGACACAACGACACAACAACACAACGACACAACAACACAACGACACAACAACACAACGACACAAAGACACAAAGACACAACAACACAACGACACAACGACACAAAGACACAACGACACAACAACACAACGACACAACGACACAACGACACAAAGACACAACGACACAACAACACAACGACACAAAGACACAACGACACAACGACACAACAACACAACGACACGAAGACACAACAACACAACGACACGAAGACACAACGACACAAAGACACAACAACACAACGACACAAAGACACAACAACACAACGACACAACGACACAAAGACACAACTACACAAAGACACAAAGACACAACGACACGAAGACACAACGACACGAAGACACAACAACACAACGACACGAAGACACAACGACACAAAGACACAACAACACAACGACACAAAGACACAACAACACAACGACACAACGACACAAAGACACAACTACACAAAGACACAAAGACACAACGACACAAAGACACAACTACACAAAGACACAACAACACAAAGACACAACAACACAACGACACAAAGACACAACTACACAAAGACACAAAGACACAACGACACAAAGACACAACTACACAAAGACACAAAGACACAACGACACAACAACACAAAGACACAACGACACGAAGACACAACAACACAACGACACGAAGACACAACGACACAACGACACAAAGACACAACGACACAAAGACACAACGACACAAAGACACAAAGACACAAAGACACAACGACACAAAGACACAACGACACAAAGACACAACAACACAACGACACAAAGACACAACAACACAACGACACAAAGACACAACGACACAAAGACACAACTACACAAAGACACAAAGACACAAAGACACAAAGACACAACGACACAAAGACACAACGACACAAATACACAACGACACAAAGACACAACGACACAAAGACACAACGACACAAAGACACAACTACACAAAGACACAAAGACACAACGACACAAAGACACAAAGACACAACGACACAAATACACAACGACACAAAGACACAACGACACAACGACACAAAGACACAACGACACAACGACACAAAGACACAACGACACAACGACACAAAGACACAACGACACAACGACACAAAGACACAACGACACAACGACACAACAACACAAAGACACAACGACACAACGACACAAAGACACAACAACACAACGACACAAAGACACAACGACACAACGACACAACGACACAACGACACAAAGACACAACGACACAACGACACAACGACACAACGACACAAAGACACAAAGACACAACGACACAAAGACACAACAACACAACGACACAAAGACACAACGACACAACGACACAACGACACAACGACACAAAGACACAAAGACACAACGACACAACGACACAAAGACACAACGACACAAAGACACAACGACACAACGACACAACGACACAAAGACACAACGACACAACGACACAACGACACAACGACACAAAGACACAACGACACAAAGACACAACGACACAACGACACAAAGACACAACGACACAACGACACAAAGACACAACGACACAAAGACACAAAGACACAACAACACAAAGACACAAAGACACAAAGACACAAAGACACAAAGACACAACCAGACGTGTATTCTGTGTAAAGGAGCAGAGCAGACACACCAGGTGTTACTGTACTAGTTACATCTTAATACATAAACACACAATCACAGGAGCTCTCATGACGTCTTGCACTCATCGTGAACCTTCCTCCCGCCATCCCATAATATTTTCAGAACAACAAGATGTGTTGTGTCTTCAGAGCCAGAGGATCTGGACTCCTACAGAGCTGTCAGGAGAGTTCACACAGGAGTCACAGCCATGAAGGTCATGTAGGAAGAGGAAATACGTCTCTAGGAGAAGGAAAGAAGGAAGGATATATATACCTATATATATATATATGTATATATATGTATATATGTATATATATGTATATATATATATATATATGTATATATATGTATATATATACATATATATATACATATGTATGTATATATATATATATATATATATATATATATATATATATATATATATATATATATATATATACATATATATATATATATATAGATACATATGTGTATTTATTTCAAAAGAAATGTACAAAACAAAAGTATAAATATAATATGATTTATACTGCTGTGTTTTATTGTGAAAATCCCGCCGGAACTCGGACCAGGCTCGGCCTCGTTGTCGCTACTAGTGGGTGTGGGTGTGTGTGTCGGTCCAGCTGTCCTCAGGTCCCGTACCGGGTCCCGGTCAGACCTGCAGACCGCCACGCGACCCGCCGCTGGAACCGAACCACCGGAACTCTGGACCAATAACGGACATTTGGGGTTTTTCTTCTTCTGCAACCTTTGTTTTGGTCTGCGTGTTTGTGGGGGCGAAGTCTCGCGAGAACAGAGGAGGAACGGGATCGGGAACGGGATCGAACGGTGAGCCGACGTTTTATTTACATGTTCCAGTAGAAACTAAACCATCCGGTCCGCTGTGAGGGACTCTGTCGCACCAACATGACGTCACATTCATATTAGTATTAGTTCACAGGATCATTATTGATCCGCTTATCATCCCATCAATAATCATTTACTCAAGAAAGATGTTTATTTTCCATTTCTGCGACTTCGTCTTGTGCGCATGCGCACGTAGCGTGCTCGTCGTTGCTACAACAACAACAAGTTATAGTTACAAACTGGAGTTATTGCTTTTATCGAGGGTGTCTCACCTGTCTCTCTCTCTCTCTCTCTCTCTCTCTCTCTCTCTCTCTCTCTCTCTCTCCTCACCTGTCTCTCTCTCTCTCTGTCTCTCTCTCTCTCTCTCTCTCTCTCCTCACCTGTCTCTCTCTCTCTCTCTCTCTCTCCTCACCTGTCTCTCTCTCTCTCTCTCTCTCTCTCCTCACCTGTCTCTCTCTCCTCACCTCTCTCTCTCCCTTCACCTGTCTCTCTCTCTCTCTCTCTCTCTCTCTCTCTCCTCACCTCTCTCTCTCTCCTCACCTCTCTCTCTCTCCTCACCTGTCTCTCTCTCTCTCCTCACCTCTCTCTCTCTCTCTCTCTCCTCACCTCTCTCTCTCTCTCTCTCTCTCTCTCTCTCTCTCTCTCTCTCTCCCCTCACCTGTCTCTCTCTCAGTCTCCTCACCATGGATCCGGCAGCAGAGATCCGGCAGCAGGTAACACAAAAGTATAAATACTGTAGTGCAGTACTTGAAGTATAAATACTGTAGTGCAGTACTTGAAGTATAAATACTGTAGTGCAGTACTTGAAGTATAAATACTGTAGTGCAGTACTTGAAGTATAAATACCGTAGTGCAGTACTTGAAGTATAAATACTGTAGTGCAGTACTTGAAGTATAAATACCGTAGTGCAGTACTTGAAGTATAAATACTGGAGTGCAGTACTTTACGGTGTAGAAGTACCTGTTGCTGACTCCGCCTCTCTCCTCAGGGCTGCAGCTGTGGCTCCGCCTCCTCCAGGTGTTGGTGTCTGGACTGTGATGAAGCTCTGTGTGACGTGTGCCTGTCGGCTCACCGCAGAGTGACGGTAACCAGATCCCACCGGATCTTAAACCAGCCGCCAGCAGGTGAGACTCACCTGTTGATCCTCCATCTGCTCTGCTGCTCTGGTTCACCTGGAGACACCTGGGCCCTGTTTCTCGTACCTGGCTAAACAAAGTCAGGCAAATGTCCTAATCTCCATCTTAAATGAGCGAGATGATTGACATCAGGCTATCTGGGTTTCTTCACGGCTGATCCGCGCTGAAACGGATCTCGTTAATTCTAGCCAGACGTCAATCCTCTGGATAAATGCGCGTGTCCGTTCCTCTCCAGAAGGGATAATAATGGAGCACTGACACCACGATGTTCTAACAGTACAATAGCAAATAAACTCAGAGGAACCTCTTTTTATTTCTCCACTGAGAAGCAGGAGATGATCATGAAGACATATGAGGAAGTCATTACCTTAATCATTCACAGCAAACGCGTTGTGAATATTCCAACGTTTTTGTAACATTGTTGCCGTGAACGCAGCTTAACTCCGCCCCCGCTGAGAGACATAAGCGCCGCAAATATATCAGACAAGTTAAATGTCAGTGTTGGGAAAATGTATCCGCAAATTTTAAGTGCTTCATCACCCAGATCAATCAGATTATATTTACGAATAAATATATACTTATGAGGATATATGTACTGTATGCGCGTATGTATCATGTACTATATGTATATACATGTATGTGTATACTTCTATATAACTAGGAGTCTGAATATGTGTATGGGCGGATCAGTATATATGTATTATTCATAATCAGAAATTCAATCAATTGAAGCAGTGAAAATAAATTGTGTGTGATTCTCTGTCTTCTTATCATGAGTCCACCTTAATCATGTTCTACAATAATGATATGTATGGTGTACTAATAACACTGTCATATAATTATGAGAGCTTTCAACACATCCATAAGTTTCTTAAGCGCTAAATAAACTTAAGAACAGCGCGGCATGCAGCGGGTGAGAGTCTCTGTCTGTGAGACGGTGATCGGCTGCGTCTGTGGTGATCAGTGTCCGCGGCTCCAGAAGCTCTCGTAAATAAATGATTCCTTGACGGCAGAATCTATAGCGCCGCGTACAGGAAGTCATGAGGATGTGAGGACGTACAGGAAGTCATGAGGATGTGAGGACGTACAGGAAGTCATGAGGATGTGAGGACGTACAGGAAGTCATGATGATGTGAGAACGTACAGGAAGTCATGAGGATGTGAGGACGTACAGGAAGTCATGAGGATGTGAGGACGTACAGGAAGTCATGAGGATGTGAGGACGTACAGGAAGTCATGAGGATGTGAGGACGTACAGGAAGTCATGAGGATGTGAGGACGTACAGGAAGTCATGAGGATGTGAGGACGTACAGGAAGTCATGAGGATGTGAGGACGTACAGGAAGTCATGAGGATGTGAGAACGTACAGGAAGTCATGAGGATGTGAGGACGTACAGGAAGTCATGAGGATGTGAGGACGTACAGGAAGTCATGAGGATGTGAGGACGTACAGGAAGTCATGATGATGTGAGAACGTACAGGAAGTCATGAGGATGTGAGGACGTACAGGAAGTCATGAGGATGTGAGGACGTACAGGAAGTCATGAGGATGTGAGGACGTACAGGAAGTCATGAGGATGTGAGGACGTACAGGAAGTCATGAGGATGTGAGGACGGACAGGAAGTCATGAGGATGTGAGGACGGACAGGAAGTCATGAGGATGTGAGGACGTACAGGAAGTCATGAGGATGTGAGGACGTACAGGAAGTCATGAGGATGTGAGAACGTACAGGAAGTCATGAGGATGTGAGGACGTACAGGAAGTAATGAGGATGTGAGGACGTACAGGAAGTCATGAGGATGTGAGGACGTACAGGAAGTCATGAGGATGTGAGGACGTACAGGAAGTCATGAGGATGTGAGGACGTACAGGAAGTCATGAGGATGTGAGGACGTACAGGAAGTCATGATGATGTGAGGACGTACAGGAAGTCATGAGGATGTGAGAACGTACAGGAAGTCATCCTGATGTGAGGACGTACAGGAAGTCATCCTGATGTGAGGACGTACAGGAAGTCATGAGGATGTGAGAACGTACAGGAAGTCATGAGGATGTGAGAACGTACAGGAAGTCATGAGGATGTGAGGACGTACAGGAAGTCATGAGGATGTGAGGACGTACAGGAAGTCATGAGGATGTGAGGACGTACAGGAAGTCATGAGGATGTGAGGACGTACAGGAAGTCATGAGGATGTGAGGACGTACAGGAAGTCATGATGATGTGAGGACGTACAGGAAGTCATGATGATGTGAGGACGTACAGGAAGTCATGAGGATGTGAGGACGTACAGGAAGTCATGATGATGTGAGGACGTACAGGAAGTCATGAGGATGTGAGGACGTACAGGAAGTCATGAGGATGTGAGGACGTACAGGAAGTCATGAGGATGTGAGGACGTACAGGAAGTCATGAGGATGTGAGAACGTACAGGAAGTCATGAGGATGTGAGAACGTACAGGAAGTCATGAGGATGTGAGGACGTACAGGAAGTCATGAGGATGTGAGGACGTACAGGAAGTCATGAGGATGTGAGAACGTACAGGAAGTCATGAGGATGTGAGGACGTACAGGAAGTCATGAGGATGTGAGGACGTACAGGAAGTCATGAGGATGTGAGAACGTACAGGAAGTCATGAGGATGTGAGGACGTACAGGAAGTCATGAGGATGTGAGAACGTACAGGAAGTCATGAGGATGTGAGGACGTACAGGAAGTCATGAGGATGTGAGAACGTACAGGAAGTCATGAGGATGTGAGAACGTACAGGAAGTCATGAGGATGTGAGAACGTACAGGAAGTCATGAGGATGTGAGGACGTACAGGAAGTCATGAGGATGTGAGGACGTACAGGAAGTCATGAGGATGTGAGGACGTACAGGAAGTCATGAGGATGTGAGGACGTACAGGAAGTCATGAGGATGTGAGGACGTACAGGAAGTCATGAGGATGTGAGGACGTACAGGAAGTCATGAGGATGTGAGGACGTACAGGAAGTCATGAGGATGTGAGGACGTACAGGAAGTCATGAGGATGTGAGGACGTACAGGAAGTCATGATGATGTGAGGACGTACAGGAAGTCATGAGGATGTGAGGACGTACAGGAAGTCATGAGGATGTGAGGACGTACAGGAAGTCATGAGGATGTGAGGACGTACAGGAAGTCATGAGGATGTGAGGACGTACAGGAAGTCATGAGGATGTGAGAACGTACAGGAAGTCATGAGGATGTGAGGACGTACAGGAAGTCATGAGGATGTGAGAACGTACAGGAAGTCATGAGGATGTGAGAACGGACAGGAAGTCATGAGGATGTGAGGACGTACAGGAAGTCATGAGGATGTGAGGACGTACAGGAAGTCATGATGATGTGAGGACGGATCTTGGCGATCTCAAAGAACTCTCTCCCAATAAAACTAATATAACTAATATCGCTCCTTCATCAATGAGGAAGTGAGCTGCCTTTCTTGTCCGGTGGGAGTGGCCAGCTTATCCAGTGAATTTCAGTTAGCCTGCCCGGGAGCAGGTTTACATTTTTGGCTGTGTTGCTATGGTGATTTATCTAAGCTTGCTTCGAGAAACTGAATAAGCCTGACCTACGTCATCTTATCCTGACAATTAGCCCGCTAACTCAGTAAGCCAGGTACGAAAAATAGGGCCCTGGAGACCAACAGCTGTGTAGCTGTGTTTCTACTAGGGATGGGTATCCTTTGGGTTTTTCCCGATACCGGTGCTGAAGCGATTCTTTTAAAACGATACCGTCTCCTCATAATCTCCCTTTGTGTCGTGGATTCCAGCGTTTAAAACAGACGTTTCTCATCGAGGTTTGGTGGAGCAAACGGAGCGTTTCTCTCTCTGAGGTCGGCTCTTCTTCTTTACGCTCAGTTGTTTTGCTGCACATCGCGTTGTTGGAATTGTTTTTTGCTACTGTAGCTATACAAACGGTAGGCTATCAGCTAGCTACTGTAGCTATACAAACGGTAGGCTATCAGCTAGCTGCTGTAGCTATACAAACAGTAGGCTATCAGCTAGCTGCTGTAGGTATACAAACGGTAGCCTATCAGCTAGCTGCTGTAGCTATACAAACGGTAGGCTATCAGCTAGCTGCTGTAGCTATACAAACAGTAGGCTATCAGCTAGCTGCTGTAGCTATACAAACGGTAGGCTATCAGCTAGCTACTGTAGCTATACAAACGGTAGGCTATCAGCTAGCTGCTGTAGCTATACAAACGGTAGGCTATCAGCTAGCTGCTGTAGCTATACAAGCGGTAGGCTATCAGCTAGCTACTGTAGCTATACAAACGGTAGGCTATCAGCTAGCTACTGTAGCTATACAAACGGTAGGCTATCAGCTAGCTGCTGTAGCTATACAAACGGTAGGCTATCAGCTAGCTACTGTAGCTATACAAACGGTAGGCTATCAGCTAGCTACTGTAGCTATACAAACGGTAGGCTATCAGCTAGCTGCTGTAGCTATACAAACGGTAGGCTATCAGCTAGCTGCTGTAGCTATACAAACGGTAGGCTATCAGCTAGCTGCTGTAGCTATACAAATGGTAGGCTATCACCTAGCTGCTGTAGCTATACAAGCGGTAGGCTATCAGCTAGCTGCTGTAGCTATACAAATGGTAGGCTATCAGCTAGCTGCTGTAGCTATACAAACAGTAGGCTATCAGCTAGCTGCTGTAGGTATACAAGCGGTAGGCTATGGTTAGCTACTGTAGCTATACAAACAGTAGGCTATCAGCTAGCTGCTGTAGGTATACAAGCGCTAGGCTATTGTTAGCTGCTGTAGCTATACAAACAGTAGGCTATCAGCTAGCTGCTGTAGGTATACAAGCGGTAGGCTATGGTTAGCTACTGTAGCTATACAAACGGTAGGCTATCGTTAGCTGCTGTAGCTATACAAGCGTTAGGCTATCGTTAGCTGCTGTAGCTATACAAGCGTTAGGCTATCGTTAGCTGCTGTAGCTATACAAGCGCTAGGCTATCGTTAGCTGCTGTAGATATACAAGCGGTAGGCTATCAGCTAGCTGCTGCCAGGACGGAGTCATCAGAGTAGTGTAACAAAAGTATTGACACCCGTTTTCGGTACCCAACCCTTGTTTTTACTGGACTCAACATGTGTTGATGGCCAACTGGAAGTATAATCCAACAGTGTACTTCACCAGTAAGGAAGACTGGTGGTCAGGAGAGAGAATGCAGCTTTAACACATGAAGCATAGACTTCTATACAACCAGAGGAGTCGCCCCCTGGTGGTCAGGAGAGAGAATGCAGCTTTAACACATGAAGCATAGACTTCTATACAACCAGAGGAGTCGCCCCCTGGTGGTCAGGAGAGAGAATGCAGCTTTAACACATGAAGCATAGACTTCTATACAACCAGAGGAGTCTCCCCCTGGTGGTCAGGAGAGAGAATGCAGCTTTAACACATGAAGCATATACTTCTCTTTAAAGAACAGGACTCTGAACTGATCTTCTTTTGTCTCCAGGAGACGTCTCGACTCCTCCCATCAAGTTCTGTCGACTCCACCCGTCTGAGCCGCTCAAACTCTACTGCTTCACCTGCAACGAGCTCACCTGTAGAGACTGTCAGCTCGCGGCTCACATGAACCACAGGTATGTCTGGAAGATTATATATATATATATATACAGTGGCGGTGCGTCAATAGAGGGCGCTAGGGCGCCTCCCCTCTTAAAATTTTGCGTTGAAAAAAAAAAATATATATATATATATACTGTCAAAAAACATTATATACCAAATAATTTAAATAAGAAATATACCGTGTTGACACGCTAAATGTGTGTGGGAGACCGTAAGCCCCTGTCAACAACCACTTAAGTTAAATATAATATATCGCCATTCATCATCACTGAGAAAAGCCCCTCCCCTCTCGGGGAGCCGGCCCAATGTGAGTCTATGGAAAGCTAACAAACATTTCACCCTCGTGACGGCAAGGACAGCTTCTCATTGGCGGATGAAACGTGAATCTTCGGGCGCACGAATCTGCGCCCTAGCCAATGACATGGTTTCTTATTGCAACGTGGTTGGACTATTCGTCCAATCAGAGACCTTTATCATTCCCTCACATCCCATATAGCTCCCACGTAGCTACGCGAGCAACACAGCTAGCAGAGACTTTGATTATGTTAGTATGGCGACTGAAAACTCTGTGGTATCTCTACGCGAAACACCTTTCAATCCACGATCAGATGTTGACAAGAAGAGGCTGAAAGAGTTGGGACCCGAACGTCCGGATTTAAATATTCAGCAGCAAAGCAGTGAAGCTACATGCACCAAGCTACATGCTAACCGGAGCTGCTAGCTGATGCTCAGTGTGGAGCAAAGCAGTGGCTCTGAGCAGCCGAGGAAGCGCCGGCTGTGAAGGAAGATGAGCTTGAAGGATTGCTGCAGAGGTGAGTGTCAACATCAGCAGATGCCTGTTAGAGTTTAATGTTTTATCTTTCCCACAGCAGAACACATGTTGGACATTTAGATTTGGGTGGATATCATATCAGGCTATAACTTTATCTAAAATACCAATTCAACCGTGTGTGTGTGTGTGTGTGTGTGTGTGTGTGTGTGTGTGTGTGTGTGTGTGTGTGTGTGTGTGTGTGTGTGTGTGTGTGTCATAGCTACAGCCATCAAGGTGGCTCCTGGCCTTTTGTCTATGTTGCTGAGCCATCAAGACACACAAAACATAGTTTTTTGTCTGTAGTATGAAGCCTGTTTGTAGTAGATATTTCCCCACAACTTATCTTACTGTCTCTGTCTCTCTCTATATATTTATCTGTAGGTTTGTGACACCATACTTGGACACACCAGGGAACGCTTTGCCTTCAAAGACCACCTCACCAGTGCCACCTTACTGCAGGGCCCCCAGTTTGAATGCTACGTCAATGTATTCCCTGAAGTTGCTCTGGCCACCACATTGAATGTTTCTTAAACCATTCTGCTCTGAACCTCTCATGCCCAAAGTTACAGTTTGTTGATAGTTGTTATTGGACAGTGTTGAGCACTGTGTTTTCTTGAAATAAAGCTTTGTTTTTTAGAATATTCTAACCTCTTTTCTTCTCATTGTGGAGTGCTATTTAAACCGCGCCGCCCAACTGCGCCCCCCCCCAAAAAAAAATCACCAGCCGCCACTGATATATATATATATATATATATATATATATATTGTTTATTTTGTTGTAAATTGCTGCTACCCCGACACCAAATTTCCCCTCGGGGATTAATAAAGTATATATTCATTCATTCATTCATTCATATATGTATGTCTTTTATCTTGTAGAAAGTCTCTTTACTAACAGATGTCCTCTAGTTTAGTAGACAGAGAACTAGATAAGAGAAGAAAGTCCTTTATTAGTGGGGACATTACAGGATTACAGCAGCAAGAGATATTAGTAAAATAAGAAACAAGTAATAAATATAAGTAAACAGTCAAAATAATCCACAATAGCACTATTATATGATAATGATATTATAAGAAGAGAAGAAAGAAACAGGAAGCTTAGATTTAAACAGCTTCCTGTTTCACAATTAAAGCCTCAAGAACAAGCTGTTAACTTCAGTCTCTTAGCTCTGATCCTCTTCAATCAATACGTACTGATCAATAATCAAACTCCTTCTACGACCCTGCTCCTCCTCCTCTTCCTCCAGGTATCAGTTTGTGAAGGAGGCGCTGGTCACGGTGAAGCAGCAGCTGGAGAACCGGCTGGAGTACCGGATTCAGCCAATCACAGCGCAGAGAAACGCAATGAGGCGGAGCCTGATGGACATGAAGACCAGGTAGAAGAAACGCGACGGATCAATAATGAGACGGATCAATTAATAGAGATTGATCGATAAATGAAGTGTCTTTCTCCTCCTCTTCCTCCTCCTCCTCCTCTTCCTCCTCCTCAGGCTGCATGACATCTCTGAAAGTCGTTCTAACTTGAGGTCTGAGCTTCAGCAGTCGTTCAGCTTCATAACAGATCATCTGATGAAGAGGAAGGAGGAGGTCTTAAAGCAGGCCGAGGTAGACTCTATTGTTGTTGTTCCATTGTTGTTCTTCTATTGTTGTTGTTCTATTGTTCTTTTATTGTTCTTCTTGTGTTGTTCTTCTCCTTCTCTCAGTTCCTCATGAGTTTTTACAGGATGCTCTTTAGACATCCTGTCCTCCATTCGTTCCTCGCTCTCCTGGTTGTCTGTTATTGATCCGTTTCCTCTCCACCTGTTATGGGCGGTTTCTGAGCAGGAGGTGAGTTTGTCGGAGTCCGAGGGGATTAAGATGAGGATGACGAAGACGATGCAGCTGTGGAAGAACCAGCTGTTGATGATGAAGATTATAGAAAAAGCCCAAAAGACCAACGACCTGTCGGCCCTGGCGACCTACGCCGCTCAGGTGAGATGATGTTTAGTTTTAAATGGTATTTTGACCTTTAACAAAAATGTAAAGTTTCAGTCAAAATAGATTTTTTTATAAAATTAAACGTGTAAAACTTTAGTAGATTTTGTCTATATTTAATTATTCTGGAAATGAATGCACTCAAAAGGACAGATTAAGAAACTGTTTTCTTTACAAATACAAACGTTTTTAAAACAGTAAAAAAGGGATGTGAACCTTTTTATCGATACCTTACAGAACGCTCGTTCTTGCGTGTTTCCTGTCGGCAGGTCGACTGTCAGCTGAAGGAATGTCCGGATCTGGACGTGTCTCCGCCTCTGGTCATGTCAAACCTGAAGGTCGTCACCGACCGGACGGCTCTGGAGGCCGTTCTGCGCTTTGGTGAGTCGACGTTTGGTCCACTGTGTGGGTAGAGCTGCGCCACATCAGCCGAAAGGTTCCAGAGGAAACCATAGGGATACAAAAGGGTTCTAGATGAAACCATAGGGATACAAAAGGGTTCTAGATGAAACCATAGGGATATAAAAGGGTTCCAGATGAAACCATAGGGATATACAAGGGTTGTAGATGAAACCATAGGGATATAAATGGGTTCCAGATGAAACCATAGGGATATAAAAGGGTTCCAGATGAAACCATAGGGATATACAAGGGTTGTAGATGAAACCATAGGGATATAAAAGGGTTCCAGATGAAACCATAGGGATATAAAAGGGTTCCAGATGAAACCATAGGGATATACAAGGGTTGTAGATGAAACCATAGGGATATAAAAGGGTTGTAGATGAAACCATAGGGATATAAAAGGGTTCCAGAGGAAACCATTGGGATATAAAAGGGTTCCAGAGGAAACCACTGGGATATAAAAGGGTTCCAGATGAAACCACTGGGATATAAAAGGGTTCCAGATGAAACCATTGGATTATAAAAGGGTTCTAGATGAAACCATTGGGATATAAAAGGGTTCTAGATGAAACCATTGGGATATAAAAGGGTTCCAGAGGAAACCATAGGGATATAAAAGGGTTCCAGAGGAAACCATAGGGATATAAAAGGGTTCCAGAGGAAACCATAGGGATATAAAAGGGTTCCAGATGAAACCATAGGGATATAAAAGGGTTCCAGATGAAACCATAGGGATATAAAAGGGTTCTAGATGAAACTATTGGGATATAAAAGGGTTCCAGAGGAAACCATTGGGATATAAAAGGGTTCTAGATTAAACTATTGGGATATAAAAGGGTTCTAGATGAAACCATTGGATTATAAAAGGGTTCTAGATGAAACCATTGGATTATAAAAGGGTTCTAGATGAAACCATTGGGATATAAAAGGGTTCCAGAGGAAACCATTGGGATATAAAAGGGTTCTAGATGAAACTATTGGGATATAAAAGGGTTCTAGATGAAACCATTGGATTATAAAAGGGTTCTAGATGAAACCATTGGGATATAAATGGGTTCCAGATGAAACGATAGGGATATAAAAGGGTTCCAGATGAAACCATAGGGATATACAAGGGTTCTAGATGAAACCACTGGGATATAAAAGGGTTCCAGATGAAACCATTGGATTATAAAAGGGTTCCAGAGGAAACCATTGGATTATAAAAGGGTTCTAGATGAAACCATAGGGATATAAAAGGGTTCCAGAGGAAACCATAGGGATATAAAAGGGTTCCAGAGGAAACCATTGGGATATAAAAGGGTTCCAGAGGAAACCATAGGGATATAAAAGGGTTCCAGATGAAACCATTGGGATATAAAAGGGTTCCAGATGAAACCATAGGGATATAAAAGGGTTCCAGAGGAAACTATTGGGATATAAAAGGGTTCTAGATGAAACTATTGGGATATAAAAGGGTTCTAGATGAAACCATTGGATTATAAAAGGGTTCTAGATGAAACCATTGGGATATAAAAGGGTTCCAGATGAAACCATTGGATTATAAAAGGGTTCTAGATGAAACCATTGGGATATAAAAGGGTTCCAGATGAAACCATTAGATTATAAAAGGGTTCCAGATGAAACCATTAGATTATAAAAGGGTTCTTAATGAAACCAACCTCCTCGAATATGAAATATGAGGCCTGATCCCTGATATTTAACATCACGCTATGTTTCTGATTGGCTCTAAACAACCTGATGTTGATGTTTATATTGGCTGAGGATGTTTCTGTTTCCAGGTGCACTTGAGGTAAAATGGATCCCGTTCTCCGTCTCAAAAACCACCAATCAGAAACCTTCAAAGGCCTCTTCCTCTTCCTCTTCTTCTTCCACTTCCACTTCCACTCCGGCCACCCCTCCCCCCGCCCACAGACCACTCCCCCAAACCAGGACCACCGTTCACTCCCCCGTTGCAGTCGGCTGTTCCGCTACTACCTCAACGTCCTCCTCCAACGGTGTTCCGTCCACCTCCACCTGCGGGACCCTTCCTCAAAACGGGAACATCGGCATCAAAGACTCACCTGTTCCAGTCTCCCGTTCAAAACATTTGTTGATGCTGAAAAATCCTTCTCCAGTGAACCTCCCCCCTTCATCAGATCCGTCTCCGGTCCTCAAACCGGTCCAGCCCTCACTGGCTGCGAAAGAACCGACTGCTCCCCAGAACCAGAACCAGTCCAGCACCGCCCTGCTACAGGGCCCTCAGACCACGTCCTGCTTCAGCCTTCTGTCAGTCATGCCTCCGTTTCCCATAGTGCGCACTCCGATGT
Organism: Myoxocephalus aenaeus; assembly: GCA_038501785.1. Classification (NCBI taxonomy): domain Eukaryota; kingdom Metazoa; phylum Chordata; class Actinopteri; order Perciformes; family Cottidae; genus Myoxocephalus; species Myoxocephalus aenaeus. The sequence goes on from JBAMJR010000166.1 coordinate 410,108, forward strand.
TACCTGAGAACACCTGGCTTAGAAACCAGAAGAGCCTGATGGGAGATATCCGCCCTGAGGCGCTTCCTGCGGGAAAGAAGAGGAAGATGAACCCGGACTCTGGCGGGCCGAGTGGCCCGGCGCCACACCGACCTCTGAAAGACGTCGGCTTCGCCACAACCAGCAGCCCTCCGTCCTGCGACCAGCGCCTCACCCCCGATACCGGCCATCCTTCTCATTCTCTGAAAGACCAGCAGCAGAGTCCTGTGGTCAGGGCGGTGGCGGACTCCGCCTGTGATCGCAGCGTCCAGCCGGTCGGAGCGAGGCGGCCAGAGCCTGCAGAGAACGAACCGACATCCACTGTGTCTGAAGAACCTGCACCAGCAGGGAAACCTGAACCTGCACCTGAAGCATCGGATACAGAACCTGAACCATCGGATACAAAACCTGAACCTGTACCTGAAGTATCGGATACAGAACCTGTACCTGAACCATCGGATACAAAACCTGAACCTGTACCTGAAGTATCGGATACAGAACCTGAACCATCAGATACAGAACCTGAACCATCGGATACAGAACCTGTACCTGAACCATCGGATACAGAACCTGCACCTGAAGTATCGGATACAGAACCTGAAGAACCTGAAACATCAGATACAGAACCTGCACCATCGGATACAAAACCTGAACCTGTACCTGAACCATCGGATACAAAACCTGCACCTCCACCTGAAGTATCAGATACAGAACCTCAACCATCGGATACAAAACCTGCACCTGAAGTATCGGATACCGAACCTGAAGAACCTGAAACATCGGATACAGAACCTGCACCTGTACCTGAAGTATCGGATACAGAACCAGAAGATCCCGAACCATCGGATACAGAACCTGAACATGCACCTGAAGTATCGGATACAAAACCTGAGCGGCGTTCTGTGATTGGACACCCATACAGCGCTCTGAGCCAATGGCAGCCCAGAGTGTCTCTGTTCAGGCTCCCCGTGACTCCGCCCCGTCCTGGACGTCCCAGCCCGTGTTTTGTTCTGGTTCCCGGTGAGGCTGAAGATGAGATTTACCTGAAAGAGATGAGCGAAGACACTGAGGTAAAGTAGTTGAATATCGCCGTTCATGCCATCTGTAGAGCGTTCAGAGGGTTAAACACGAGACGTCACCTAACGGAGTTATTCTGCTCTAAAGACGGGTTCCAGTCCCTCTGGTTCCACAGAGGAGCAGGACTTCATATTACAGAGAATACATATCACAGTATTACAGCTCACTGGTAGTAGCATCCTAGTGGATAATACAGGGAACAGAATCCTCTCCAGCGCCACCTTCCTGTCAAATATGGTCACTTGATGTATTTTTAGGTTTACTTTCGTCCGGTCCATACGCGATATCTCAGACACGCCTGGTGGGACTCTCTTCAAATTCATCACAAGCGTCCACCTGGACTCAACGATGAGCCGATTAGATTTTCTTTTCTTGGCGTGGTTCTCACAGGACGCTGCAAACGTATGAAGATCTTATAGAACAGGACGCGTTGGTGCAGATTAAACCAGACAACAGGATATAAAGGATGCAACACATTTATGCAGCAGAAACATCAGATATAGTATGAGTATTTTCACAGTTTGTATTAGTACTTTTATGATTCACCTGTGAATTATAAAAACAAACAAAGTGAAGCAGGAAATCAATCATGTTCTCAGGCTTCTCAATACTCTGTTCTTTGAAAGCAGTGCGCTCTTATTTTGAAATAAAGGTTGAGTTGATGGTGCTGATCCTTGATCCTGACTGCAGTTATACGGGCCGTGTATCTCAGCCTCATCCAGGTGTTCCTCTCTGCTCTGTCACAGCCCGGTGCAGGTGAGCTCCCAGATGACATCATCGCTGATGACATCATCACTGAGCTGCCGGCGTCCCCGGACTCCCCCGTGACTCTGGTGACGGTCTCCTGCTCCGCCTGCCAGGAGCCCAGCAGCTCCATCATCTGTTCCTCCTGCGGGCGAGGATACCACCGGCACTGCCACGCCCCCCCGGTGGGCCCCGCCCTCCAGTGAGTGTTCCAGACTCATGATCCTCTCTCACTTGCTCCCTTGTTCAGAATTATATTTGATCATATTTCCTCCCCGTCTTCAGATCTGCTCTCGTGTTTAACCTTTAAAATCAACCAGAGAAGCAACGTGATGTTTTCATATATTTGAGACTTATTTTTATGTGTTTTATGTCCTGTTAAAATGAACCGTCTCTGACACCTGAAACCATTCAGAGGTACAATATCAATGTCATATCTTGTCTCATATCACAATATCAATGTCATATCACGATATGATGTAATATCACGTCTCATATCACAATATTGATGTAATATCTTGTCTCATATCACAATATTGATGTAATATCTCGTCTCATATCACGATATTGATGTAATATCTCGTCTCATATCACGATATTGATGTAATATCACGTCTCATATCACGATATTGATGTAATATCTCGTCTCATATCACGATATTGATGTAATATCTCGTCTCATATCACGATATTGATGTAATATCTTGTCTCATATCACGATATTGATGTAATATCTCGTCTCATATCACGATATTGATGTAATATCACGTCTCATATCACGATATTGATGTAATATCTCGTCTCATATTGCCAAATGTTGGATGAGACCGTGTGTGTCTCCTAAGTTAAAACTTCTTGCACAGACATTTCACATTAAAGCCAACCAGCCACTCAAAAGGCATAATCTGTGTCTTTCTGGAAGACGAAAAAACATGAAATACGAAGAAGAGGTTCAGACTGAATGTCAAACCAATCACAGTCTGGTGTTTCCTACAGGTCAGAGTGGACCTGCTCACTGTGTCAGGACCTGTTGGACCCCTCAGACCCCTTCAGCTCCGACAGACCGCCAAGACCTCAGAGTCCCTGTCTCAGTCTGCAGGACCAGAGGGTGAGAGTCCTTTTAATATATATATCTCTAAAATATATCTTTAAAAGTTGTTTTTGCTGTCTGAGGTGTGAAGATGTGGTGTGAATGAAATGGCTCATGGGGACCACCGATTTTAAAAAAAGTGGTCCAGTATTGAAGGAGAGCGCTGCAGACGGAAACTCCTCCTCTTTAAAGTCCAGTTGCTGCGGCCTCAGGTTGTTATTCTGATGTTGGACCACCTTGTGGACCGAACCCTCCAGAGAGATGAGACCTCCCCGCCTGCCAGCTCAGAAGTCTCCGTCTGACACGCCCAGTGGAACAAGGAGCTGGTTTGTGGGCGTAGACGTTGCTTGTGGGCGTATATGATTGTGGGCGTAGACGTTGCTTGTGGGCGTATATGTTTGTGGGCGTAGACGTTGTTTGTGGGCGTATATGATTGTGGGCGTAGACGTTGCTTGTGGGCGTATATGTTTGTGGGCGTATATGTTTGTGGGCGTAGACGCGGTTTGTGGGCGTAGATGTTGCTTGTGGGCGTAGACGTTGCTTGTGGGCGTAGACGATGTTTGTGGGCGTAGACGTTGCTTGTGGGCGTATATGTTTGTGGGAGTAGACGCTGCTTGTGGGCGTATATGTTTGTGGGCGTAGACGCTGCTTGTGGGCGTAGACGTTGTTTGTGGGCGTAGACGTTGCTTGTGGGCGTAGACGATGTTTGTGGGCGTAGACGTTGCTTGTGGGCGTATATGTTTGTGGGAGTAGACGCTGCTTGTGGGCGTATATGTTTGTGGGCGTAGACGCTGCTTGTGGGCGTAGACGTTGTTTGTGGGCGTAGACGCTTGTGGGCGTAGACGCTGCTTGTGGGCGTAGACGTTGTTTGTGGGCGTAGACGTTGCTTGTGGGCGTAGACGTTGTTTGTGGGCGTAGACGTTGCTTGTGGGCGTAGACGTTGCTTGTGGGCGTAGACGTTGCTTGTGGGCGTAGACGTTGCTTGTGGATTTATATGTTTGTGGGCGTAGACGCTGCTTGTGGGCGTATATGTTTGTGGGCGTAGACGTTGCTTGTGGGCGTATATGATTGTGGGCGTAGACGCGGTTTGTGGGCGTAGATTTTGCTTGTGGGCGTAGATGTTGCTTGTGGGCGTAGACGTTGTTTGTGGGCGTAGACGTTGCTTGTGGGCGTATATGTTTGTGGGCGTAGACGATGTTTGTGGGCGTATATGATTGTGGGCGTAGACGTTGCTTGTGGGCGTATATGTTTGTGGGCGTAGACGATGTTTGTGGGCGTATATGATTGTGGGCGTAGACGTTGCTTGTGGGCGTATATGTTTGTGGGCGTAGACGCGGTTTGTGGGCGTAGACGTTGCTTGTGGGCGTAGACGTTGTTTGTGGGCGTAGACGTTGCTTGTGGGCGTAGACGATGTTTGTGGGCGTAGACGTTGCTTGTGGGCGTAGACGATGTTTGTGGGCGTAGACGTTGCTTGTGGGCGTATATGTTTGTGGGCGTAGACGCTGCTTGTGGGCGTATATGTTTGTGGGCGTAGACGTTGCTTGTGGGCGTAGACGTTGCTTGTGGGCGTAGACGCTGCTTGTGGGCGTAGACGTTGTTTGTGGGCGTAGACGCTTGTGGGCGTAGACGTTGCTTGTGGATTTATATGTTTGTGGGCGTAGACGCTGCTTGTGTGTTTGTGAGCGTATATGATGTTTGTGGGCGTAGACGACGGGGAGGCGTTCCCCTGAGCGATTCCCTGACTACGCAGCGTTCTCCCTCCATACTGGAACCCGGTTCCTCCTCCATACTGGAACCCGGTTCCTCCTCCATACTGGAACCCGGTTCCCCCTCCATACTGGAACCCGGTTCCCCCTCCATACTGGAACCCGGTTCCCCCTCCATACTGGAACCCGGTTCCCCCTCCATACTGGAACCCGGTTCCCCCTCCATACTGGAACCCGGTTCCTCCTCCATACTGGAACCCGGTTCCCCCTCCATACTGGAACCCGGTTCCCCCTCCATACTGGAACCCGGTTCCCCCTCCATACTGGAACCCGGTTCCTCCTCCATACTGGAACCCGGTTCCTCCTCCATACTGGAACCCGGTTCCTCCTCCATACTGGAACCCGGTTCCCCCTCCATACTGGAACCCGGTTCCCCCTCCATACTGGAACCCGGTTCCTCCTCCATACTGGAACCTGGTTCCCCCTCCATACTGGAACCCGGTTCCCCCTCCATACTGGAACCCGGTTCCTCCTCCATACTGGAACCCGGTTCCTCCTCCATACTGGAACCCGGTTCCCCCTCCATACTGGAACCCGGTTCCTCACACTGTGACGTCTTTGTTCTGATGAAGTTAAAGTTGTTGTGGTCTGACTCACAGCGCTGTGAGACGCTGCTGCTGCTGCTGAAGGTGGAGGGATGCGCTCGCATGCCTCAGGTGAGTTCCTCCACAGTGATGATGTATACATTAATAATGTACACAATGGTAATGTGTTAGTAACAATGTACACAATGGTAATGTAGTATTGCACAGTATCATTGTGTATAAGAGTATATTCACGAACAGGTAGAGCTCTAACAGGCTCACTGATGATGATGATGATGATGATGACGTGGTCTTGTCTCCAGTCTCAGCTGACCTTGATGTCGGAGCGTCTGTCTCTCTGCCGCTCTCCTTCCTACGAAACCGCTGCAGAGTTTGTGTGTGACGCCTGGAGTCTGTTTCCAGACGCCTCGCAGGTAACCTGACAAACACTGTGTATTATGGGATGTCCACATTCTCCACGGTCAGGTTTTGTTAAGTAATTAAAGAAAGTACTTCATCACATGGGTGCAAAAACTAAACTAAAATATGATCATTGAGCACATAGAAAATGAAAGGAGCTCCTCTATGACATGAGGTCATGTGACCTGGTGGAGCTCCTCTATAGACTAACATGAAGTCATGTGACCTGGTGGAGCTCCTCTATGACATGAGGTCATGTGACCTGGTGGAGCTCCTCTATAACATGAAGTCATGTGACCTGGTGGAGCTCCTCTATGACATGAGGTCATGTGACCTGGTGGAGCTCCTCTATAACATGAGGTCATGTGACCTGGTGGAGCTCCTCTATAACATGAAGTCATGTGACCTGGTGGAGCTCCTCTATGACATGAAGTCATGTGACCTGGTGGAGCTCCTCTATAGCATGAAGTCATGTGACCTGGTGGAGCTCCTCTATGACATGAGGTCATGTGACCTGGTGGAGCTCCTCTATAGACTAACATGAAGTCATGTGACCTGGTGGAGCTCCTCTATGACATGAGGTCATGTGACCTGGTGGAGCTCCTCTATAGACTAACATGAAGTCATGTGACCTGGTGGAGCTCCTCTATAGACTAACATGAAGTCATGTGACCTGGTGGAGCTCCTCTATGACATGAAGTCATGTGACCTGGTGGAGCTCCTCTATAACATGAGGTCATGTGACCTGGTGGAGCTCCTCTATAGGCTAACATGAAGTCATGTGACCTGGTGGAGCTCCTCTATAACATGAAGTCATGTGACCTGGTGGAGTTCCTCTATAACATGAAGTCATGTGACCTGGTGGAGCTCCTCTATAACATGAAGTCATGTGACCTGGTGGAGCTCCTCTATAGACTAACATGAAGTCATGTGACCTGGTGGAGCTCCTCTATGACATGAAGTCATGTGACCTGGTGGAGCTCCTCTATGACATGAGTTCATGTGACCTGGTGGAGCTCCTCTATGACATGAAGTCATGTGACCTGGTGGAGCTCCTCTATGACATGAGTTCATGTGACCTGGTGGAGCTCCTCTATAGACTAACATGAAGTCATGTGACCTGGTGGAGCTCCTCTATAGACTAACATGAAGTCATGTGACCTGGTGGAGCTCCTCTATAGACTAACATGAAGTCATGTGACCTGGTGGAGCTCCTCTATAGACTAACATGAAGTCATGTGACCTGGTGGAGCTCCTCTATAGACTAACATGAAGTCATGTGACCTGGTGGAGCTCCTCTATGACATGAAGTCATGTGACCTGGTGGAGCTCCTCTATAACATGAAGTCATGTGACCTGGTGGAGCTCCTCTATAAAATGAAGTCATGTGACCTGGTGGAGCTCCTCTATAACATGAAGTCATGTGACCTGGTGGAGCTCCTCTATAACATGAAGTCATGTGACCTGGTGGAGCTCCTCTATAACATGAAGTCATGTGACCTGGTGGAGCTCCTCTATAACATGAAGTCATGTGACCTGGTGGAGCTCCTCTATAACATGAGGTCATGTGACCTGGTGGAGCTCCTCTATAAAATGAAGTCATGTGACCTGGTGGAGCTCCTCTATAACATGAAGTCATGTGACCTGGTGGAGCTCCTCTATAACATGAAGTCATGTGACCTGGTGGAGCTCCTCTATAACATGAAGTCATGTGACCTGGTGGAGCTCCTCTATAACATGAAGTCATGTGACCTGGTGGAGCTCCTCTATGACATGAAGTCATGTGACCTGGTGGAGCTCCTCTATAACATGAAGTCATGTGACCTGGTGGAGCTCCTCTATGACATGAAGTCATGTGACCTGGTGGAGCTCCTCTATGACATGAAGTCATGTGACCTGGTGGAGCTCCTCTATGACATGAAGTCATGTGACCTGGTGGAGCTCCTCTATGACATGAAGTCATGTGACCTGGTGGAGCTCCTCTATGACATGAAGTCATGTGACCTGGTGGAGCTCCTCTATAACATGAGGTCATGTGACCGTAGAGGCTAACGTTAGCTTCTTTCTTTACACTTCAAACATCATTGAAGTTCGTCAGAGAGGATGAACTTGATGAAACGTGTTTGAATCATAAACAGATAAACATTGATTTCGTGTCATCCTGATCACCTGATTGGTCGCTCGGCCTCCTCTCTGTTTCCAGGACGACGACGTTCTGAACCGACTGAAGGAGAATCTCCGGAGCCGTTTGGCGTCAGAGTCGATGTCGCCGGGCGGCAGGAACCCGACCGGAGGGAAGCCTGCGGTCGCTCAGCGGCTCCGCTCCAGCGCGTCAGACGAGGGCCCAGAGGGGTCAAAGGTCAAGCCGGAGGGCCAGGAAGGGACCAGCGCCAGAGAGTCCAACGCGAAGGAGACGAGGAAGAGGCTGAGGAACCTTCTGGATCAGGTGCACCCGCCACGGTCCAAGAGGACGAAGACGAGCGGCTCGGAGCCCAACACGCCACCCGGGGATTCTGGGAACTGAAGTTCCAGCGATGTCGAATCCTATTGCAGTGAAACTACTCGACTCTCAATGTGGATTTCATTGACAGTTTTGTATTGAACTTTATTCATAAACCGTTTTTTAATAAACTATTTTCTAAATAAGTTATAGTTTGTGAGGATTTATTATCTTTTTATTTGTTATGAGTTAACGACATTAGTTTATCATCAACATGATTGTAGTTGAGGACCCACGGTGACAGGTGTCACGCGTCCTGTAAGTGTTCTGGAAAGTTCCTTAAGCGGCTTCATCCTTGATTTTAACTCATGAAGTCCAAAAGTGACGCCTACTGAACATCTGGGTGGGTCATGTGACAGGTCATGTGATTTTGTGTTCCCATAACAACCTTTCCAAGATGGCTGATCCAGGTTGTGACAGAGCTGAAGAAAATGCTCAATTTAAAAAGCTTGTTTTTCATTGTTAAAGGTAATATTTACCCATTTAAAGAATGATAATGCTTAATGAACATGTCCTGTAATGTGTTGAACCTGCTGTGAGCACATATCCTGAAGAAACTCATATAAAACTGATCAGATAAACATCGATGTGACTCGTGCGTCACATCGGGACGTTAACCTAAAAATTGCCGAAGAACCCGATGTGACATGTACGCACAATGCGAACAATAATTATGATCTGCTCAGTTAATTTGGCTGATTTAATAATATTTAGCTAACATATTTTATATTGTTCAATCCAAAGCATATTAAAACAAATACAATTATATGTATTATGTATATACATGTATATGTAAAATAATTATGTAATTATGTAGTGATTAATACCATGTTTTTACCATTAAAGCCCAATGTGACATTTCAAATATTTAACACTGTTTTGAAAACAATGTGTTCTGCGGTCTTTTAGTCTGGATTATGTCCCCCAAGGAGAAATGGGTTCTTATGGGTTAACTCGTTTTCAACTCAGTATTACAATATTCGGGTCTGACTGTAAAAGTAGACTTTAGCCAAGCTAGCACCACGGCAACTATTATTATGGGATGTTGATGAAATGCGGTTCTTCGTTCGTGGTTCCCTCAGGATGAACCGTGCGATCAGCTGCGTTTACTGATAGCATGCTAACGTTAGCATGCTAACACGATCAACATTATACCTGCTAAACTTTAGCATGCTAGCTGCTCCTCGGAGGACGACCCTTTACTTCACTATATATTATATTTAATACTGTACACAGCCTGTAGGAGGCGCTGATGGTTAATCGTTTAGTTATTGATCCTCAGTGTTTGTTGGAGCTCCGATTCAAAACGTTTCAGACGACAAGTTTATTTTGATCACGTTTGATATTCATAAAATCTAAACATTTAAACTGAGTTTTTGTTCTTTTTTCACTCGGATGTTTATGAACTTATTTTTTCTAATTAAAATGTAAATGATCAAACGTCAGATTTTATCTGTGAAAGAAACAAACTGAAGTGAAGCTGCAGAGTCCAAAAGCTTTATTACGTTGACAAAGACACACACACATATTAGAATATATTAGAATATATATATTTGTTAAATGTTTGACAAAAAATTACAAGTTAGTTCTGATGAACTGCAAATATTTAAAAGATGGTCAATAAATTACAGATGAAATCTATAATGTTTTCATTAAGGAACATTCTCTTCTCAACCAAAACTCCTCGTTCTTCATCACAAACAAGTTTAAACTGACGCAGAAATACAGAAACAGGAAGTAAAGAAACAAGTTTCAAGGAGGAGGAGGAGGAGGAAGAGGAGGAGGAAGAGGTGGAGATGGAGGAGAAGAAGAAGTCTTCATCACAGTAAACTGGACTCTGGCCCTGAGGGGGAAACAACTTGTTTGGAGAGCTTTCAGCCACGTCTCATGGACTTCCTCGTGGATATATGAAGTCCAAGAGACGTGGCTGAAAGCTCCGGAAAAACCAAGCAACCGTTTCGTCCTCAAGGTTTTACAGTCGAAGTATTATAAACATTGATACGTTAGTTTTAAGTATACGCGTTGACATGGCGACTGTGTGTATAAATATATATACACAACGGTTATATGTATATAAATATATATATTTATGTAGTATAGATTTGTCGAGGCGTCGTTTAAATGAGACTCTGGACGTTTGTTTTGTTTATGATCGTTAGCATATCTTTGCGCGGCGCCTAGCAGTCCTCCTCCGCGGTGTGGTCCAGGCTGTTGGGGCTCAGGTACTCGAAGGCCTTCTGGCTCTGGGAGACGAACTGTTTGAGCGGCGCGAGGAGCAGCTCGGTGGCGGACGGCCGGCGGAGGACGGCGGCGGCGTCGGACGCCATCTTGAGGTCCTCGGCCTCCGGGGCCAGCAGGTCCTTGGTGCTGGAGCGGCGGCGGCCGCCCTGGGGCTCGGGGCTCTGGGGCCCCTGGGGGCCCTGGGGGCTCCGGGTGGCGGAGGACCTGCTGTAGAGACTCCGGCGGCGGCGAGGACGTCCGTCCATCGCCTTCAGGAAGAGGTTGTTGGCGGAGCTGCGGCGGGAAGAGCTGTCGGCCGCCACGTCCTCCTGGTTCAGGAAGTCCTCCACCTCCTGGGGGGACGGCTGCTGGAGCTGCAACACGAGGTCAGTCAGTCACGAGCCTAGCTGTTAGCCTAGCTTAGCACAAAGACTTTTAGCATAGCTTAGCACAAAGACTGTTAGTGTAGCTTAGCACAAAGACTGTTAGCCTAGCTTAGCACAAAGACTTTTAGCATAGCTTAGCACAAAGACTGTTAGTGTAGCTTAGCACAAAGACTGTTAGCCTAACTTAGCACAAAGACTGTTAGCCTAGCTTAGCACAAAGACTGTTAGCCTAACTTAGCACAAAGACTGTTAGCCTAGCTTAGCACAAAGACTGTTAGTGTAGCTTAGCTCAAAGACTGTTAGCATAGCTTAGCACAAAGACTGTTAGCCTAACTTAGCACAAAGACCTTTAGCCTAGCTTAGCACAAAGACTTAGTGTCGCTTAGCACAAAGACTGTTAGCCTAGCTTAGCACAAAGACTTTTAGCATAGCTTAGCACAAAGACTGTTAGTGTAGCTTAGCACAAAGACTGTTAGCATAGCACAAAGACTGTTAGCCTAGCTTAGCACAAATACTTATTTTAGCTTAGCACAAAGACTGTTAGCCTAGGTTAGCACAAATAATGTTAGCCTAGCTTAGCACAAATAATGTTAGCTTAGCTTATCCACTGCGTCAGACATCAATAAATTATTTTTACTGATTATATCACCACAATCAAGCTGGATGAACAGGTGTCTCAGGTGTGTGTGTGTGTGTGTGTGTGTGTGTGTGTGTGTGTGTGTGTGTGTGTGTGTGTGTGTGTGTGTGTGTGTGTCTCTCTCTCTCACCAGGTTGTACAGCGGCGTGGCGTTGATGACCAGCTGCAGCAGGATCTTGGACAGGTCCTGCAGGTCCCCCAGCAGCGTCTGCACCTGGACCGGCAGCGCTCGGATCTGGCGGAGGGGGCGGAGCTCGGCCAACATGGCCGCCCGGCTCCTGACTCCGCCCACGGTCAGCTCCCGCAGGCTCTCGGCTCGGTACACCAGCGCCACCAGGAGGCTCTGCAGGTACTGCAGCAGCTCACCCACCAGGTCCACGACCCGACCCAGACCCACCTGCGGGGGGGGGGGGGGGGGGGGGGTCACAACCCGATATAAACATTACATACAAAGAGGAGGGGAACCAGGAGAAGAAGAAGAAGAAGAAGAAGAAGAAGAAGAATCATCAGCATCATCAGCATCATCATCAGCGTCCCACCCGCTCCACAGCGCCCCCCGTGGTCCTCATGGCGCCCTGCAGCTGCTCCCTGAGCCTGCTGAGGCGGTGGTAGAGCTGCAGGCTGAGCCTCAGCAGCAGGGAGCGGACCCTCGTCCACAGGCTGGGCTCCTCCTCGTCTTCATCCTCGTACTCCTGCACCTTCATCTCCCACTCCCGCCCTGACGGACAGAGACCAGACAGCTCCTCCATCATCATCATCATCATCATCATCATCATCATCATCATCATCATCGCTGCAGACCGAACGCCTGTGACGTCAAACTGAATCTAATCTAAAAACATATCTTGTGTGGTTGATAATAATAAAGATTATTTATATAACAACATAAAAAGAACAGAATACAAAGCAGCGACACATTTCTACATGAATATATGTTTACATGAATAGATCAGAACGAGGTCTAAACTACAAGTAGCCTACAGATCTAACAGGAAGTGACTGTTTCTGTGACTTCCTGTTTATTCTTTAAAGGCTGAAAGGCTGTCTCAGGTGTGTACAGGTGTGTGTGTGTGTGTGTGTGTGTGTGTGTCTAAGGTGTGTACAGGTGTGTGTCTCAGGTGTAGGTGTGTGTCTAAGGTGTGTACAGGTGTGTGTCTCAGGTGTGTACAGGTGTGTGTCTCAGGTGTGTACAGGTGTGTGTCTCAGGGGTGTGTGTGTGTCTAAGGTGTGTACAGGTGTGTGTGTGTCTAAGGTGTGTACAGGTGTGTGTGTGTCTAAGGTGTGTACAGGTGTCCTCATGCAGCGTGGGCGGCAGCGGCAGGTAGTAGGCCGTGTGTCTCAGGTGTGTGTGTGTCTCAGGTGTGTACAGGTGTGTCTCAGGTGTGTGTGTCTCAGGTGTGTGTGTGACTCAGGTGTGTACAGGTGTGTCTCAGGTGTGTGTGTGTGTGTGTCTCAGGTGTGTGTGTTTGTGTGTCTCAGGTGTGTACAGGTGTGTCTCAGGTGTGTGTGTGTGTCTCAGGTGTGTGTGTGTCTCAGGTGTGTACAGGTGTGTCTCATGTGTGTGTGTGTCTCAGGTGTGTACAGGTGTGTGTCTCAGGTGTGTGTGTGTGTGTCTCAGGTGTGTACAGGTGTGTGTCTCAGGTGTGTGTGTGTGTCTCAGGTGTGTGTGTGTGTCTCAGGTGTGTACAGGTGTGTGTCTCAGGTGTGTGTGTGTGTCTCAGGTGTGTACAGGTGTGTCTCAGGTGTGTGTGTGTGTGTCTCAGGTGTGTACAGGTGTGTCTCAGGTGTGTACAGGTGTGTCTCAGGTGTGTGTGTGTGTGTGTGTCTCAGGTGTGTACAGGTGTGTCTCAGGTGTGTGTGTGTGTGTGTGTCTCAGGTGTGTACAGGTGTGTCTCAGGTGTGTGTGTGTCTCAGGTGTGTACAGGTGTGTGTACAGGTGTGCTCACGCAGCGTGGGCGGCAGCGGCAGGTAGTAGGCCGTGGCGTCCTCCAGGCGGGTCAGCAGGTCGTCCAGCCCGGTGGAGGCGGCGCGGCCCACCTGGCTGTCCTGCAGCCGCCGCACGGCGCCCAGCGCGCCGTCCTGCAGCCGCTCCAGCCGGTCCAGAGCGCCGTCCAGCCCGTCCACCACCCACAGCTGCACGTCGTCCAGCGTCAGCAGCAGCGCGTCCTTCAGGTGGCCCAGCACCTGGGGAGGCCACGCCCCTTTATTAGCCACCAGCAGCTGATCACATGAGCTGATCAGGAGTATTGATGAAGCAGACCAATATGTCTTCACACCAATAAGGTTTCAAAAGTAGAGCCGGGTGATCAATACATTAAAATATTAGAGGTAATAATCTGAACGATCAATAAAGTTATTACATAATAAATCCTGATGATCAATAAATAGTTATTAGATAATACATTCTGATGATCAAAAAATATTGATCAGATAGTAAATATTGATCAGATAATACATATTGATCAGATAGTAAATATTGATCAGATAGTAAACATTGATTAGATAATACATATTGATCAGATAGTAAATATTGATCAGATAGTAAACATTGATTAGATCATACATATTGATCAGATCATAAATATTGATTAGATAATACATATTGATCAGATAGTAAATATTGATCAGATAGTAAACATTGATTAGATAATACATATTGATCAGATAGTAAATATTGATTAGATAATACATATTGATCAGATAGTAAATATTGATCAGATAGTAAACATTGATTAGATAATACATATTGATCAGATAGTAAATATTGATCAGATAGTAAATATTGATCAGATAATACATATTGATCAGATAGTAAATATTGATCAGATAGTAAATATTGATTAGATAATACATATTGATCAGATAGTAAATATTGATTAGATAATACATATTGATCAGATAGTAAATATTGATCAGATAGTAAATATTGATCAGATAATACATATTGATCAGATAGTAAATATTGATCAGATAATACATATTGATCAGATAGTAAATATTGATCAGATAGTAAATATTGATTAGATAATACATATTGATCAGATAGTAAACAAACCTCCTCTGTTGATTGGTTCAGGATCGGGAAGTTTTTCTCCAGCCGGTCGAGACCAACGAGAGCGAAACTGTTGGCGACTTCAACTGAAGACAGAAAGTACAAGTATCAGGAGTACTAGCAGTAGTACTAGCAGTACTAGCAGTAGTACTAGTAGTATGCATTATTTACAGCAGTATTGATCTCTGTGTACTTTGAGGCCCATCAACGGAACTCAGCAGTATCGATAGTGGAGGTATTAGCAGTAGCAGTAGTAGTACTAGTATCAGTAGTAGTAGTACTAGTGGTAGTATAATATATATACACACGTACTCTGCGGCTCCAGACTCTGGAGGAGGGGCGTGGCTCTCGTCATGGCGACGCTGACGCCGACCTCCGCGGCTCCGCCCACCAGCCGCAGCAGAGGGTAGCGACCTTTGACCTCGCAGTAGACCGACGTCACCGACTGCAGCGCCGAGCTGACCAGCGGCAGGCTGGAGACCCTGAACACCACGCTGGACTGAAACCCAGGACGGGACGGTGTACAAGTACTCTGAGACTGTGTACAAGTACTCTGAGGCTGTGGCAAGTACACTGAGGCTGTGGCAAGTACTCTGAGGCTGTGTACAAGTACTCTGAGGCTGTGTACAAGTACTCTGAGGCTGTGACAAGTACTCTGAGGCTGTGGCAAGTACTCTGAGGCTGTGGCAAGTACTCTGAGGCTGTGTACAAGTACTCTGAGGCTGTGTACAAGTACTCTGAGGCTGTGTACAAGTACTCTGAGGCTGTGTACAAGTACTCTGAGACTGTGACAAGTACTCTGAGGCTGTGGCAAGTACTCTGAGGCTGTGGCAAGTACTCTGAGGCTGTGTACAAGTACTCTGAGGCTGTGACAAGTACTCTGAGGCTGTGTACAAGTACTCTGAGGCTGTGACAAGTACTCTGAGGCTGTGACAAGTACTCTGAGGCTGTGTACAAGTACTCTGAGGCTGTGACAAGTACTCTGAGGCTGTGACAAGTACTCTGAGGCTGTGACAAGTACTCTGAGTCTGTATACAAGTACTCTGAGGCTGTGACAAGTACTCTGAGGCTGTGTACAAGTACTCTGAGGCTGTGGCAAGTACTCTGAGGCTGTGTACAAGTACTCTGAGACTGTGACAAGTACTCTGAGGCTGTGACAAGTACTCTGAGGCTGTGTACAAGTACTCTGAGGCTGTGACAAGTACTCTGAGGCTGTGACAAGTACTCTGAGGCTGTGTACAAGTACTCTGAGGCTGTGACTCTGGTGTGCTCTCAGTGGATGTCCGCGCACCACCTGAAAATTAACCCTGACAAGACGGAACTACTTTTCCTTCCAGGAAAGGGCTCTCCCACCCACGACCTGACTATCACCTTCAACAACTCAGTGTTGACCCCGACCCCGACTGCCAGGAACCTCGGTGTGACACTTGACAGTCAACTCTCCCTGACTGCCAACATTACCGCAACAACGCGTTCCTGTAGGTACATGTTGTACAACATCAGGAGGATACGTCCCCTTCTCACCCAGAAGGCGACACAGGTTCTGGTCCAGGCTCTGATCATCTCGCGACTTGACTACTGTAACTCCCTCCTGGCAGGTCTACCCGCTAACGCCATTCGACCTTTACAGCTCATCCAGAATGCAGCTGCTCGACTGGTCTTCAACCTCCCGAAATTCACCCACACTACCCCGCTCCTCCGCACACTCCACTGGCTACCGGTGGTCGCCCGCATCCGCTTCAAAACATTGGTACTTACGTATCGTGCCACGAACAGATCGGGTCCTATCTATATACAGGACATGGTAACACCGTACACCCCAGCTCGGGCACTCCGCTCGGCTTCTGCTAAACGACTTGTAGCTCCGTCACTACGAGCTAAACACTCAACAAAGTCAGACTGTTTGCTGTCCTGGCTCCTCATTGGTGGAATGAGCTCCCCATTGACATCAGGACAGCAGGAAGTCTCTACATCTTCCGCCGAAAACTAAAAACGCATCTCTTTCGACTACACCTTGAATAAGGAAGGTAGCACTGTACTAGCACTCTAGTAGCACTTGATGTCTCTTATTTATAGCACTTTGTAATTTTCGAAATTTAACTCTAGCGAAGAAACTGCACTTTATTGATTATTGATTGTTGTTTTTCTGAGTTTGTACTCATGATTGAATGCACTATTGTAAGTCGCTTTGGATAAAAGCGTCAGCTAAATGACATGTAATGTAAAAAATGTAATGTGACAAGTACTCTGAGGCTGTGACAAGTACTCTGAGGCTGTGTACAAGTACTCTGAGCAGCCGAAGTACTAAATGTACTATAACCACACTGTAAAAAATACTGTTATTGTATCAATTTGGAGATTTTTCAACGTAAAAGTCCCACATTTCTACCTATAATCTTATTTGTAATATATATATATATATATATATATATATGTAACGTGTGTATAGACACAGCGAGGACGTGTGGATTCACCTCATGATGTTGACGCTCGGACATTTCTCCTTCTCCAAATCTGAGGAACAAACAAGAGCAGAGTTTAGAATCCACGAGCAGTCAGCTGTCACAAGACCAGAAGACCAGAGGACCAGAGGACTAGAGGACTAGAAGACTAGAGGACCAAGAAGACAACGAAGAGCAAGAAGACAACAAGGACTAGGAAGAAAACTAAGAAAACGAAGACTAGGAAGACTAGGAAGACAACGAGGACAACAAAGACCGGCTCTGTTCCGATCCACCGGCGTGGAAATCAGCCTCTGACAAAACTCCATTGAGAAGAAGCGTCATCAATCAATTTATCACTTCATTAATAATTAAAGAACAACCAGAACCAGCTGGTTCTTTTTGTGAGAAAAAACTAAAAACAGAAAAGAGCAGAACATGTTTGATAATTAAAAAGCCTTATGAATCGTTAAAGTTTCGTCAGGCCTCGCGGCCCCCGTTGGGGTCGCGGCCCTCAGGTTGGACTCCTGGATCTGAAAATATCAAAAACTGTCTTTTAAACGTCGATGGAAAAGTACACTGTAAAAAAAAAAGTTTAAAAGATGATGATGATGATGAAGAAGAAAGCTTCAGAAAAAAACCTGTGAAAGAGGAAACATTTAAAATATTGAGTTCAACCTGAAAAATGAAATTCTAACTGACAAAATAAAAAGCAGCTTTCATCAGATTTAAAGAAAAATAATTAAAGTCAAGAGTGAAGAGTTGAAGCCACGCCCAAACGTCTGGTGCTCAACTTTACCTTTAAACACACAAATATATAAATATATACATATATAAATACCTGAAGCAAAACAATATGTGTTCAATCAATGATAGTAGTTTGTGTTGAATAAAGGTTTCAATAAATAACCATGAATATGAATAATTACCCCATCATAAAGGCTCAAGAGGCGATGAAGCAGCTGAAGCGATGAAGACGGCGATGAAGACGATGATGAAGACTCAGACGTCGTGGCTGCTCATAAAGAGTCAGGGACGGGTTTCTGGAGGAGAGCAGCGACCTGATTGGCTGACGAGCGCTGTGATGTCACAGCGACCAATCAATTAGTACGAGCTCTCAATGAAGTCATTCAGCAGAGACACACACACACACACACAGACACACACACACACACACACACACACACACACACACACACACACACACACACACACACACACACACACACACAGAGACACACACACACACACACACACACACACACACACTTCTCTAGTCATGTTGGATGTTAAGTATAATCAATAAATAACTTCCTGTCTGATCCCATAAACAAACGGTTATTTTCCGTGTTATTGACTCTGTCGCCCCCTCAGGTCAGAACTGGTACTGCAGCACCGGGGTAGCTGGTTAGCACGCTAACGCTAGGAGAGCTCTCTGTATTGGACGAAACATCCACACCGTGACCTTCATCACATCCCGATGATGACGATGATGATGACGATGATGAAGGTCATCTCTAAAACAACAACCCTGTGTTTCTAAATGAATCCATTTATGAACGAGTTCACTGAAGATCTCGTTAGAACCAGTAGAGACCAGAACACACCAGCCTCAGGGCCTGTCCTCTAGGAACGTCTAAGACATGATGAGCTCATGTTTCATAAAGGTGATTAATACTTATGTTTCATAACGGTGATTAATACTTATGTTTCATAAAGGTGATTAATACTTATGTTTCATAAAGGTGATTAATACTTATGTTTCATAAAGGTGATTAATACTTAGTTATGTTTCATAAAGGTGATTAATACTTATGTTTCATAAAGGTGATTAATACTTAGTTATGTTTCATAAAGGTGATTAATACTTATGTTTCATAAAGGTGATTAATACTTATGTTTCATAAAGGTGATTAATACTTATGTTTCATAAAGGTGATTAATACTTATGTTTCATAAAGGTGATTAATACTTATGTTTCATAACGATGATTAATACTTAGTTATGTTTAATAAAGATGAGTAATACTTAGTTATGTTTAATAAAGGTGATTCATATTTAATTATGTTTAATAAAGATGATGAATACTTAGTTATGTTTAATAAAGGGTGAACACCTGAGTTCAACGTGTCCCTGTAGTCACATTATTTTTCATCTTTCATCATTTTTGTCCAGACATGTTCACTACTTTGTTTCACACGTCTTAAGCGGAAGCTTCTGCACAGTTAGATACCCAGCATGCACCAAACCGACCATGCTTAGGCATAAAGGTTATAACCTTTACATCTTTGAACCGAACAACACCGTTTTTTGACAGAAACTCTTTGCTAACGTGCCAATGATTTGTTTTATTGGGATTAGAACTCATTTGGGTTCATAGGAACACCGTGAGGGAGGCTCGGAGTCCAGGAGGTTTCATGGGAGGGTTCCAACCATTAGGCCCACAGGTGTATCAGCTCCGTACAACTGATTAAACTCTAATGGGAACAAGAACGCAACAACAACAATAATTGTTGTGTTACGCCCCCTGATTTTAACTCCGCCCTCTTTCTGTATAATTGGTGCAGATCTGGCGCACCTGGAGCAACGCCACCTGAGAGACATCAGCCAATCAGTGGGCTGGAGATATAGACGCCCAGGTCCAGTGCTCTCTCTCTTCCTCTGAGCGGTCGGACCTGCGGTTGCCTGGCGCCTGAGTGCAGGCCGCTGTGTGTGACCTTCTGGGGGAAGCTGGGTAGGGTTCTGCCGTTGTTGTTGTCACGTCTGTTTTCTCCTGTTTTGTGACTAGACAGGGAGGTCAGTGTTGTTGTTCCTTTGTTCTACGATAGGCAAGAAATACTGTGTGTTCTAGCTAGTGTGGAGGTTTTTGTTTGTTGTTTTGGCCTCTGAGACCCTGAGGCTTGTTGCTTCCATTTTGGTTAATTCACCTTTTTGTTAACTGATAAGCTGTCAATAAATTATATTTATTGCCGCTTGAACATCTCACCTGCCTTGTCGTTTCCCTTCCTTGTTCCACCTTTGCCAAAGCTATTTTCCCTTTGTGTGTTAGGCCTGTATACCCCTAGGCACACGAGGCAGGCCGTAACATGAGTGGGGGCTCGTCCAGGATATGTCTCTGTTTAGTGTGGGAGATGTTTTGAACAATCCTACTTTAGAACAGCTGAAGGAAAGATGACCTATGTGTAATTGCTGCACACTATGCTGTTCCTGTACTCGGGTCTGTAATTAAATGTGAGTTAAAGGCTATTGTTCTGACTGGACTGATGGAAAAAAGTGTGTTTCCCCTAGCAGGTTCAGAGCAAGCAGATGCGGAGCTGCTAAACTACTTGAGGGAAAGCCACCTCTATCAATGCCACGGTTTGAACCATTGTCGATTGACTCTGCTCCTGTGTCGAATGACACTCTCTTAAGAGTGCGCTTAGCTCGCCTTGAACTTGAGGCAAAAGACAGGGCACGTAAAAAGGAACTAGAATTCCGGTGGAGCTGCCGTAAACTTGAAGCTGACACAGCGATAAAAATCCGCCAGCTTGAGTTACAGTCTCAAAGGAGACTATTGAACACCCTGTTTCCCCCCAGTCACTCCCTTAGCATTCAATGTTAGCAGAAACGTCGCTCTGGTCCCTCCCTTTCGGGAAACTGAAATAGAAGCTTATTGCCGTGCATTCAAACAAATTGCTGCTGCCTTGCATTGGCCTAAGGAGGTCTGGCCTCTACTACTGCAATGCAAGTTGGTAAGGCACAAGAGGCATGTGCAGCCCTTTCCATTGAGGACAGTCTTAGGTACGGTAAAATAAAAACTGCAAAACTTAGGACTTATGAGCTAGTACCTGAAGTGTACAGACAACGTTTTCATAGGCTGAGGAAATCTCCCCCGCAAACATTTGTTTGCGGGGGAAAAGGGGATACTTTGATAGATGACGCGTAGCCAGCAAAGCTACTGACTTTAGCTCATTCAGTGAACTGATGTTGCTGGAAGAATTTAGGAACTGTGCTCCAGAGCGGACCATGGTGTACCTGAATGAACAGAAAGCCACAACCTTGCAGGAAGCTGCCGTCCTGGCAGAAGAGTTTGCCTTGACACACAAGAGCGTTGTTGTGGGGAAGCGGGAAATGGTTACTCATGATAGTATCCGAATGTGACGGGGTCTTAGGGGAATGAAAGGGAACCAACAACGCCACCTGGGGACTTGCACCCCAAGAAATATCAGTTTAACAACCCTAAGAGTCAGTTTTTAGGATTCGTTAAGGACATACAGATTCATTACTGATATTGGGCCAGAGACGTGTTTTATAAAATTAACCAGAAGTTTATTACAGAAATTAAAATATATATTCTACAGTAAAAGACAAACCATACAGAACAGCAAAACAAACTTAGCAAAACAGATAAAATGGACGTGGCACAGCAGACTAAAGCAAAACAACCAAAAGCAAAACGGATAAAATGGATGAAGCAAAACAGATTGAAGCAAAACAAATAGAAACAAAACAGCAACAGGTGAACCTACAAATGATAAACAAAAGATTAAAAGGGTAACACCATGCTGCAACATACAATTTAAGATTCTAATTACTTACAATAAATTAATCTAAACTCACCACAGGACCAAGAGGGAATGACAGGTGCCTTTTTATAGCGGCACTGATTGGGGAGGAGCCAGCCCGAAGGCTGCGTTCAAAAACTCTTCTCTGGGGAGCGTTCCCACTACACTAAGAAGTGATGACTCTCCTCCCCAGCGTTCAAAATGGGCCCCTGCAAGCCCAAAGTCAGAAAAGCAGTGTTTCTATTGCCACAGATGTCATCAGTGAGTGTCTGACTCTCAAGCGCAAACAGCAGCCTCGACCGGTAATGCAAGCCATGGGTATTGGGTTAGTCAAAACGGTTACTCGTTCTGACTACCCAGAGACACCTGGTATGCCTGAGGAACCTGGATTTGTGTCATTGACAGGTGTTGAAGACCAGCGGCCGGTGGGGATACTGAGAGACACGGGTGGTTCAGACCTCCTGCCTTTCAGTACTGAGACCTCCTGTGAAGCTAGCGCACTCGTACGGGGCATTGAGATGGGTTACGTACCCGCACCTCTACATCGCGTGCATGTCCAGTCAAAGTTAGTCTCTGGGTTCTTTGTTGCTGTGCGCTACGCATTCCCTATTTCATTATGGGAAATTATATAGCAGGGGAAAAGGTACTGCCTAGTGCTGAAGTGGTGAATATCCCTGTTACTGATCCAGATAAGGATGAAGTGTTGTAAAGTCATCCTGATGTTTTGCGCCAGTGTCCTCACCAGGTCCCAGACGCGGAAACAGGAAGAGGAAGCCAACCTGGCTGACCCTAGGCTCGCACTTGTCTTGGCCGAAGACAAGTTGCCCCTCGATCTTCTTGACTCTTCACCTCCTGAACAAGGCCTAACCTCTCCCACAGTGATTCTGGCACCATTACCGGCGACACGTGAGGCACTGATCGAAGGCAAATCAGGATCCAAACAAGAAGCCGCCTGAGCCTACAGTCTCCCTGGTGTCCACGTTGGCAGACCACACTGATGATGGGTTGAGGTTGCGTGACGACCTCCAGCAGTGTGTTAGGCTGCCTAACTCGGAAATACTTGCTAACCTTGACACTCGCCTCTTCTATCTTTCAGATTCCCAAAGCAGGATGTACGGGAGCTAATTCAGTCTTACCCTACTCCAAGGCTATTGTCCCTTTGTGTGTGTGTGTGTGTGTGTGTGTGTGTGTGTGTGTGTGTGTGTGTGTTAGGCCTGTGTACCCCTAGGCACACGAGGCGGACATGTGTATGAATATGAATGTGAGTAATTAAACCTGCAGAGCTCATGAAAAGCTGCTCTCAGGTCATGTGTTTCCGTCGGCTCGTCCGTGACGTGAGTGAAGACCACGGCCGTTAGAATCTGAACCCAGATCAGAGCATCTGGGGCATTTTATGACTTCTCAGTAAATAAATAAAACACACAACCGCCTCTTCCCTGAACTGGAAGCTAATCAGTGAAATTGATCTTCCGTGGAGTTTTTCCCCTGAAGCGCCGCAGGAGGAACGGCCATGAAGGAGTCAGTGTGCGGCGAGAGGAGCCGCCATGTGACGCAGCCGCTCACCAGCAAGGGCCCGGAGGCCCCGAGAGGAGCCGCCATGTGACGCAGCCGTTCACCAGCAAGGGCCCGGAGGCCCCGAGAGGAGCCGCCATGTGACGCAGCCGTTCACCAGCGAGGGCCCAAGAGGAGCCGCCATGTGACTCAGCCGTTCACCAGCGAGGGCCCGAGAGGAGCCGCCATGTGACTCAGCCGTTCACCAGCGAGGGCCCGAGAGGAGCCGCCATGTGACTCAGCCGTTCACCAGCGAGGGCCCGAGAGGAGCCGCCATGTGACTCAGCCGTTCACCAGCGAGGGCCCGAGAGGAGCCGCCATGTGACGCAGCCGTTCACCAGCGAGGGCCCGAGAGGAGCCGCCATGTGACGCAGCCGTTCACCAGCGAGGGCCCGAGAGGAGCCGCCATGTGACGCAGCCGTTCACCAGCGAGGGCCCGAGAGGAGCCGCCATGTGACGCAGCCGTTCACCAGCGAGGGCCCGAGAGGAGCCGCCATGTGACGCAGCCGTTCACCAGCGAGGGCCCGAGAGGAGCCGCCATGTGACTCAGCCGTTCACCAGCGAGGGCCCGAGAGGAGCCGCCATGTGACTCAGCCGTTCACCAGCGAGGGCCCGAGAGGAGCCGCCATGTGACGCAGCCGTTCACCAGCGAGGGCCCGAGGCCCCAGAGGCCCAGCCAGTCAGGCGCAGCAGCACGAGGTGTTCAATGACATCGCTCGTTTTTACTTTTAGGTTTTTAGTTTTAGTCACTAAGATGTTTTTTTAAACTCTGAATGTGTCTAAACAATGATGTCATCTCCCCAAATAATGCCTGTTTCCTCTGTACTACTGTAGAAGTACTCTGTTACAGTTAAAGTACTAATACCACACTATACAAGTACTCTGTTACAGTTAAAGTACTAATACCACACTGTAGAAGTACTCTGTTAGAGCAGCACTCACAGCTGAAGCCTGAGACATCAATCAAACACGTGACTTCTACGTCGCTCACCTGCTTCTCTTTCCGTTTAATGAAGACGTGACGTCGTCTCCTTCTTCTTCTTTGAGGTTTAATGGCGTTCACAAACATCAGCGCCTCCAGCTGGTACAAGTATGAACAGTATTTATGTTCAAAACCACTACGTTCTCAATGTGTGAGATACGTAGTACAACATGTACCTCTGAGATGTAGTACAGTAAAAGTACAACATGTACCTCTGAGATGTAGTACAGTACAACATGTACCTCTGAGATGTAGTACAGTACACATGTACCTCTGAGATGTAGTACAGTACAACATGTACCTCTGAGATGTAGTAGAGTCGTAGAAAATAGCAAAAAAAGGGAAATACACATGTACAAGTACCTCATAACCGCCCTCCAGGACAGTAGTTGTGTACATGTACATCGTCATGAGTACCACACAAACGTAAACAGACGTGGTATTTAATAAACACGATCAATAACTTGTCAGACTTGTTTTTGTTTGTTTGTTTATTTGCACGTCCAATTAGTGTCAACAACCCTAAGGAGGAAGTTAGCATCCAGGTTTACAGCAGGGGGCGCTCACACACACCAAAGCTCCGAGGACACAGGGCGGGAAGGAAACAGCAAACATCTTCATCCTGTACAAATATACAGCATCATCATCGTCGTCTTCTTCTTCTTCAGGTTATTAATCAGCAGATTTAAAGGAGGAACAGACGAGGTATTAAAAACCTTTTTTTTTTCTTCAAATATCCATCTTTATAAAAACACACGGAGAGGAACTGAGAGCGGCGGCGTCTCCGAGAAACCCTCCAGTCAGTGAGGAGGACGACAGGAAGTGAGCGAGACAGACAGGAAGTGGATGGGTGGAGCTGTGGCGGCTAAACGGCGATCTGACCCGATGAACCTCGATAGTTCACACTATTTAAATATTAACTTTTATTTTAGGGAGGGACAACAATAAAGAAGCAACGCTAGGTCTGATAGCATGTTGGCTAATTACTACCGTAACATGTTATTCTCCTGGTGTCCACTGGAGGCATTAACGCTGTATTACAGAGATAATACATGTTATTCTCCTGGTGTCCACTAGGGGCATCAATGCTGTATACAGAGATAATACATGTTATTCTGCTGGTGTCCACTAGGGGCATCACTGCTGTATTACAGAGATAATACATGTTATTCTCCTGGTGTCCACTAGGGGCATCACTGCTGTATTATAGAGATAATACATGTTATTCTCCTGGTGTCCACTAGAGGCATCACTGCTGTATTACAGAGATAATACATGTTATTCTCCTGGTGTCCAC